>JAODLD010000016.1:1707382-1732110 GCA_026781065.1 Mormyrops boulengeri
CCCCCCCCCCCCCCCCCCCCCCCCCCCACCCCGCCCCCCCCCCCCCCCCCCCCCCCCCCCCCCCCCCCCCCCCCCCCGCCCCCCCCCCCCCCCCCCCGCGCCGACGGACATGACTGTGAAATCACATTCCTGTGGGCACAGTGGCCACATGCCTGGGGAACTACAGGACTATTGGGTTCACACCGTACCCCTGAAGCGCAGAGTTTACACAGCTTTGGAGCCAGACCCTGAATGAGAAAGAGTCCACACCCAGCAAACGATGACTGACTCATGTCCCCTACAGGTCAAAGTTTGGCACCACAAGGTCGAGCGAGGAGCTCACCTCTATCGATGAGGGGAGTTGTGCTGTCCTCATAACCCCCGTTGCTGCGGTTGCTGGTGGCGGGGGGGTTGGCGTTCACCATGAAGTCAGTCTTCTTCCAGCCGTCCTTCTCCAGGGTGCGGCGCAGCTCTTTGTGCCCCCAGACGATCTGGAGCACCTGCCCAGCTCCACGCACCTCCCTCTCCGATCGATTACTGCACCAGAACCAACATAGGGTCACCCCCCCGATCCATTTCAGCAAAGCATATTACCCAGAAGGCCACTCGGGACTTGCACCCTGGCTAGGATTTCTTTTTAAAGTGGGGTGGGCATAAGAGGGGCCATAATTTACACAGAGGGGCCAACATTATCATCAGCCAATGATACGTTTTGAATCAGTGCCTGACAGGGGAGGGGACATTCCGAAGGCCAATCAGCTTTCAGCTGAGGCCTGTGCCCCTGCCCCTGCCACATTAGCAGCCTAGCTGGTTGGCCCCCCCTCACCCGTCCTTGTTGATGAGCACGAGGCGCTCGATGCCCTGTGAGGCACGCAGCGTCTTCGCTGCATCCACACTGGAGCCCAGGACCTCTGCCAGCGTGCTCAACACCGACACCACGGTCTCCTCCGACAGTGCGCGTGCCGGCTGCTGCTGGCCCCCGCCTGGGAGGTTGGCCACCAGGTGGGGCACGGCATGCTTCCCTGGGGGGGGGGGGGGACATCAGGGATTAGGCTGCGGTCTTCTTGCAGTTTTCATGCTTCTAACTCATTACAGTTTCAATATCTTTTGATTTTCATATTTAAAACCAGTTAGGTTTTCCAGTGTGGTTTATTAGTTTTTATTTTAAAGATATTTCCATTCAGTTTTTCTATATTTTAGTTTTAAGGTCTAATATTTCTAGGAATAGACCAACACACTTTGTGTGGCAGATCTTTAGAGAAACACATGAATACTCAATGCTCCTTATGCACTAACGTCCTCAAAGTGGGCAAAACACATTACAGGTGTTACCAATGGTAAAAACCAGGAAATCATTGCGTTGGAAAAACAGTATTTGAAATGTCAACGATAAGAATTATACAGTAGTCTCTCAGCAATATTCAATATTCAGAGTTCATTTAGTTTTTCATTTCTTATTTCAAGTTCTCATAGATTTAGTTTTCGTTAAGGATAATCCTGAAATGGACAAAAACTCCATCATCCCTTTCAGGAATTTCACTTTCTTTCAAACACGTGCCTGTGTGGCTGCAGTGTTTGAGCTATATCATTCTCAGGATACCTTGTAACTAACTCGCTGTCGTCAGAGTGTTTACAGAGAAAGGGCAAAAGAATGAAATACAAATCAGTCTTAACACAGTCACACACTTGCTTTCGTAATGTTATTTTTTTTTTTTTTTACCATGTGCAAATACCGCCAGTGATATGGGGAGGTTATAGCAGTTAGACTAAGGGGCGGAGGAGGCCATCCTAAGGTACAGCACAGGGCCCTGTAAACATCGGGGCCTCGCCCTGCCTCGAGAAAATTGGAACAGCTAGATAAACAGGCAACACCTTTGTGTCCAAGATGATGTCAGCCTAGGGCCCCCAGGTAAGTTCATCCAGCCCTGGTTCGACCTGCCCCAAAGTTTGGCTAACATGGTTATGTATTCCTCTTTAATTCCCGTCTGTAACGTAGGAAAACCCAGGAAAATGAAAAGTAAACACCAGCTCACCTAGGAGGTCCCTGTTCCTGCCGTCAATGGCCAGGTTCCTCAAAGCTCCGGACATGGCCCTCACCACACGGTCATTGCCATGTGCCAGCAGCTCTGCCATCATGGGCAGGCCTTTTTCCTGGCGCACCATGGCCCGCACATACCTCCCGTACTGCAGAGGGCGATAGACAGCCATAGTAACCATATAGCTATCAGACCTAATATCATGGCAACAGAAGTAGTGTGATACATGAAAGGGGGGCACAACAGGAATCGGGTCTTTTTGAATTTAGCTGCACACCCAGGGGCAGAGTCTCTGTCCTGGATGAGAATCTGAGCTGTACACTGCACTACACCCGTGAGAGTAGGGGGAGGGGGACTCACAGTCCACCGGCCAGCGCAAAGGTTCTGAATGGCCCCTGCGGCCGCTTCCAGCACAGACGGGTTCTTGCTCTCCTTCAGCAGGGATGTATAAATCCGTACCACCTCTGGCTGGAACAGCAGCTCGTAGCCTGTGGATGGGTTTGAGGGGACGGGGACATGGTAAGATGCCAGTCAGGCTATCAGGTAAACAAGGAAATGCAAAGGCCGCGTGACAAAAAGGCATCAGGCTGTCACACACTTCCACACCGCTTCCAATTTAAAGTGTGACCTGCCGGAAAGCAGAGTTCCCCAATTTTCCTGCTGTATTGAGTTATATCTGACTATCCTCGGTTGTGTGCGATCCCCCCCAAGGGGACAGGAAGTGGACCGGCAGCGAGGGAGACGGGGTGCTCCTCCGTTTCACGGCCCTGCCTGCCAAGGGCCATTTTACCCACGCAAAGTCGCACAGCGGCAGACGCACACGTGACCCATCTCGCTAGAAGAGTCACCTTTGCGGCAGAACTCAAGAAATCCTGGCCGGCTAGCGGACACGCACGCGGGACGTCACGGTTACCTTTGGCTGGAGTGCTTCTCTTTGGAATGTCAATTAAGTCCGCAGCAGCGTCATCTGTATCTTTCTTTCCTGATTCAAAACACAAAATGGTGGAGAGACCGTGACCAGGAGAACACTGCATATTAAGAAACACTACTGGAAGTAGGCTATGGACAACTAGCACAGAAAAAGGCTACAATTGTCTCTCTCTTGACCTGTACCTTCCCAGTTTCATTTTTTTTTCTATCTGGCTTTCAATAAAACTACGCAAAGGAGAATGCCTGGAGAAGGCCTCTTTCCAAATGAGAGTTTTATCAGCAGGAATTGCATTTTCAGTGGCGCCAGATTGGATAACTGTTACCAAACAGGATTTCCGCTGCTGTTTAAGCCTGTTACATAACGCTAGTCAGGCCTCAACTGCTTAACTGGTCAGTGTTAATTAAGCCCGCTAGAGCAGCAGCCACAGAACAGGTTAAGGAGAAGCATCTTACCTTTGGAAAACCACTCATCTATTCAGAGGGAAGAGGAGAGAGGGGAAGAAGGCGCGGCGTTTGGGGGGAAAAGGTGGGGTGGGAAGAGAAACAATGGCAGCGTGAGAAACAGTGACAGCGTCCCGCCCGCCAAAAAGCAAACACCAGATAAAGGCGAAAGCCGACAAACACCCCCAGAAAGGCAGCAGTGACGCGGACCCAGGGGAAGGAAGTAGACGATACTGAAGAGCCATCACAGCACATTCCAGGACATCCTTATCTATACATCAGCCCATACCACCACATGCTCTTAAAAACAGACAATTAATTATACTGCACCGGTAGCTTCAGTCGGTATCAGTTCATACTTTCTTTATAGTTGAACAGATGATCACATAATGTCAAATCGAGTGCCTTTCTTCCGTGTGTATTTGAACGCTGCCTCTCTAGCAAGGAAGAGCCACACTGACCTTTGCCCTTGCGTGATCCAAAACAGCTAGCCTTGTGTGCAGAGCCGGGGGCGTTGGCCTGGTTCTGGGGCGTGGTATCCAGGTAGCGCTCGCACCCAGGCACCTCTCGGTGGACCTGATAGGAGAGGTTCCTCAGCAGACAGACGCTGTTCTCTATAAGCTGCAGAGACAGACGCACGGGAGGCGGCCGTCAGGGGGGCGATAACTGTCGTCCGACGCCAAGTATGCTAGCTTAGCCACGAGTATGACGGTCCAGTTCACAGACAGATGGAGCGAGAGCTGGATCCAAACAAAGTGAGGAGCAGCACATGGACTGAGTGGCCACGGTTGGCTCCGTTTACCTTGTTGTCGACGTCCTTGCGGTCGATCTGCGACTGGACGATATACATGATGGAGTCGACCAATCCGCTGCATTCCCGCAGCTTTCGTCGCGCCTCACTGCGCTCCGAGCTCACATTTCTGGGGTTGATGAAGCAGGTCATCACGGAGCGTGTTACCATTATAGCATTAATGGGATAATGAATGGAACCACTAATGGCCTTCGCACAGTCACTTTCTCAAACCACATTTTTATACAAACTGCTTACTTTTAACATCAATGGGTAACAGATCTTAGCCCCCTACCGCTGTAACCCAGCTGTGTTGGCAGACAGCCTGTGTCCCGCGTCTCTCACAGGCCGCACCCTCGTACCTGAGGCAGCCTGCTGTGTTGGTCAGAGCGGTCTCCCACTCCAGGTGCCGGGGCTTACAGCTGTCGTCGACCGTCTTCCCCCCTGTGCCACTCTCCCAGCCGGAGTGGGGCACCATCACCTCGTCCGACAGGGCGTGCAGAGCATGATCTACTATCTCCATCTTGACAGAGTCATGAGACGACAGGTTCCACAGGGTTCCTGCAGAAACCGAGTGCAGATGGCAGGTTGGAGATTCATGCCGCTTACAAAGCCATCAATAGTACCAGTGATGGCCTCCAACATCGTGATCCAACACAGCGTCTGATGGTACCAGTGATAGTGTCCGTGAGGTCCTGGTCCCTGG
This sequence comes from Mormyrops boulengeri, assembly GCA_026781065.1. Lineage (NCBI taxonomy): Eukaryota > Metazoa > Chordata > Actinopteri > Osteoglossiformes > Mormyridae > Mormyrops > Mormyrops boulengeri. Next base: position 1,712,265 of record JAODLD010000016.1, read on the forward strand.
TTTTCCTCAGCAGCCTGACCAGGGCCGGGACCCCGTCGCAGTTTTTGATGGCGATCTTGTTGTCGGGGTCCCGGCCGTAGGAGATGTTCTTCAGAGCTCCGCAGGCAGCGTGGTGCACCTCCTTCTTTGGGTTGTCCAGCAGGGAGACGAGGGCAGGGATGCCCTTCAGGCGACGCACGTCCGACTTTACCTGGGGAGCGAGGCAGCGGGTTAGGTCACCTTCCAGGTAGGAGAGAACGGGGCGTGTGGGATTTGTGCCGAATAGGCACTGGCTTATTTCGCAGGCCTTTGGCGCTTCTGGAATGCGCCATGCCCAGTTCTGAAGGCAGAGGTGTTGTCACGGTGTGTTCATGCACATGGCATGCTAGAAGGTGAGGTACGTGATGAGTAAATGCGCTTTATTTCGTCATGCGCTATGGGGCAGTGCTGTGTGCGTGCGCGCTATTCCCCCGTGCGGGAAGGTGCGGCCCTGCACTACCTTGTCATTCTTGAAGGTGAGGTGCTGCAGGAACGCGGCCGCATTGCTCTTGACCGGGTCCAGGCGGTAGTTGAGCATAGCGATGACCTCGGGGAGCTCAGGCTGCCTCCAGGCCGTGGACACGTCGCCCTTGCGCAGGGTGCTGTCCAGAGAGGCCATGCTGCCCCTGTCCATCTGCGCCATCTGTGGGGGCCAGCAGTAGGGGTCCACCCCTGGCCCCCCCATGTCACCATCCAGGGTGCCCTCGCAACTTCTGCAAAAACAAATCCGTTCATTACCGCCCTTAGCGCTTCTAGGGGCAAAAAACAAAAAAAGGACCAATCTGGCAGTACTTCCACTCACCTGAGCCTACGGCGATCCACACCACCTCCACCTGGGCCTAGCCTGGGCACAGTCCCATAGGCGGGGTAGACAGGTGGGGGGCCCATACTGTAGTCCATGTCATCGTAGCCCAGGCTCCGTTGATCGTCCTCCGGGCCATAGGGTTCAGGCATGTAACGGGGCATGGACGACAGCTCCATGGCGCTCCCTATCCTAACCTGGGGCTGTGCCCCGTAAGGGTCCATCTGCTGTCGGCTGGGTGCACGGTAGCCCGAGTCCAGGGTCCTGTACCCATCCACCGGCCTAGCAGCAGGAGCGAACCATTAGCGTGGCATAGAGACGTACACGCGCACGTGCTTCACGCTGGCATGGAAAACACACAAGGATGCTCACCTGTAGCGCTCGTCCAGGCGCGCCCCTCTGTTCAGACTCACGTAGCTCTCCGGGTGAGGGGCAGGCATGTAACTGTCGTAGCCCCCTGCGGGTCCATAGTGGTAATTCCTGGGGACTGTGGCGGTCGGGTAGTCCCCGCCCGGACCCTGCCTGTAGACGCGGTCCAAGGTGCCCACATAGCCGCCGCCGCCGGATAAAGATCCGCCTCCATCGAGTGACATGGTGTCAGACATAGATGGGAGGACAGTGCGTGTGGTGACCGTCTTCACAACTTTCTTCACCTGACGGAATTCGGCAGGGACAGACAGAAGCGGTAGGTTAGCGTAGAATGGGCAGTACGCTACGTACATAAGTATCCGCATCAGCAAAGACTTTCCACCCCACGCATTATCCCCATACCGTTGTCTCTGTGCGGCGGGTGGTTCCATCGTCACTGGTCTCCACTGAGACGACCGACGGGGACTGTTGTGGGTCCTCCTCCACAGTGTAAGTCTCAAGGACGTGGCCGGGGTCCAACATCCTGTACTGAAACAGAGATCCGCAGAATGTAATTATGGAAACGGGTACATCACGAGCGTCGAAAAACACACCCAGCACCAACTGCCTTGCGCTGCAGAAAATGCAAATTTAACTGGTCGTCCTTTTCAATATCGAAATCCGAAAGTGATTCTCCACAGGTGTGTTTCAAAACTCAGGAGGGACGATTGGCCACGTGGCTTTAAAAATCTCCTCGATGAATAGCAAGGTTACCTGTGTCCCGTTAATGTATCCTTCACTCAGTTTGAGTCTGTCTATGTCCACATCACCAGCTACACGACCGTTCTGTGTGTGAGAGTGAGCGAGAGGCAGGGAGGGTGGGGGGGAAAGAGAGAGAGAGGGAGAGAGAGGGAGAGAGAGAGAGAGAGAGAGAGAAAGGTCAGTTGTGAAGGCAGAGACACAGCATGTTCCCCGATGCTAATTCCAGCTGAAACTGACATCACACTCAGCAAGTTGATTGTTCGTGAAAACGCACGCGTCCCCTCATACAAGGGGCTGCCACAGACGTAAAAGACGTCACTGGTCTGCCAGTCCCTTTCACACATTCATGCATTTCAGCACCCCAAGAGTTCACCTGCAGTCTGCATTAGGACAGCGCAAATCTGGAATAGATGGGCTTTAAATGCAGCGTGATCATATAGCTTCACCCAAAATGTTTAGCTTGCACAAGCCCTTGCCGTTCAAACTTTCAATGAAGAAAGTTTCCCTGTATTTTTGCACCAGAAGGGTTATAAATAACAAAAAAAAATGTGCCAGATTGTCCCATCAAAGACAGGGCAATTTGTCACCATTAAAATGACATACTACCAACCCTGACCACTAAGGGACATAGGGAATATTGACCGAATATTTAATAAACCATCACTCTCTGATGCAGCCCCGTCCTCCCATAGGCTAATGCCACTTAATTTGAGGGGAGGGTGCAGCCTAGTGGTGAGCAGCATTCAGGGTCAAATTACATAGTGAAGTGCTTTAACTTTACTGACTAGTATTCAATAGACAATTATAATGCAGCGTAAAAGCATGTACACTTTGTAATGGACCTGAATGTGTTGCTAAACCAAGGCATTTGGTTATTAATATACATTTTAACACCATGCAGGGATTACAGCTGGCAGCTGAAAGGAAAACATCATTTTACCAGACTTTGTTATCAGACTTCATATGAAAAAGACTTTTGCTAGGAAAAAAATGATTTTTCAGAGTGGGGGATGGGATGGTACCTTGTAGAAATGACTGCATTATGAAGTTATGGTTGTTTTTATGTTTAATGTTTGCTTGCATGCATTCAAAGCCTTGCAATTTAGAAATTCTAAATATTGAAACATGCAAAAACGTGGGCATTTTTACTAAAGATTATTTGACACTGTGTACAGATGGCGCCCTTCAATAACTATCCACAGACCTGTCATTCAAAGAGGGAGTTGCACATGCGGGAACAAACTTCATGTGACCTCCAAGTACAAATATGAAGGAAAAAAGGGCTTAAAGACAGAGGAACTAGGAAGGTGAAAACAAGGCTTTTGCATAGAGCTATGCATTAGTGGTCCTGCATTGTAGCTCCCTGAGCCCGTAAACCAGCTCGGGAAAGATCAGTGTCAGAGGATCCACCTTAACTCATTCCTGCCTGACACAGAAGGCAGCCGGAGGCCCCTGGCTGCATCACAACAAAGCCACAGAGGGTCTGAGAAACTCTAGAGTTATTCCTACACCAGGCATCTAAAGTGTCTGGGCCAAATCAGGATGTGTATAGAGCAGTGCCTCACAGGAATGGTCGAATTCAGATGACCAGCTGATGCATAGTTCAAAACCGATACAGATTTCAACCAACCTGACAGCAATAAAAACAAAGTGCTTCAAATGGAGGGATGAGGAGGAATGCATGGAGGATGGAGTCACATGGAAAATCAAGGAAACGACTGCTACACAATGGGCAGGATGTCATGGAATAGTTTTGGAGGTGGTTGGATGAGATCAGGGGGCCAGGACTGAGGCGATGGGATGGAAAGATGGGAATGCATGAATAAGCTGGGGGGGGGGTTGGGGATGGACCAAAAAAGGAAGCATTACCTGCGGAGTAGGGAGGGGACGGGGGAGAGGGCTGGAGTGTCCGACTCGTCTCCTCTCCTCCTCCAGAGCCCGAGTCAGGCGCTCAAACTGTACCTCCTGCTCCCGCACTGAGGCCAGGAGGGAGGCGGCACTCTCACACTGCTCCATACACACACTGAGAGAGAGGGAGGCTGGATTAAACCACTACACCAATAAGGGGGAGAAGTTGGATTAAACCACTACACCAGGAAGGGGAGGGGATTGGATTGGATTAAAACACTACACCAGGAAGGGGAGGGGCTGGATTAATCCACTCGAGGCTGAGGTGGCAAGACAGAAACCATTAAACCAGTCAAGTGTAAGTGGGGGGAAAGTGGACAAAACAGGGTTAAATCGTGACAAGAGATTGAAAAGGGGCTTAAAACATGCAGCTGGGCTTTACAGAATAGGGTTACATAAAGTAAATCTTTTTTTAATAAAATGAAGAAAGGGTTGAAATGCAAGAAGGAACAAGTATGAAGAAAAAAGAAAAAAAAAGTCAGAGTAGCCAGTAGAGGAAACACAGGAGCGAGAGAGAGAGAGCACATAGCAAAGGGGAGCCCACCACCTCAAGCCCATTAACTGTGGAGAAAAGACATACTTGGTGAAACAAACGCCAACCGCCACCCATATGAAGCTCAGGTGTGTTAAGTACACCACAGCCACTTAAGACTGCTTTAAACCCTGATCCCTGAAGAGCCTACAGCCTCCCATTGGCATCTCCACAGTCCTCCAAACTCTGCCTCTCAGTGCTTTGCAGTGTGAACTGGATTAGTGTCCTTCAATCTGGTTTTATTTAATTGCACATTGAACCAGAGAGCTCAGAACGATACCGAAAATGCATATCTAAGGTATTCCGATACTTTCTGCATTCTGCTCTTAAGTGGCACTAATCTTGTTGTGCAAATGCCATCATGAGCCAAATAAAGATTCTAAAAATATGTGACCCGCAAAGGGTATGTGACAGAGGACAGACCCCCAGGTGAGGGACAAGGACCAAAGTTGAATTAGCTGCCTGAAAATACAAAAGATGCAGGGAGGACAATGCAGATATTTACCTTTGTTAACTGAAACAAGGTGTTCAGGTTTGGAAGGGCAGGAGGAAATCAAAGGTTGAGATGTAGTCGGCAAAGGCTTAAATAGATCACAGAATCATACTGAGGAAATAGAAGAGAAGGATCGACTGCAGCGAGAACTTTAAAATATATGTAAACACATTTCCAAGATAAACAAGAACCCACAGCCCCCTTGGCAACAAATTGCTAAAAGAGGTACCCCTCCCCCAGCCTCCAGCCTTCTCTTTAAGGGACGTCTCCTTCATTCACACAGGTGACCACAATACAGTCATGTGCAGATAGGGGCCCAGGCACATTCCTCCCAGAATAAAACAGTCTGCTACAAGGTCCACAGCTGCCAAAGACAAAGGGTATGTAGCTGGTGCTGTGTGCCAATCTTCACATCACACAGGTTCATTTGGACTTGGAAGTGGTAGCTTCTATAATAAGCCAGATCAAAAATACTAACAAGAGACCAACACTGAAAGACAGGCTGGTTGGGTTACACCAGATTATCTCACCTGACTGAAATTAATTAGCAGCTAAAACAGTCTTTGCTTTTCACCTACTACAAGCTCATTACTCACCGGAAAAAGGAAAAGCACAGAATAGTAAAATCCAAGGACAGCCTACATTTTACCATACAACGAGAAAGAAGCTATTTAAACAAGCTGAAAGCAAGTCTGCGCGCACATACACACACTGAGACGCACATGCTGACATACGACGGCTTTCCTTCTTTGAAATAAGCTGGAGACGACCGTCCTCCTGGTCACGGCCTCCAGCAGAGTCGTGGTACAGCTGCTCCATCTTTACAGCAGCAGCGAAGTCATGCATTTCAGATGCTAAGAATGACTGGAATGCGAACCCCTGAAGTAGGGGCGCAACCAAATGAATGGGAAGAAATGCAGTGACCCAGTTCCAACTATCTTCACACAACAGAAACAAATTCCCTATGTGTTTCAAGGGGTGGGATTCCACTACCGCTCTCATGAATTCTCATTTGTTTCCATCATTTCTCTGCCTGCTGCAGTCAGAATATTAGCAGGCAGTAAAGATAATAGGATAAAGAAACCCCACAGAAACACACCAATCTGTGAAAAATGCACACAAGACCCACACTGCATCCCTAGCCTGAGTGCTTTGGAAAGTACACCATATTTCTGTGGATCCACGAAGGGCAGCTGTTGGCCTTGCCGCATGCCGCTGTGCACAGGTACCAAACTGCCATGACACTGCTTCTATTTCAGGATCCGGAAAAATGCTTCTCTCATCAGTGCGAGAAGAACTCCACCTCCATGCAGGTGTTAATGACTAATTTCTCATCACTCCTCTCCATCTGCTCCATCGATACTTTGCATTTTTAAAGGAAATCCCACCCTTATAGACACCGTACAGCAAAGTGGAATAGTGTCGCTTTTGAGAAGCCACTTCAAACACCTGTTCTCCCACAGACCCTCATTTCCCTCTAATCAAGATGGCGCCACACGCAGGACAGTGAGCCAGCAGTCTCTACCATTTACAGTCTGCTGCTCCCTTCACATCAGTCTTCCCTGACCACCATGGTGGCAAAAGGTGAAAAGCGTGCAGACAGCAGGACGGGGTGCACTCCTCTTGGCGCACACACATCTTTCCCACTCTGTAGAAGGCAGCAGGGGGGAGGGGGGAGACACCGAACACCCTCGGTGTCACGCTGTTCTCTCGACATGGGAAATGGAACGGCGAGCCTGATCGCGTCAGCCACCGCCTGGCTCGTCTGCCAGGCCGCTGAGTCAGAGGCTTACAGGGCCCTGGGGGAGGGTGGGTGGGCAGGCAGCACTGTGACGTGGCCGTTTCTGTGGCGGGCACATCAGCAGCGACATGCCGAGCAGTTTCGTTAGGACTACCCCCTCAGGCTGAATGAGACCACGTCCCAGCGATCCCAGGTAAAAAGCAGTTTCAGGACAGACACTACCACCCACTTTTTAAAAGAGGTTAGCAGACTGTCACACCAATAGAAAGACAAAAATGGAAGACCGCAACCCAAGAAAAACTACAATAAAACTCTTGCTCTATTTCAACGGCACACATAAACACACTGACCAGACCAGTCAAACCAGTTGGTCTTGGGAGTGGCAGAAAGAGCTGGGTGATAACATATTAAACCACTTTTACATCCAACATCCAGTATCCCAGAGTAGTAGCATTTCATAACACAGGATGAATAAATAAACACACACATACACACACACACACACACACACATATACATATATGTGTGTGTGCATATATATGCAGCAAATGCAGTGTAGTACAATCTTGAAGGGCAACATGGATTCAGCATCAGTCCACAGACCAGCAGCACATCAGGTTCTAATTGCCAGCAAAGAATGTGAACCTCGTACAGGAATGGCCAGGGGTCAAAGACGCAAGCAGGCAGCTTTAAGTAACACAGATCAGGAAGGAAGTCAAAATGCCATGATACGTGGTGGGGTGCATGGGCACGCCCAGTGCTGAGTCCCACCCCATGAGACCGGCATGCCTTTGACCTGTGCCCTGCCAAACTGGCACAGTGTGGCAGACGGGGCCGCTGCCAAGGAGAGAGAGTTGAGGTAGTACTGCATTGCAGGGCTACCCACTGGAGCTAGCCATGGAGGACAAAATACTGGGAGCTGAGCCCTCTGTGCCCCAGGCAGAGAGAGAGTGAGAGCGAGTGGTGTGTGGGTGGGGGCGCGAGAAGAATGATTCACAGTTTCACCTGTGGACTGTGGCCGACCGTCAACGATAAAGCGGCCACTGGAATGTGGTGACTTCATTCACAAAACTTTGGTCCGAAAAAGGAAAGATGATGTCTCTGTTTGCGGAGGCCTGAGCAATTCCTGAAGACAGGAAGCCAGGCAGAGGATTCCGACAGGAAACAAGGTCAAAAGACATCAAGCTAACGGAAGAACAACAATGCAGTCAGAATTTACAAAAGCTGAGCAACTCAATAGGATGAAAAATCACTCGGAATAAGAATTCCCTAGAGGACCAAAGACGGGTCAGGAAAGGTTGCATATGAACAGGATCGCAGGAGAAACAGCAAGGCAGTGGCATGAACCTTGTGGGGAATATTACTCTATCGAAAAACATCCAGGACTCACAATGAAAAGTTTACACTCTACAGCCATATAGCAAAACTTGGAAGTGACCTTTCAGTCAGATATAAATTTCACGCAGAAGCAAGCTGACAACCGGCTAAAGTAATTTAATACTGAAGTTCCGCAGGTTAGGAACAAAAGTAGGATTTTATGGACGGTGAAGTAGTTCTTGGAGTGAAACAACAAGAACCGCAAGTAGCAAAAACTGTAAACATAAGGTTTGCAAACAATGAAAAAAATCACAGCAGAATACATTTGATGAAATGAGACACTTAGCTGGAGCGCACCCAAAGTATTAACAGTTTATGAATTTCACACAAAGAATTAGGTCATAGTCAGATGAGGGAATTAATAAATACTAAAAATTAAAAAACAGAAGAAAAAAAAACTCACTTGACGCATTCCAGAATTTACCATGACATATTGACAGAAAGAAGCCCCTCCTAATATTAATGCATACTTTACAACACTGAATAACCTTTCAGCCATCTATACTAGGGGAAAAAAACCTTTAAATATAAAACATTTAAATACAGCCTATTTTGGGCAGCATGACAAACCAAAATTAACTGTTAAATTTAAGGTCATATAGCCGTTTTGGATAGTGAAGTGATTTCATTTCCGTGAGAAGAGAGTTCATTTTGACCTAGTATCACAGCTGCTATAAAACAAACTTTAGTTTGTGCTGCCCATTCCATGAAAATCGGGACATGAAATCACCTTTCAGAAAGGTGCCGAAAGGAGGCCACAGCCGGCAAAGGTTCCTTCATGAGCTAGCGAATTGCGGTCGAGTCACAAACATTCATCAGCAAATTCCCCAGTCAGTGTCTATAGGTCGGTCAGGCTAACTTCACATTGACTCTATAGCAGAGACAAAAATTGATTGATGGTTCCCACTCCAGTCCCAAAGCTCTCATACATCATGCCACGCCTCCCAGCACTGGGCCACAACTCTCCTTGCTCATATAAACACTTACAACCCAACAACTGGCAGTTAACCGCCTATGTTCATACACCTACACTGACAGTGCCTTGACTGACTACAAAAGCGTGCACACACAAAAGCTTTCCTATTGGCTCTTTTGAAAGCCTACACCCCTCCACCTGTTTACATACCTGGACACAAAGGAATCCAATAACTGCACCCTCCCGTTCCTCATAGTAAAGTGAAACTGCAGAATAAAGTGCTATACGTGTAACAGTCCAGTTAAACACCCCAGAGAGAACCTAAGACAGTCACTATGTACTGCAGTATCCAAACTGTTCGGTGTAAACCTCTAATGGATGGCCTAGACAGTCAGGTACACTGTTCCCACTTGAATGCTGAGACATGCCAAATCTTGTACTTGTGTTTTCCCACTAGAAGGGTGAGAAAGAGGGTGGAATCTGAGGGGGAAAGTACAAGCCTGACACAGAAATGTCTCACAAGAGCAGGTCTCATGTGTGACAGAAGCATTCGTCATTGGTTTGCAGAAATTATACTGAGGAGGGTGACATCATCAATATACCACAGTGACAGAGTAAACACTAGGGGGAGCTGCAGCATACATCTCAGGTATACACATAAACCAGTGTACTACATCAACTTTCTGATGTTTTGCTTGCATAAATGCTATCTTTATTAAGACTCCGAAAAAAAAAGTTCACCTACGACAGGGTTCAGCAACTTCAGTCCTGGAGGGCCAGGTTTCAGATTGCCCTGCTCAGACACACCTGGTAATTAGCCGATTAAGATGTGTATGAGAGAGGAAATTTGCAATCTGTGCTGGATTCTGGTGATCCAGGACTGGCGTTGGAAAACCCTGTCCTCTGACAACGTAATGCAGATTGTGTTAAACTGACAGGTAAACTGAAGTCACACTACCAGAAACGAAAACCTCTAATATTCTACATTTAAATGCTACACTTCTGCATCGACCTCAACACCAGATACACCTGGCTAACAAATATCTCCAACAGTATCATATGTCCAACAGTATCATCAGGGCACGAACACCTACAATTCTCCACTAAGGAAAAAATTCAACTAAATCTACTTGTGTTCCATAAAATGCAGTAAACCACGACCAACCTCTAATACATACACTCTTAGCATTTTGTAACCTGTCTAACTCTCCCATGTAAATTCTGTGTTCATTGCTGAGCAACAGTCAGTCTGACATCAGAGTGGAGTCCCGTCCCTCTGCTCAAGCATGCCATTGTGTCATACACGCCAAGCCCCGCCCTCCCCTCATTCAGCCTTCACCATAAGCCCTTATAAGGACAGGTCAAGGAATTGTTATCTCCCCTGATAGCCAAGGGCCGGCAAAAACAGAGGAAGAGGCACAGAGACTAGGGGGTGGGGGGTGGAAGATAAAGACACTGTTTGTAGTGCTAAAGAAAGCAGATCACATTCCACACATTGTACCCCTGAGTAGCAAAGTACATACTGCAACATTTAACACAGAATCACACCACGGCTGTATATGAGCAGGAACACACAAAGCCGCAACGACAAAGTTTGTTCCAAAAGCCACCCAGCTACACAGTTATCCCAACTTGCGTCCCGCAGCACAAACAATCCAACAGGCATCCCAGAGACTCAACAACAGCTAGCATTCAAGATGGCCCAGCACACATAGTACCTTCAAGGTGAGCGGCACTCGACAGCTTGTTCACAATCTGCACACTTCGTACACTCCGAGGCCCATTTAGATACTGCAGATCTCGGCCTTGAACGGCGCCCATTACAGTAGTCTCTTGTCAGTACCAGCTTCCTGAGTTATGAGACCAGCGATATCCAGGCAGGCCTATACACAAGGCTTCATACTGTGTTAATAAGCACCTTCTAACCAGCACGTTAATTTCGGAGTTCAAGCACCATAGCAACAAAGCTTGAAACTGGTATTAATTCTCACAGTAGTACTGGATTTAGCTTTCCAAGAAATGCAAACATCCAAACTAAGAAATATATTTGTCTGATTCCCCACCATTTATTGTCTTGAACATTCTGGATTCAACCAAAGAGTTAAACAGTACTGAAGCCCATGCTGAAATAGACTTTAAAAAGGGCCTCTTTCTGGATTTTAAACCACAAACCAGTTCCTTAACCGCTACCCCAGCAGCTGCCCCACCCCAGCGGAGGGAATGTTACTACGACAGCACTACAGTAGCAAGACGCTACACCCCATTAAGACTGAAATCCTGTCTGTGCGCCAACCACTTACGCAAAGGGGGGGTGGGCAGGATTCGCAGCTGTTGGTTCAGAGGTGGGGGGCAGGACAAAGATAAGTTTGTGTGAACAAGAGCAAGTATGAATGATTGAGAGAGAAGGTGTGCGCGTCAATCCTTTTGGAAATGAACACGGCCTGTGAGAGATCGTTTATAGCAGGAAATAGTTTTGCAACCGCTAGTAGAACTGCCTGCTGCCAGAATTAGTTTTTATTTTTTTATTGTGCGGGATTGAAATTAGAATTCCCATCATTAACACATTCTAGGCAGAGTATCAAACTTAACTTCAGATCCTAGACCAAATCCAAAAGCATAAAAACAATATGCCATCCCCTTCCTTATGACTGCCAAAGCCAAAAATAGAAATGACAGTTGTAATATAAAGCATGCATGTGCAGGGCCATTTGCTGCTGCGGCTGTAACTTAAGTGCATAGGTGATGTATAATTAACCAGCAGATGGTCTGAGGTGCCCATCACTTTAATCTGCCGTGTGGGTTAAGCGTCACACAACATTCACAGCTGTATTTTTTTTAAATCCATGACACAAAAAGGGGCGTGCCCACGCAGAGTGAAAGATAGGCCACTGCGGCAGCTGCGACACACACAAATCAAGCAAAGAATGTCTAACACTGACCTGCGCTTCCACGGACACACATGCAACCGTGGTTTAGTATTTAATGTTTATTTTAGTTTCTCGGTTATTGTTCCACACTTCTGCCCAGTTCAGGCATACGAGTTCGGTCATCATCGCAGGAATCTGCACTGCAGAATTATCTTCCAAACACTTCTTGGATGTTAAACTGATACATACGCGTCATCCTCGTGATTAAAAACACACATTTTCACTAAGTGTTTGCGAGTCTATTTCTGAACAAAGATCACCAGATTTCCTATCCTGTCCAATGATGCTGGAAACAAACACTGCTGATTAAGAGCCTGAGCCTATCAGCCATATCATCTCGGGTGATCTCTGCAGGACCCCCAGCAAACACACAGCTCCACATTAAACAAGTATGAATTTTGTCAAACAATGAAAAAACACTCCGTCCCCCACCAACCATGACCCCCTGCCTCCTTTTCCGAATATCACAGCTTCCTGAGTAACAGGATGTTATGAGTCTGTGTTGGGTGTTTCACAGGGACAGGACCTCCTGTATGAATCCTCAACTCTCGACATAGACAACAGCGACCATATCGGTCACCCTGTTCTAATCTTGCCCATTTCTCTTACTCTCTTCAGATCTAACGCCACCCTCCATTTCGACTGCCTTCTATCCAGGACGTCCAAAAACAACAACTTTGAGTCAAGGAAGGCGCCCTGCTGTTAAACCTAGAAACAGAACCACAAGAGCCCAGTTTGTTCAGGAACTACCATGTTAATCAGGAATTCAACAGGCTGATTATCACATCTTCACATCAGTCAGGTGTGTCCGGTCTTCCTCTTCCTTGTCACCACCCACTCTTTCCCAGCCTCTTCCTCCTTTGCTTATAGCCAATTTTCCTCTCCCGCCCCTCTTCTGCTACCTCCTTGCTTCACATTCCTCACCCCCACGGCCACACAGGAGGTACACCCCCAACGCTTACATTCCCTCAGTGGCTTTTCCATATTGTACATCATTTAAATTTCTTTTTAATTATGTAGAGACATCCATATGGAGCAGCATTATGTCAGTAACTGTACACTGACACTTCCTGTGAGTAACAGGCATAAGACATACCCATAAGCTGGCACTTGAGACATGTTTCTGGGATCTCGCAAACAAACACACAGACGTCTCACAGTCAGATTATCAAAAGTAATCCTGAGTGTTTTCAGCCTGGACAGCAATGCATCAGATGCCCACGTAAATTGGAATGATAGTAATTCCTGGCAGCAGGAAGCCACTCTTTGTCCTGCTGTATAAAAAAGCTTTTTGTTTTCCTGGGTTTCAGGCAAATCGGTAGGTCCACGGTCTTGTTATTACAGTTCTGGAGAATGGCTGTGTACTCCACGCCCAGTTCTAAAACAATGGGGAAGACATGAGCACCACCTGACTGCTGAAAATACATAGGGACCTTCCTGTTTTCAGACCCCCCCCCCCACCACCACACACACGGCTCTCATTCAACACATATGCACACACTAACGCCCCTAATTACTGTGCATACCCCTCCTCTCCACCTACCCAGCCATCAGCACCTTTACTAGTAAGCAAAATAAAGGAATCCTTTCTTATGCAACGAGGGGCACTGCTGACAAGTCATCACACACAGCTGTATGATTTCACTACAGCCAGGGATGAGAGGTATCACTAAATAACTCCACACACTCATTAAGGTCTGGATCTATGACAGACGCTCACATTACTGCCGTCTCATAGCCGATCCTTTTATTACCCTACACAGAGGCTCTGTGGACACCTGCGATTCATCTCTATGAACAGTTCTGTTAGTCAGAGACTTATTAAAAATCACAAGACAGCAGACAGCACTGGAAGACAGTAATACTTGCATGTCTAAAAATAACTTAGGGCCCTGATGGGAAAAAAAAGCAAAAACTTGAAAAAAGCTTGATAATCATATAAAAGTGTAAAACCAGCAATGTGATTGATGTGCGACTGCAATTTAGCTCAATTCGACATGACAAGATACCCTAAGTATTGAAGGTAATGTGAAAGAGATTCAGAAAACACGCCAAAAAGTGAAAGGGGTGGGGATGAGCTCAGCACAGAAGCAGGGCGGTGCAGCAAGCATTGAAGAGGAAGCCTGCGAGAGGCTACTGACGAAGACTGAATAACCCTGAAACACCAGATCTCCACATAGTGCTTTAAACCCACAGGAAGCACTTGGACCTACAGACTAAACCACTTTTTTTCCTATATAAAAAAGCATGCCAGCACAACATCGCAGTAACACTCCCCTCCACCATGGCCAGGGATCAAGCTGCTACAATTCCCTTCTGCATTACTTTAAGTTACGGTCAAGCATTTGGAACTTTACTGTGGGGGTCACATTCTTTACCGGATTTGACCCTCCCTTGGTGTGGTGTCGATGAACCCAGGAGACCGCTTAGTCAGTGTCCTCTCTTTTCAATGTATCTCAGCCCGGCGCTGTCAACACAGGGTTCATGTAGTGCAGTGGCAAGCCAGTCACATGACCTGAGCAGAGCTGACTTAACCCTCTCAGACCAGCATCTCAGCAGATCTTTCAGCATGAAAACAAGGACATGGCTGCATTTGCCCAGCAAGTCACCAGCACATTAACAGTGCGTTATGCAACTCTGGCAAGGACAATAGGGACCCAGAGAATGGCCAATTTTTATTTATTATAATTTTTTTATACAGCAGCATTAGCAAAATAATTGCCACTAAGTACTTTACCAACAGCATCTTTGACATTCTGCTAGTGTGCCAAAGATTGTAAAGATATGATTTTCAAAGCTATTTGCACGGTGCCAGACTTCTGAGAAGAGCATCCTATGCCTCCACAGCAACGTTGAAACCATGTGCAAATTAGTCATTAGGTGAAAAGCAACTGAATATCTACGGCTCTGCCAGCATGTCTGACCACTCAACACAGTATCACTGCCAGCTCAATCTCTAACCTCTCGCACACAACAGCAGTAGTACCAGTGATTCTGGTAAAGTTGTCTGTGTTAATCATCCAGTGATTTAAGTCCGCATGTTCTGATGGGAAGTGGGGTTTTACCCAGCTGATCCACTTTGAACTGTGGCACTACAGCACTGAAAAACGAGAAGTCTCAACCAGACACCTCTCCCGACACTGTGGAACTGAAACAAAAACACCAAGTTCATTTTGGCAAAATTCATATAATAAAATCTGACTTATTGATGCAATAGCACATGAACACCTGCACACATAAAAGCCAGCCTATGACATGGGGAGAAAAACAAGACTAATACTATGAGACAGTGTGAACATATCAATATCAAAATATTTATATAGCACATGGAGTGTAAAATTACCCAGAATTCCAAAAACAATCACTCAGGTGGGAAACACCATCCTAACTCTCAACACCAACCATGCTACTGCTCTGCTAAGGCAACTTCTGGTTTGTTTACATGGGGGCAAGGTCACAACAGGCCATCTGCAAACTCAAGACAAGTACAGGCATTGTGCTTCGTAGCAGTATACGAATGATACACTGTAACAATCAGCATCATGACACTCCAAAGGAAACGCAGATCGTCATTTTCTCCCAAGACAAACTGGCTGTTACACGCAGACCATTTTAAAGCACAAACATATCCGGCATTCTATCCGGCAAGTTGGCTTAAGAACAGCTACCATGCATGCATTTTAAAATCCACAAGAGCTTTTATCTTGTATTAAAACTGACAGTTGATGCCTAAATATTTGATACAAGATTAAATCCATTAATAAAACAGTCAAAAAACTGCATACTACGCTGCATAATCGAAACGTTTTAAACAGCAATTTCCACACGAATAAAAACGTGTCTCGCGTTGTCACATTAATTGGCTTAACTGGAGAAGCTGACACTCCTCCGAGCGCAGGAGTATTTCACACAGATGGATTAACCACACCCAGCCCCTCCTAGACACAGTAGATCACGGACCCACCCAACAGGTTCTTAAAAAGCACCAAAGCTGAAATTTAACACACATCCTGAAGTCATCGGCCTCTCTCTCTCTCAGACCTATTATACCAGTTTACCAAGATTTACCAAACGGTCAAAATTCAACACCTTTCATTCAGGACGCCTATAACTTTGGCAACAAATCTGGCTTTACAAACACCCAAGTTGCCTGACCGCGACACTTAAAATGTTACAGGCGAAGGTGTTTATCCTGAGAGAAATAGCCAAAGACAAAAGCAAAAACAAAATTTCATGAAGTCAGTTCAGCATACTCACGATTCTATTTTGGTGCATTTTCTCAAACCAATGTCAGGAAATAAACGCGCAGATGTTACGTGAAATCGCACCCGGTTCTCGCTGAAATATCACCATTGTTTTTTTCGGGTAAGAAATAAATGCCAAGAACAATTAAATCGGCGAGGCCATTATACAAAGACACGAATCCCTTCTCTTACCTTACCTGTTGTTGCAGCTGCCCCGTCTGCAGTATCGGGTGACAGCGCTACCTCCGATAATACCGCAAGGGTTTTATTCAAACTAAAAAACAAAAGAAAGAAAGAAAAGTATGTTGGTATTTAAACCTTAAGAATTACTCGGTGTAGTGTTCAAAAATACAATGTCCAAGCATTTCAAACTGCGGTGAATATTTTGCGCGCAAAGTATTTACGATCAGAGCACGATCACTACGCCTTTTACTACTAAACTATTATGTGACTTGACTGTGGGGTGTCACAGTATCACTGCCTCGAGTTATGCCCGCAACCAAAACAAAAAACGCAGCATATGACATTTTGAAGGATGGTGACAGGCACATAATCCAGGTAGCGAAGGAGAATGATCTGCATACAGCGAGGGATTGCGGGAATCACGCCTGGTTTAGGTGGCGACCAGCCGCATTGTCAACACCATCGACACTAAGGCGGCTCTCCGAAGACCTTTAAACACGACTAAACTTAACCCTCAAGAGGCAGTCGCGCTGCTTAAAAACTGCAAAAACAAAAGGATATTAAAACGCCTTTTCTTCGGAAGTAAAAATGTTTCGGGGAGGACGTCGTTTGCCAATCTCCATAGGTGACAAAAAAAAAAATCTAAATCGCTGGTTACCCATTATCCGGACCGACATACGTGGCTAGTCGGCTAGCAATCCAACTTTTCCCTTTGTGTCTGCTTTTGAAATGAAATAAATAAATGGTGCCCTTACAGGGTTCGCGTCTGGCCGGGGACAGCTCGCCTTGGCCGGACTGAGGTTGTATCGCATCATGCGGGCAGCCGTCCAACCCCTTATCCGAAGGGAAAAAGTTCCTCGGCCACGATAAAACCGCACAAAATCCGGCTCTATCCGTGTCAAACACACGCGTACTGCAGCATAACCCCAAACCAGCCGAATAAACCAGAAACGAGTGCCACCGCTACTGAGCAAACAAAAGAGAGAAAAAAACGGAATTAAAATGCCCGGTACGTATCGTTAGCTACCGCCAGCTACGAATTAAACGTAACAAACAACAAACGGAGCCTAAGCCTACAGAGCCAGACCGGACAGCCAACTCACAGTAGCCAGGCGTCCACTGGCCGGACGCGGCGCTGCTAAGCTAACGTGGCTAAGCTAACGAGGCTAAGCTAACGAGGCAGCGGGCAGCTGCAACAAAACACGCCGTCAGATCGCCGCAGCTACGCCTTCCCGAGGAAAGCCAGCCGTACATCGTTTAATCCAAACATTACTCGCGCCGACGCCGTCGCATAATCACCCAGCAGGCCTATTAGCGCGGACTCCGGGGACAAATTCACGACAAGTACCACTGGCGAGCCCGAGCTGAGCGACATTCGGCCGTTTTTAACCCCACTTGTCCGTTACCGACTCCCGTCTTCCCCGCTCGTCGCCAGTCCCAGCGGCGGCCGCCTCCTGACAACCCTCGAGCTCACGCGCTTGCAACAATTAAAAGTACCACTTTATGCATCTTCGATTCCTTTATCCCATCTCCTTTAACCCACCTTTCCCCTTTTTCCCTCGCTGGGTCTCCGCTTGGTTCCTTTCTTCCTGGCTCCCTTTCTTCCCTTTCTTTTCTTTCCTCCTCCCTTCCGTGCTCTGTATACCCTCTGCTAAGTTTGGAGTAGGGAAGCGCGCACAGGACAGGCGGGGCTAATGGGAGGGAACCAGGAATGCACCGTTTACCGTAATTACAGAGTTTTATTTCAATTCTCCGAAACGCACTTCGGTGTCATTGCACTCACTGCAATGTATAGGTTGGTTTTAGTAATGACGAAATTGAACTGGTTAATTGTTGTTGCCTTAAAACGATATAAAAAATTTAAACATGTTATTGTCCGTAAACGTTCAATTACTAGTAATAGCAACTGAATTAACAATAACAACGAATATCCCTACATTATTTCTGGAGTTTAGATTCTCTAATAATAGTCGTAACTCCATATTAATTTATAACCAACTAATTATAAATCATTTGGTGTGTTAAGGTTTTACGGTAGGTTATTATCCAACGATGGAAATACATAGACTGTACTATTAGGAATTACTTGTGACGTATGAGATCACATGTTAGCAACAATTGTCCAACGGGAATTATATTACCTGTGATAATAAAAATTCTCGCCGGAAATGCAAAATGAGTAAAATTGGGCCATGGGTTAGCATTGTTCCTCACGTTTATAGTATGTGGAGTTTAATGTAAGACTGCGTCTTTATAAAAGCGTGACACTATACATATTCGTTCAGTTCTTTAAGAGATTCGTATAGATTGAATGACTTTTGTTCATGGTTTGTTAACCTCTAGTTAAATACACAAATGAGGCTTATCAGGTATTGCTCACTATGGAATGTAAAATATAGCCGACGCAGTTCATATTCGGCAAATTCAGGACTCATAAAGATATATTTTAGAAATGGTGTACACAAATTGTGAGACTGACTCAATAGTACAGCATCGCCCTGATTAGTAATAACCAAAAATCTGCCGCATTGCGTATGGTTGTTATTGATTTGCTACTGATTGCATTTCAGAAGCTTGTCAGAACATTCAGATTATACAGAAATTAATATTAATGTATGAAAGTTGTAGGGGCCCTTTGGGGACTTGAACCTGCATCCCATCCGTTCAATAATGTAATTGTCGTCTCAATGAGGAAAAAGGTGAAATATGGCCTGAAAACCGTCATTCATCACTTACCACTTCGACTGTAAAAGAAAAAAAATAATAAGATGTTGTGTATGACACCTTAATCTTCCCTTTCGAAAATTAACCTTTTTCTTAAGGAATGTCCGACGTGAGGTGAATATTCTGTCGGTATATTTGAAATTTGTCTTTGGCTAAATTTATTAATTAGATATAATACAGGTATTTGGAGTGTTTATATAGTTCCGGAGGAAAATGTATGAAAACCGGGATGATGATCAGGAATCATGCAATAGACTGAACACAACTAGCAGAAAGCTTAGTTTTCCATCTAGCGGTGAAAATAAAAATAGCAAGTATATTATCATTGAGGACTCACGTTTCTAATACTCACAATAATGGCCATTTATTCAAAATAATTGAATAATTAATGATTTTTTTGGGGGGGAGGGGCTATTGCAATTTTGATAAAGTAACAAATAACGTTAGGCAACATAATAACGACCGAATTTCTGACTGTCAGAATAAAGACAAACTTCTTTCCCTGAATCTTCAGCGAATCACGCAGGGACCATACCGTTCTAAGAAAATTTCCGTCAGTCCACAATCCCAGTTCCAGTTTAGTTCCGCGTAGTCATCGCCAACGCCCAGTTCAATTGAAATTGTACCATGTACGAGCTTGTACCCCCCCCCCCCTCCGAGTTCAAAACATGCTGAGGGTGACTGGACTTATCGTAAGTGTGCTTGTGTGACTGAATGGTGTGTCAGTATTATTATTATTATTGTATTGAGTCTAAAGACCTGCCAAACATTATTTGAAATGGTAGGTGGGAATCACGTACTCCCATGCTCTAGGTGGAGCCTGTGTTAAAGTATCAGGAAATACCGCGGAACAAGCGTGGTAGTTTTGGTG
>JAODLD010000016.1:1770307-1782831 GCA_026781065.1 Mormyrops boulengeri
GTCGTTCGACTTTTGGCACTAATTTAACGCCGAGCGAGTGCTGTGCAAACGCGAGCGCGTAGAGAGGATGGGTTTTCCGCTCGCGAGCGCATACGCGCGTGTGGTTTTTATGCGCGCGAGTTTTGGCACTAATTAAACGCAATAGAATTCATCACAGGCTCAGTTAATGTGAGCTGAGTTAGTGTCTTAACTTTTAACCTGCATTGAAGGAATAGGTGAAAGTATTAGAACATGAAGTGGGTTTAACGATTATTTATTTAATGATTATTATTCTAGAGGATCTATAACCTATATCTGTTTATATATGTGGTTCTATAGCAGTAGGACATTAATTAGAAGTGACTGTGACTTCATACCTACAGAGTTGTGGTGTCATTCCCTGTATGGTCACTAAATTGCCCCTGTGTGTGTGGATTAGGTTTATATTACCTTCTGGGACCAAATGTCCCCACAATTTAATAGAAACCTGTTTTTTTGATGTTGTGGGGACCATTTTTGGGTATCCCCACAAAAATCTGTGAATGCAATCATCCATCCATCCATTTTCCAAACTGTTTATCCCACTGGGTCGTGGGGGGTCCGGAGCCTATCCCAGAAGCTATGGGCACGAGGCGGGGAACAACCCAGGATGGGGGGCCAGCCCATCGCAGGGCACACTCACACACCATTCGCTCACACATGCACACCTATGGGCGATTTAGTAACCCCAATTAGCCTCAGCATGTCTTTGGACTTTGGGGAGGAAACCGGAGTACCCAGAGGAAACCCAATGGCGACATGGGGAGAACCTAAGTTTAGGGCTGGGTAGGGGTTAAGGTGCTCACGTTGGGATTAGGGTTTTACCCATAGAAATGAATAGAATGGACAAAGATATGAGTACAGGTGTGTGTGTGTGTGTGTGTCTGTGTGTGTCTGTGTGTTTCTGCTGTCATAGACTTCAGGCCCCTGGAATCCCGTGTGTGTTTATGGAAATATCTATTACAGAAATTGCCTGAATATAGAATTTCCATCCATCTTCCAACCTCTAATCCTGACCAGGGTCACCAGTTATAGCAGATTGTCTTTTTTCTAAATTTTATTTACATTGATTCATGAAAAAAAATGGCATGCGAATGCTGTAATTTAAGAAAACATTTCTCACCCTGCACCTCAAGCCATTAAAGGTAAACCTGTGAAGAAAACCTTAACAGCTTGATCTAGGACCCTCAGGCGTGATGTAAATGTAAACAGTCCATAAGTCTTCCATGAGCAGGATATGGTGTTGCTTATCACCTGAAACGGTTATACCAAAGTGGCTGACATTGTATATTCTTCGTGGTTTTGATTCACTAAATCTTCTCATGACCCTCCCGTCTAGGTGGGGAATCTCTTCGGCACGCACCGATCCACCGTCATCACTCTGTACAATGGTGCCTTCGATTCCTCCTCCGGCATATTGCTAATCATTAAGGTAGCTCTTCTGCATTAGAACAAAAAGTCACATGCCGACAAAGACCGGCTGCTATTGGTCAAAATAGTGCACCTGCGTGTCATGTGACACGCGCTCCTTCCTGCAATTGCAGATGAAGCTCTCACGCCAAACTGTCAAGGCCGATGACCTCTTTGTTCACCCCAGGTGCTGTACGAAAGAGAGATCTCTCTGCAAGCCTCCATGCTCTTCCTCGCCAGCTGTAGTGTCATTCATCTTCTCCGCACGCTGTTCCTTATGCCAAGGGGTCACATTCCCCACCCCCTCCCGGAAGGATACACCTATGGGTAAGAGCGTGCATTTTGGCCATGCTCATCTCTGGGGCCAAGTACTGTAGGGGGCCATGTAAGCGTTCTTCCTTCCGTAAACCGCCGTCTGCTCTGTGCTGCACAGGATTGGCTGTGGCCGGTCCAGGACTTATAGTATGTCGGTAGTGGGGAGGCCTGTCTACAAGGGAGCCATGCCAGATGAGAGCACAGACAACCTGCCCACTCAGATGACAGAACCAACTACAACTCCCAAAAACGAAAAAGGTGAGCTGACCCTGTATGACACTGATGCCATCTCTCAGAAAAAGAGGCTTCTGGGGGATCTAGTCACTCGTATGACCCTTTTCCACTGCAACCAAGAACCAAGCTGAACCCGAGCCTTACCGTTAACTGTCAGTTTTCCATTGTCAAGTATGTGAGCCACACCCAAGCCAAAACCAATTGGTGACCAAACTGAGCACATTGTGTCATTACCATCTGATTGGTCGAAATGCATGTAGATACCAATGTTCTTCGCATGGATTACCTGAAGGAAACAGGGTATATTCTATATATTATTCATTATTAGTAGTATTGCACATTGCGAGGTACCGGTGCATTCTCGATAACCTGGAACTTGAAAATTTCCAACCTCCTACTTAAAGTACTATAGGACAGCTAAACGGAATGGGTTCATAATGCAAGTTCACAAGAGCGAATGCTAATTACTGTAGTGTGTGATGTAAACACAGCACGGCAATTCTCACAGGTAGGAAATTAGAAAATTGAACAGTAAATAAGCACCTTTTTGGTTTTCCATCACTGTAGCTCTCCAAACTCAGCTCTGCCTGTGAATCACACTGTAACTACTCTCTCTTCACAGTGTGACTCGGGTACGAGTCCGTTCCTGTATGCCAGTGGAAAAATGCTAATAGTCCATTTAGTGTAAATGTAAACATTCACTTAAGCTTATTGCTAATTTATTACAGATTATTGTTTCTAAAGAAGTCAGTTTTTCATGTGTTGGATGGGTTGGACTAAGGGGGCTTTGGGAATCTGGAGCCTATTGCTCCAGTTCTGATGCGTCTTGGTTCTCCAGTGGCCAATGTTAGGAGCTGCATCCTGTCCTGGTTCTTCATGCTGCACCTGGTCTGGCTGTCCATCATGCAGCTGCGACACTATCTATTCATCGGGACACTCAACCCCATGTTGATTCGGCTCACTGGAGGGGATCCCACCCTGGGTACCTATCCACACATGCACATGCTGCCGACCAATCAGCCACGTTCCTTAGTTGCTGGAGCCTGTTAACGCCTCTGTTCCCCCACCCGCAGTAAGCAAGTACACCAACGCCTTTGCATTCACCCAGCTGTGCGGGATTCTCTGTGCTCCCTGGAACGGCCTCATCATGGACAGGCACAAGGGGAAGCCCTGCGCTCCAGGTAGGGTGGCGAGGCCCCACTGGTCTCTAGTCAGCCTGCACCCTGTGCTCTGGCGTGCCCTGGAGTCAGAATCTCAGCTTGGCCTCTACACCTCCCAGGAGAAACGGAGCAGGAGGCCGATGTGCGATCCGCCGCACTCTCCCTGTTCATCACCGCCATGCAGTGCCTGCTCTTCTCCCTGTGTGCCGCCCTGCCTGTCCTTCCCCTCCAGTACCTCACCTTCGTCCTCCAAGTGATCAACCGTTCCTTCCTGTACGGCGGCAGTGCCGCCTTTATCAGCATCGCGTGAGTGGGTTCGGCATGGGGGGGGGATTCATGGTACAGAAAGTGCCTGGTGTTTGGCTCAGTCAGCAGTATCGGGGGGAGGTGGGGGTGGACTTCTGTGGTCACAAATTGGTGCTCAGCGGGCAGAGGAGCATATTCAGCCAATCACAACCCACTTCCTGCCTGGACCCAGCCTGGCACTTGCACCTTTTAAGGGAAAAAAAGAATAAAGGCATTCTGACAAACTATTTCACACTGCTCTCGCATGAACACCAGTGTGCTGTAAACTCATGCTGTCAGAATGTAACAGAGCAGAAGAAAACATTCTATGAATGACGGCAGAGTGGAGAGAAGTTCCTGGCTCCCAATCAGTCAGCATCTGACCGTAACTGAAACCAGCCTGACCTTCACGGGCTCCTAAGCAGGAGGGCTGTTATGGGTAACACCCATCTCCTCTCCCCTGGGCCTCCTTCAAAGCAGGAGATGCGAGGAAGCAGATAGGAGGACGAAGGGGTCGGTCAGGGTGCACCGAGTGCACTTTCACCGTGCATTTTCCCAGTGTTCCATCCCCCATACCTGCAGGTTTCCTGCCTCCCACTTCGGGAAGCTGTATGGCCTGATGATGGCGCTGTCGGCACTGGTGTCACTGCTGCAGTATCCATTCTTCGCCCTGGTCCAAGGCCCCCTGAACGGAGACCCCCTATATGTGAGTGCAGTGCCTCCATGGATACACTGTAGGATTATAGGGTCACCATGTCAGCTGCAGTGTCGCATGTTGCACACTTGTTGCAGGGATCTGTGCCACGCGCACGGACATGCACACACAGATGCACACACTCATACACTAGGCCTCTCTTTGTGTTCAGACCAACTGAATCTTATTTACCACCAGTAAGTCTAGAGATTCTTGACTTAACAAATAATATTTATTGATATACAATACAGTACTATGCACAACACTTAGGCCATCAAAGAAAATGTTTTAAGTTAGTAAGTGTACATTTGTGTAAGTATTATACGCAAATTTGCAGTAACACAGTAAAAATGAACAAGAATTTCTTCTCTTCTCCAGAAAGTCACTCGGTACGTTTACATGCACAGTCACGGTTGTAGCTCGATTACGCTATTTAATCGGACTACCGTCCCTGTCCCAGTATACATGCATGGGAGGGGAATCGATTTATTGACCAAAGTACATTTGACTCCGCTACAGTAGGTGGCGATGTGGCTCCTTTCAGCTTGTTAGTATTGGGCTTTTTCCAGTTGACCTATTACGTCACAGACATAAAAAATAATAACATTAATAATAATGGATGCGTGGACAAATGAAGTGACACAAACTTTAATTGCGATCTGGTTGGAAAAACATATAAAACAAATATACCCTTAAGGGATAAGTTGAGCGGTGAATTACACAGTTTTACAGTGCTGTACATTTCATACGTGCTGTACGTTCTCTGCTATGCTCCGTGCTTCTTCTGCTACTTCCGGGTCGGGGGGGGACTATGGAGCATGTGCAGAGCGCCTAGGTCAGTTTGAGTCCAATGTCTACCTGCAGGAGTCACATTATTTGGGTGTTTTAGTCTGACTTTGAGAAATTTGATTTTCGACCATTTTAGTCTGATTAACATCTTTACGTGTACTTTAAAAGTCCGGTTTTAGTCGGACTAACACAATAATTCGATTTTCTTAGTGTGCATGTCAACCTACTGATTGATATCTTGCTAGATGCCCAGAAGAACCCTGATTCAGTCCCCAGACCTCTGCTCAGGGGCACCTCAGCCTTTCCATGTATTTGATTCCACCACCAAAAAATACATGATTGTATTCCATGGTTACTGCAAATCCTGGGCTAACTTTAGGAGAAGTTCTGAAATGGCTAAGATGACATCCATTGACAGACATATCATCATAGTCTTGCAGCAACATGTAGCTCATTTAAACATTATTGACTGCCACAGATGTTTACACAGTACTGTACATAGGGTAAGATCTGTAGGATCTTTAGGACACAGACCACATGGCTTGGTGGTATTGTGGAGCCATAGTGATAGATAGTCTGGTGATGACGTCACTGAGATGATGTCACAGAAGAGGCCTTGATCCTGCACCCTTGTTGCACTTAACCTGAATTCAGCAAAAAACATCCTAGAGTATTACTAGACATCCCTTCAGTTTTGATTAATAAGATAGCTACTTCAAAATTATACAGAACACTTCTGAGCTGTTTGTTTTCCTATTTCTTTTCTGGTCTTTTGTCTACATCTGTACATCTCCTCTGAGTGCCCGATTCATGAGCCCGTTTTTGGATAGCCAGCGTCCATGTTGATGCATGCTTCGTCACACCAAGCCAAAGACTCTGATTGGGGCTGACTCTGGCTATTGGTAGAAGAGGCAGCCACCACAGGCCCCTGCATTAGCCACGTTGTGGAGAATGTACGTTTATCATCAGTATGCTTGGTCAGGGGGCCTTTCAAGTACGTCTTTGCCTTGGGCCCCTGTGATGGTCCAGTGAGCCCTGACTCCTGTACACCACCTTCTCTTTTGTCTCCCACCTCGCAGCTGAACGTGGCCTTGACTGTTCTCACCATGCTGGCTTTCATCCACCCTCTGTATGTGTTCATCCACTGCCGGCGGGCAGCCGCTCGAAGAAGGACGTCGGCACAGTGAATCGCTGCCCTGACGGATCCAGGAATGAGAAGCACTCCCACTGGAAGGAGGACGTCTGACTGACTCACCCTGCATTTCCAGGGAAGCGACAGGAGTCACCACCAAACTGTGGGATCATTTCCGTTTGTGTCCGACACACCAACACACTTTTTAGGAAAGTACTTATGGGCTGGTGCCAAAATATACTGATTCATTTATCCTTTAGCGGAAGAAGGCATTACTATTACTAATAACGCATGTGTTTGGATGGGAGCACTGCGTAGTTATACATATATAACCAAAGACACTTATTATACACTTTTTTAATAGGAGGGAACTTAAAAAAACTAAACATATGAAGAATTGTTGTTATTGAAAATAAATGAATTTGTTATAGAATTTTAAAGTTGTGGGAACAAGTTTGTGAATTCATTGGAATCATCTGGATTTTTTCACAAATAGTCACTAAAATATCACCTAGGGCCTTTATCTTTGTTCATTTACATTTTGTCCAGACTACCTTGAATCCGATGAGTCATCCGGCTAAACAAGAAGTCCAGCTTTGTGATACAGGCCATAGGTCTTTGTCTAAGTCACAGTAATAAATATTGACAGCATTAATCAACAAACAAGAGACACATTTTATATTGCCATATCTTTATCTGTCTGTATGTATTGACTGAATAAGTCACATGTTCACCTAGTGTTAGAGCTTAATAATCGAAGATTCATATAAATTGAAGATTATTGGAAAAATATGGTTGGTTTATTTATATCATTCCAAATATCATTGCGTGTCATCCCACTATTTTTACAATGTGAGAGTTTGGACAATTAAGTGAATCGGTGTCATTCAAGGTGGGGTACATGACCAAGCTTTTTGTCATGCCTCCATATTGTTAAGTTCCTGTGTGACTCCCCTGACAAGTGTTGATGCTGCTCAGACTAAAAGGATCCTTCCCACGTCCTGTGCAACTGAATTGTGTTTTGTCTGTCAGTCTTCAAGACTGGACCAATCACAACCGCCGCTGTCTATAGAGTTACTCAACAGACTATGTGGCTCAAGACTTTGTGTAACTGATTGCCAGTATCATTTTGTTGTGTTATAAAACCAACAGAACTAAGAGAATAAAACAGGACACGTCCATTTCTGACAATAATAAGACTAACCATGTAACAGTGTTCATATTTCCCACTCAACTATACTTAGGATGAAACTAAGAGCCTAAGATCCCAAATCAGTACGAGTTTTCACTTTCTTTGGATCATTAGTGGCTCATCAAGGCTTATGAGATTATGGCTCATCAAGATCATGACCAAATAGTTAGAGGATGAATGGATGAAATGGGTGAAGACAGAAGATCAGTTTTTGTTGATTTCCAATGGCCTTTGGCTGGCACCAAGTAAGCACTTGTTAACGAAGTGTTTTGTGAATTGTGTTAGATTTTCCCTTCTTTTGCAGTATTACCAGGGACACCGCCTGTATCCAGTCTTTCTCAGCTTTCTCAGCTGCACACGCCAAACCACGCAAAACCATTTACTGCCACCTAGTGTTATGGAGTGTTCAGTGCTGGTCAGCGCTACGTAATTCTCCCCCTAAAAAATAAATACAGCTGGACATAATTTGCTTTTTAATATAAAGAATTATTCACATGAAAGTATATATTTATTAAACTTTCTTGTTAAAGAACAATTTTTTAAGAATAATAATATTAACAATAATATTCTCATTAAATAATATTTGAATAAAAACTGTATTCTGTCCCTCACCTTGCTAAATCATGCTAATTAATACATAATTCAGAAGCACAATAGACTTCTTCTATAAATAATGAAAAACATTATTTTATCAGAAATAAGACATATTTAGGGGACTTCTCATAATGTAATTCCCACCATCATTTTTTTAACTTAATCATAATTTTGAATTCCACCCCCAGTCTCTCTCCCTCTCTCCGGTGTAGTTCAGTGGCACGGCTGCGTTCGAGCCAGCCTGCGTCATCTCTGATCAAAATCTGACTGTCATTATTTAAAAATAAAGAAACTAATGAATGAACTGGTGAAAATAGAGAAAGGGGGAGTTGGGGAGAGGGTGGGGAGGGAAATAATTAAATAAGTGACAAGGAATGAGGTAACGTGTTTCCCAGCTATTTCTGTCATGTCTCTACCATGGGAGAAAGAGAGGGCACTGCGTAGTATGCGTGAACGCTCTCTGACGTGAACCTGCCGCACTACACACTCATACAGTGACACACACACACACACACACACACACACACACACACATACACATGCCTCGCCACATACAGGAAGGCAGAGAGTGCAAACTCTGCTTTTTGTGCGTGGAGCATGGTGGTTGCACGTGGGAGGGAGTGCTGGTGGGGGCGTAGGGAGTCGATTTTTAAGTTCTCCTGGGACGTAGAGGACGAAAATGAGAGGGTGTTGCAAGATTACCCACAATGTGTGCGGTGCTGAACAGTTGGGAAGCATTACAAAAACATTGTTACAACTGGTTATCCATTTTGCAGATCGCATAGCAGTCGAAAGGCGTGAACTTACAACCGAAACGGCGCTGACTAATGCCTAATGCAGGGATCCTACTGTTGTATGTTTGATCCGGCTGCATAAATGGATAAAAATTGCAGGCTATTTTGGATGAAACATTAATTAAGGGTCTGAAAACATAGGCAGAAGATGACTTGGCCCACAGGGAGGTACATAAGCTGATCTTTGACTGTAATAATTCTGTATAATACCATTGTACTGATTTACAAACTGTATAAAAACTGGATCAAGACAAAATTAAAAGTAGGGAATTATGAAAATAACCATGACAACACAAGACAGCAGAACTGAAAAGCGGCTGTCGGAACTGAGGGGAGAACAATGAAGCCCAGTGGACCATATTTAGATTTCCGCTCTCCTTCCACTGCATCTATTCCCTGCCATTATCTACAAGTTGGCATGATCTCACATCCCCTTATAACATACATGTGGCGAATCTGGTCTGGGGGCGCGATGGGGAGTGCCGAGTACTTCAGCAAGCACCTCCCCGGAGCGGCGAGGAAAATGATTCTGTCTCCTCACTTCAACCCACTAACTGATGGATGGGAATGAAGTTCAGCACAGACAGAAGTGGCGGGAAAAAAAAAGCGATGACTGATCACACCTTGGCGTTGCAAAAGCACGGATTAAGAACACGACAGACACAGGAAAGCGTATGAACCCGTCATTCTTGGGCACGGAAGTCAACCGTCGCACATTTTATATAAAAGCAGCACAGTACTTACATAAAAGTAATACATTCATGGGTAGATTGGTGGATCCCTTTTTGACTTGAAGTCACAGAAGGAGCTGAATGATATTACCAAACTGGGAATTTTTAATGGTGGTTTTTTTTTTGTGTTTCACAGAGTGGGGTTACAGACTGGAGAGTGACTGATATTTATCCAGTTATCCAGTTAACTATTGAATTATTTATCCAACAACAGTAAGAATATTTGAAAACACCCTTATCAATAAGCTATGCATGTATTATCCATGTACAGTATAAATAGGTGTGTGTGTGTGTGTGTGTATATGTATGTATACATATACACACACATATACAGCTGCGGAAGAGACCACTGCACAATTTTCTGAATTTATGGATGTGCGTATGTGAATAATATATATTTTTCTGCAAACTTCAGCCTGGTTCTTCCCTGTTTCTCATTAATGAAGGGCTTCTTCCTTGCTTTATGAAACCTCAGTCCTGCTTCTAGGAGCCTGATACAAACTATCCTAGCGGTGTACCTCACACCTGCACTTAATGTTTCCCATTCCTTTGGAAGGTCACTTGATGTCATCCTTCGATTCATGAGAAACTGTCGGATAAGTTAATGGTCATCTCTGGCATTAGAATGTCGCTTCTGCCCTCTACTTGGCTGGTTTTGGTCGTTCCCAGTGTCTCCTGCTTCACCTTATTCTTGTTTACTGCTGTCTTAAAAATGTTTAACCTGAAAGCATCCTGCTGCCCAGTGTAGCCTTCTGCCAGCAGAACCAGGATTAAACCAGGATTTAAACATGCAAATTTGTTTAAAAAATACAGAGTGGTCTTTTAATTTTTTCCATGGCTCTATTTATGTCACAGCTTGTTATAGAAAAACACCATTACTGTCTGTGGACTTTTTTATGCTGTTCCAGTAATTTACCCAACAATTTACCCTTCTTGACAGCTCAGGAACACAGTCTGCTGGGTTACTGTGTGCCATCACCAAAATCGGCCCAAATTGGGTTCAGACGCTGTGTTCAGTGCATTTCAGTTTCCAAAGTTTAATCAGCACCAAGCCCGCAGCACGTGTGCTCCGCACAGAACACTCTGTCTGTCCAGCCCTGCCACACGGCCAGCCGTTCGCATACATTTGGCTGGGCTTCCAGGCGCGGTCCAGCACATGTGTGAAGGATGGTGGTCAGCATGTTCCCGGCACGGCCCGTGGCATGTGGGGCAGAGCCCCCCCCTGGATGAGCTGTGTTTACACAAGATCAAATGTCAGCGTGCCGCTGAATCAGAGGGCTGATCAGCTAGTGGAGGAGGGGGAGGGAGAAGAAATGTGAGCGAGCGAGACAGAGATGCCCTCGAAGCAGCTCCCTGATCATTAGCGGTGATGGGCACAGGGCCGCTCGGAGACTGGGCGCTGTGGTTCGCCGCACCGGGGAGCCCACCGCCTCCCCGGTCAGCTGTTTGATCCCACGCCTCGTGTTCCCTCGTCAGCTCCATACCACCCCCTGCGCCGCGTTTCGCGCCGCACGCCCAAATGTCAGCGTGTAGCTGGCAGCCGCCTACGCAGCCGAGGATGACGCGCTCGGGAACAGGGCGCACACGACGCGCACTCGGTCCTGTAGGAGGGATCGGCACCAGTCATTCATTCATTGTTTTTTTTTGTTGTTTTTGCTTTATGAATGCCCACAAAGACTTGCGATTACGCGCTGCCGCATAGAGCCCACTGTTTTCACATTGTTGGATGGCACTCCCAACCTTGTGAGCTTAACAGATGGAACCCCCAACAGCAAGAACATTACACATAGAACCCTTAATAACAAGAACATTAAAAACAGAACTCCCCACAATGGGAACTTCAGAAACAGAACGTAGAACAATGGGAACTTAAGAAATGAAACTCCCAGCAGCTGGAACTTTACAATTTTAGAAATGGAACATCCAACAATGGGAACTTTAGAATTGGAATGTAGAACAATGGGAACTTTAGAAATGGAACATCCAACAATGGAAACTTTAGAAATGGAACGTAGAACAATGGGAACTTTAGAAATGGAACATCCAGCAATGGGAACTTTAGAAATGGAACATAGAACAATGGGAACTTTAGAAATGGAACATCCAACAATGGGAACTTTAGAAATGGAACTAACAAGAACAAAAAACAATCAAGAACTTTAAAATCTTTTAAAACTTCACAAATAACACATCGAACAATAGAAGCCTATAGGGTAGCACCTGTTTTTATGTGGCCAGTGCAATTAGGATGAACACCAAACCTTTAACGTGTCACATGTCAGGATTGAACTCCTGATTCAGCTCCCACCCTCTGTCCCTCTTGGTCATACTCAACTGTACAGTTATTCACTGCAGTAAATCATAAACATCATACATATTAATAATGTTTGACATCAATAGCTACTGTAATGATACAGGTCATTCACTCATTGTTCAGCAACTCAGACCAACTTAGAACAATCCAACATCAGCAGAATGGTTTGCGTGTTCGATGACATACATTGAGCACATACACAAACAATTGTTTCATATTTACACTAATTTTGATGCAGTAGTTTCCTGAGATAAACAAACAGGAAAAATAAAATACATAATTAGGTGGTAAGTGTTGACACACCATGGTGCACAACAACTAAATGTGTCCTCTGCATTTAACTCGCATGTAACATAACAAGGTGCAACTACATCCGCGCCCAGGGAGCAGTGCTTGGAGGTGGTACCTTGTTCAGGGTACCTTGCTAGTCAAGGATTCGAATCAGCAATCTTTCAATTACAAGTGCGCATCCCCAACCATTGAGCCACCACTGCCCAGATGCCATCAGGGTGTCTCCTGCATCTTGTTATGACATATCGCAGGAATTCTCAAATATAGATCAATAAATCTCTTCCCTTTGTTCTCTGGTGGGTCACTGTGCTTGTTATTCCGTCTTAAGTTCCCTTTCCTGTATCTCCTCTTTGGTGTCACTCAAAGACGTCTCAAAAAGCAAAAGACTTCATCTTTTTCAATCGCCCTGAAACACACATATTGATATTTTGCCCGTAGCCTCCCAGCTGAATAATAAGTGAATCCCCCGCCCCCCCCCCAGACTTTAACGAGAACGCACGAGAACACACCATCTCAACCAAATAGTGGCCACGTACCCGGTGGGGGGTGCTAAAGAACATTGTAAGGTCAC
>JAODLD010000016.1:1795781-1819695 GCA_026781065.1 Mormyrops boulengeri
CATAGTTCTACACCAACATGAAGATCATTTAAGCATCATTTTCTTTGGCTGCCTAAGACTTCTGCACAGTACTGTATGTCATCAAAAATCATAGCACCAAAATCACACAGATCACACATCATAGCTGTTTGAACGCTTAGTCAATGGTAACCGAACCTCTGACCTTCTGCCACGCTGTATATATTCAGCTGCAGGCCCGCAGTTGGCTGTTAGCATCAGCAAACAGGCGTACCTAATAAACTGGCCAAAGAGTGTGATTTCCTATCTATTGACAGGAAATAGAACTTCAGTTGATTGTCATACATCAACCTCCTGTAAACACTTACAGTATGTGCTCCGTATTTACCCTACTACAGACATTTGGTGCAAACAGGATCAACTCAAAATTCAATATTTGAAATTACTTAAGCATCTCTGATATAGAACTAAATTTATTTGTAGCAGATGCTACAACAAACTGCATTTTTATCAGCTGTCATTACGTCGACTGCCTTACTCTGCCCACTCTCATACGTTCTATGATCTAAATATAGCTAAGGAATGGAAGGGCGAACTGCCCTCCCCCTCATGCGGGGCTCTCCTGGTGCTGCGTCACCCGCGTGAGGTAAGCATGGGGGACGGGGGGCCCTGCGGGTGGAGAAAGAGCTCAGCTGTCCATAACTGGTGACCAGTGGACATATTCAGGGTTTATTAATACAAATTGGCAGAATGTAGGAGCAGAGAGGGAGCATGAGATCAAAGGCCGGCATTGTGTGTGCGCCATTGGAACGAAAATGACTCGTGTGCGTTGCAGTCTTTTGAATTTTCCTTCTAAGACATCAGCTACCAAGTGTTTTGCTATGCCTTAATTTAGCACCCATCCATCTTTGACCAGGGGTGGGGAACCGGTTCCATGGAGGGCCGGTGTGGGCGTGAGTTTTTGGGATGACCTCTCGATCAGCCAATAATAAGACAGTGGTTCTCAACTCCTTTCCTGGGGACCCACTGTTATTGGCTGATTAAGAGGTCATCTCAAAAACCCGCACCGGCTCCCTATGGATCAGGTTCCCCACCTCTGTGATACAAGGTGGTGGTAGACTTGGCACCTATCCCAGTAGCATAGTGCCCAAGGCTGGGGTACACACACTAAATGGGATGCCAGTCCATTAGAAAGCACACACACTCACACACTATGGGAGATTCAATTAGGTTAATGTAAGAAAATCTCAGCAACACAGGGAGAACATGCACCCCAACCCTAATGAAGTGTGGTGACACTGAATCATTATGACACCCATGAACTTCCCACTTATTTACTTACCCTGATCATGATGATAATGATGTGTTTCTTTGCGATTTCGACACATATGATTACAGGCACATAGAAATGCTATGATGCGCATTAGTGAGAGCAAAGCCTGAGGTCAGAGCACAGGATCCGCCATTTTTCTGGCACCTTCCTTGCAGTTTTTACGGTTAAGGGCCTTTCCCAGGGGCCCAGCACTGATGTGTGTTCTCTGCCGACCCCACGGACTCGTAACACACAGAGCCAGACACTGTTCCCGGATAAAACAGCTAACTAAGCGTTTTGTTTTCACCTTTTATCCAGAAATTATTCTATAATTAGTAAACTGGAGAAATGGACAATCAAAAAGTTTGTTTCTCTCCATCTGTTCTCGTCTTATACCCTAGATGTCAGCACTGCACTATTTACCATCTTTTAAGCTGCTTTCTTTCCTTCCTCCCTGTCCTTCTCCTAACAAATCCTTCCCCCTCTCTTCCTGCCCATGCCCTGGCTCTGCTTAGATTGCAATCTCTTTAGTCTTCTAATCACTATGATTAAGTTATGGCTTGATACATGATTATGGTTTTAGGTTCTTTCTTCCTACATGCTGTTTGTGTTTCTTTCTTGTCTATTTTTGCTGCCAGTATTTGGTAGCAAAAATAATGATAATAATCTAAATATAAAACAGTACTGTTGCTGATGTCAGAAGATACGTGTTTCTGCCTCATTCCTGCGTCAAAATCTTTATTTTTTCCATTCAGTGTCATCTCCCCGCATAATGCTTACTTTCCATTCCTAAAGACTGCAAACTCCTTTTCAAGCAGGAGTTAATCTGACTCATAATCTAGAGCCTGTTTGTATAAATATTTCTTAGTTACCAAGCACATTGGCCTGTATACATTTTTATATTTTATTTATCAGAGCTGAGTTGTCTGTAGGTGTGAATGTGCTCAACAACACCATCCTGAATTGTTCCCTACTTTATTTCTTAGATATTTTCTGGAACCCCTCAACATTGTGTAGGACTATGTAAGATGAATAAAGCAGACACCGTTACCTAAAGTGACATGTTTTTGAGAAAAGAAACTGAGCCCAAAGGTGAAATCACTCTGCTGACCCAAGGATTTGAACCAACATCCTTTCAATCACAAACACAGCACTCTGATCCACTAAACCACACACCATCCCCTTAGGACTTCTATACATTAATATGGAACAGGTACCCTGGTGTGCCCCCCTCCCCATTCCCCCCCACATTACTGCTTGCCGACTAAAGCCTAAGTTGCAATCACAGCTATTTATTTCGCAGATGCGTTTGTCCTTATAGCTTGTGAGCTCACAGCACATTAAAGTTTCAAGAAGAAGCAAGAAGTTGTATTTTAGGAGATGGTCTGAGGAGAGCACGGGGGAGGTGTTTGAAGAGTTCATGGAAAGATGATATGGTGAGATGTTATGGTGAGATGGTTGGGGAGGAGGGCATGGGGGAGATTGTTAGTGGGTTTGAGGACACATATGCAGATAGATGGACCTGGAAAGATGATAAAAAGCACTTTCCAATTTCTTGTCATATTTACCAGCATTTTTGTAGCTAAAAAATAGTTTTTCTTTTTAAATAGCACTGCATATCGGGTGACATGGTAACTCAGTGGTTAGTACTGGTGCCTCACAGCTCTGTTGACGGGGGCTTGAATCCCAAACCCCGCTGCGCGTGTGACAGGAAGCTCCCATACTCCCCATGTTGCGAGGGTGTCCTTCTGCAAGCCAAAATCATGCTGTTAGGCTTGGTGTCTCTGAAGCACCAACTCTCCATGTAAGTGTGTAGCATTCTGGGTGTCAGGCAGAGTTCGTTTTACATGCTGAAATAATGGTAATGAGAACCGATGTCACAAAAATCTTTATTTTAAAAAATATTCCCATCTGTGTTTAATCCCCACCATACCAATTTCAGGCTATTCATCTAATATGACTTCCATTCATTCTGTTTGCCATAAAACCAACCACAGAATCTAGGTGCATTTAAAAAAAAAAAAAAATCCCTTAGAAACGGCTGTGCGACTGAAAGACTGAAGTGTTTTATTGCCTCCTAGTGGACACATTTAAGAAAAACAATTGGAAAATAATCTGGTATCAATATTAAAAAAAGCAATTGTGTACAATTTCATTGGTCTAAAATCCTAGGTAATGAAAAACAACATGCTCTAAGTTGAAGTTCAGCCTTTAACTGGTTGCGTATGTGAGTTACTCTAAGGTATTGTAGAAGATTTGCAGGGAACAACCATCACATTATTATAGTCCGGCATCATATTTCCATAATCCAAGGTGTCTGTAAGATCCTTCCTTTTCTTCTGGCCCCAGTATTGGTCCATTTCAATGTAAATGGTAAATGGTAAATGAATTGCATTTATATAGCGCATTTTTGCTACTCTTCCGAGCACTCAAAGCGCTTCATAGTTATGCCTCACATTCACCCATTCAATGTAGAAGAATCTGCGACTACAGTTAGTACATACTCTGTAGAATCATGCGTTTCTTTCATGCTAGCTCCTATACATGAAGCTGTTCCACCTGCTAATCAGTGTGGAAATTACCCGTAGTGTGTGAGTGTGTTCGCATCCTGTGATGGACCGGTGTCCCATCCAGTGTGTGCCCCAGCCTTGTGTCCTATGCTGCCTAGGATAGACTCCTGGTGACCCTGACCAGGATCAGTGGTTAGAAGTTGGATGGATGTCTCCTTAAAATCTTTCAGACACAAACTTGTCAATATCACCCGTCACATCTAATCAATACTAAATCTAGAGGCCGGAGTAGATTCAACTTCTCCTCAACCTTAAAATACGTTTCACTCTTGAAATTCAAAAATTTCTCACACAAACAAGCAGCGATGATCCCTGAGCATCTACGTCTAGAAGGACTCGATGTTCTTGGTAACATCTTTAATGCATTTAGCGTCGCAGTTGTTTTTCATAATCATGAAACCATAAAACCTATCAGAAATCTTTTTATGAAACTTTTTAATTTCCAGCAGCTTTTTCCCTGACATTTATTTTGGTCTGGCTCACAAAGACTGTTTCCAGTAAAACACTGTTATCTCTGGTTTTTTTTTCCAGCTCTGCATTTTCATGAAATTAATACAAGGAGGGTTTTAGACCACCGATTGTTTTCTCTGATCTTGTATTTAAATCTGATCTCTTACATCAATGATGTTACTCATTTCTACAAAACCATACATCCTAACGGTAGGTTGAAGACCGACCACCTACAACTTAAGGAAAATCAGTGGTTTCGTCATTGAGTACCCCACAAAAGTCAGTACAAAATTAGTTTTTCAGAACTCTGGCTCAAAGGCTCACTATGGTGACATTTAAGTTAAAAAATTCACAGTTCAGTCACAATAAACCTAGAGAAAATGACAACTGAGTTTTCCAATTAATTGAAATCTTGTTCACTGTGTGAGTGTTTCATTTAGCTACTCATTGAAACTACAGAAATATTAAGCAATACATTGTTATAATATTCTACTTCAGAAACACAATGAACATTATTCTCTGAGCGTATGTTATCATCCAGGCATAGAAATGAGAGATCTGTGGATTTTCTCATCTGAGGTTTAAAAACAGTATCTTCTTGTACAGCCACTGCAAAAAACAGCAACTGATGACTTAATAAAACTGCAGTTTTTGGGGGTGCAGCACTTTGGGTGATCTAGAGATCCTCAATTTACTAACAGATTTGTCAAACTTAATACTCCAATTCTAAATCCCAAGACAGAAACAGCTTCGTTACTGTTAAGAGATGACATTTACTACCCATCCGAGTAGCCATTTCGAGTTGTAATAGCCCTTCCCGGCTGTTGAAAATGTAACGGTTAATGTGTTCGTCTTCCTTTCTGAAATCTGAAACTTTTAAAAAGTATTTGATATAAAACCATCATGTTTGGGAATGTTTGGGTGTCTGTTGTTGCATATAAAGTCTTGCTGGCTGATAGAGACAAGCTGATTGACTGTATTTTCTTTTTTATTTTTAGTCGGCGTCTCACGTTTTGTCGGAAATGCACTGATTTCCAGTCTAATTCTGCTAAATATAACGCACCGATGTTTGCCTTTCCCAGGGGTGGATTATGCTCCACCTGGCATTTGCTTGCTCTTTCATCCATCCTTCAACATAAACATGGCATGTTAGATACCATCTTGTATGAATAGGCCTAATCCTTGTAAACAACGAGAGAATGATTTAAAATGAAAAAAAACGTAATATTGGACATCAGCAAGTTATTTAAGTGGTTTGCTAAACCTAAAGCAGACGTCTGAGGACCGGATACTAAAGTAGTCTGTCCATTAGTGAAATGAAAGAATGTTCCTATTTTTCTTTTCTTCCTTTCTTTTTTTTTACTTCATTAAGGGCAGAAAAGCTTTTAGTTGCATACCAGCTATCCACATGAGATCTCATGTAGAAGCCTTGAGTTCCCGAGATGTGTATAAGTATACTTTGAGATATTCAGTTCGGAACCAGGTATTCCGCATGGAAATGTCACATGACAACTAGTCATCAGCTCAGAGCCAGACATTCTGCATGGAAATGTCACATGACAACTAGTCATCAGTTCGGAGCCAGGTATTCTGCACGGAAAAGTCATATGACAACTAGTCATAAGTCAGTTAGTTGGCTTTGGGTAAATCACATGGTTATTTCACTCATAATGTAAGGACTAGTCAAAATCAAAGGATAAATACTTCGGGATGGCCATCCCAAGAACCAA
This sequence comes from Mormyrops boulengeri, assembly GCA_026781065.1. Classification (NCBI taxonomy): domain Eukaryota; kingdom Metazoa; phylum Chordata; class Actinopteri; order Osteoglossiformes; family Mormyridae; genus Mormyrops; species Mormyrops boulengeri. Next base: position 1,801,802 of record JAODLD010000016.1, read on the forward strand.
TTAATTTAATGTTCAACTTAAAAACTTTTAATTGCTGCATTATAATAATCTCATTTATAGAGTTTTCCGAATGTTAGGGTTTTGGGGAACGTCAAATCGACTTGATTCCAATAGCTACAGGCGATCTATCACACCCCTTTTTTACGGTAATGGAACATGCCGTTTCCGGTCGAAGGAGCGCGCGAGCGCGTTGCGTGTAGGAGACTGAATATGGCGTCGCGTTCCAAAGCAGGTGAATATGTTTACTATTTAGATAAAAATTATTAAATCAAACAAATGTAAAATTTGTACATATAATTATGACTGATTAAGAAGTCGTTGCAATCAACTTCACTTAGGAATAAGTATTTTAAAGTTTTATGCTAGTTATATTAGTTGTACGATTCATTATTAAAGCAAAATAGTACTGTGTATAAGGGTTATTGGCAATCAGGTGTGTTGCCGTCAGACTGGGTTGAACGAGAGATGCGTGCTCGAGATGTGTGTTGAAAGCTTATGAAATAAGACAAGTTTCATTATGCTATGACGAACTAGGATTAGTGTATCACCCTTCAGATAATCAAATTCGGGTAGTATCGTGTTTGGGGACTGAAACTAAAAAGACACGTGACAGATCAGCGGATGAAGAGCTACAAACAGGGCTTTGGGAGGTAGTTGCGTACTCTAGTAAAATGAAGGGACATGGACGTAGGGACTTCGAGTTTTAGATCTGTCCAGAGGAGGAGTGTCAGTGTAGGAACAGCCATAGATTTACATATGGATTTACTTGAAGTCAGAATTTAAAAGCAGTGCGCAAGTAAGGTGCCCAGTTAATGTGCAGAGCTAAACGCGAGTTAAATACCTAAACATGCACTCGGTACACTGCCATCTTATTTCCAGTTATGACTGGTGTAGCACAATACCAGCCTGCTTCTCAGCCACCGTTTATGCCACATTAGGTTCGTGTTGAAGCATCGGTTACTGTGGTGTTCTTGTATTTTGTTGCCGGGTCTCATTTCGTCCACAGCTGCTAGGCAGAAGCGGAAGGCTCCTCCGGGGGGAGTGGGAGAAGACGTTAAAAAGAAGAGAGTGAATGAGGAGGAAAACCAGGTGGAAGATGAGGGTCAAAGAATTGTCATTGAGCACTGGTCAGTAGTATTTTAAAAGCACTCTTAGTTTTCTCCTTAACACATCTTACTCTCCTTAAACCACTACCTCTTTCACTTCTTCCTAACTCTTAAGTACTTGTACAGAATTTACCATTGAGATTCTTGATAGACTTTCTGAAGGTAGCTATCTGGCCCATCACCCAAAAGTGTGTGGCTGTCATACTTTTTAAAAGAGGTGCTTGATCTGAATTTCCTGCTGTAAAATACACAGTGACGCAAATGCCCAAAATGTAAAAGTGAAATAAGCGCCTTACTGTTGATTAATAGCTGTTGCTAAGATATGGATAGTGCACTGTGTCACTAATTGTGTTCCTCATACCTGATATATCTGATGCAGTAATAGCTGACGAGTGTATGGGCGTCATGCGGAGGGGGTGAGGGCTGCCCTCACGGAAGCTCGCTCTGACTTGAAGGTGCAGCTTAACCCTCAGAAGCCCAGGCGTAACAGCTTTGAGGTCACTCTCTTTGTCAAGGGTGAAGGTGAGTGGCAGGTGGGAGATCATGGGTAGATGGGTCAGCTGGAATAGTCTGGCCATCTGGGGGTCGCAGAGCTAGGTTCTTGAAAAGGTGGCTTGCATGTTATGGTGTTTCGAAATAATCTGAGAATGTTTTGATATGTGATGGTCTGCTTAGTTCGTAAGCATTTAATCTAAAATCATGAACACATAAATTTAAAAATCGGAATTCTGAATGTAATAAATCACCATATGAAACATCTAAGTAACGTGCGCCTTGTGGAATAAATTTGGAAATTCCTGTGTAAGTTTGTAAGGCTTTCATCTCAGTAAGAAATAAGCTTCAAATGTACAGATTTCTTTCTAACAAAGGGCATGTGAAAAGACCGAACCAAAAAGGTGGGCATGATGCACCTGATTGGCTGTGCTGTCTCCACTTATACTTTCACAGAAGTGTGTCTTTGGTCGGGATTGAAGAAAGGTCCCCCTCGCAAACTCAAATTCCCTGATCCTGCAGTGGTGGTATCTGCTCTGGAGGAGGCACTGAAGAGTCAGTAAAGAGTAGCGAACAGACGGTAAAATCCTCCCAAGACAATTATCACTTGGATGTGGAAACTTCCAGAAACTCTTGAGTTTTTTCACTCTTTCTTACAAAATGTATAAGGTCAACTCTTATCATTTTAGATCATCTCAAGCTTTGTGCTTTGTATTCATAATCATGCTGTTTTGTTGTTATTCCTTACAGCCAATCATCTCCTGAGGTGCCTTGTCATTGGCTGCATTATGATGAGGACTAACGAATGGGACGTTGCCCAGTTATTCCTTTGAGGATCTTGCTGCCTCATGCATTGGACCTTGATGGTGGAGTCATTAGTTCCATATGTTATTCACAATTAACATGTCTTAGTGATGTGCTCTTTCATTTTTTTTGAATAAATGTTAAAAATGTGTGCTTTTATGTCAATGGAAAATAAAGGCATTCTGCTTATAAAATTGTTTTTTGAAAAAATCTTCAACAGTTGCTGTCATTTTAGAATGTCTCCTACTTAAATGGACCCCTTTCCCCTTGATATTGCCTGTGACTATGAGAAAGGTATGTGACACACAGATGTATGGGCAAAAAAAAGCTAAACAGCTAAAAAAGATAAATGAGAATATTTACCTAATTGTTCAAATACAGTTCATTTGGTGTAAAATCCAACAGTTAAAAAATCGTATTAGTCTAAAGCAGTGGTTGCCATCTGGCGAACTCTGGTCTGCATCCGGATCGAAACACAATTGAATCCAGATCACGCGATTGATTATCTCCTCTCAGTGGACATTCCCCCCACCCCAGACCTTGGCTTTGTGTTGCTGATGGAATTTGGTCCCTAAGGAAAAATGGGTTGGAACCTCTGGTTTAGGGTCCAGGTGTAATTTGGACTAGGGAGGTGTTCCGTGCCAAAGTGTCATTCAATTTTTATATGATGATTCATAATTAACTTTTGTAAACCATCTGGAAATAATAGGGTGGCTTTAATGTTTTGTTTTCAGATTTGCAACAATTCACTTAGAAAAATAAATCTGGTGCTTGAAACATTTTACAAAGTATTTAGGAGAATAAAACTTCGACATATCTCGATAGGGATCAATGGAGAGAGAAAAAAAAACGTTTTTTAGACACCAAACATGTTTTTTGTGCCTTTAGGACTTTTACTAAATCTTATAATATCTATATATGACAGCAAAATGCTTTAGAAATTGTAATGTTTGGTTTTTGAATAGCAAATTTACAGTAATGTATATGGAATTTTGAAAAAAATTAAGTGGATTTATGTGAAATGTGTAGTTTGTTAACGTAGGAGAGGGATGTTTTTATTACTGATAAACAGCACTTTGGGGAACATGTAGATGGAGTACAATTCTTGCCCTTTAAAGCCGGTGATAACAGAATTATAGCACCTTTCAATCTTGTGTCAAAGACAATGTTCTTTACAGGGGAGGGGAGAGATGATACCCAGAAATTCTTCATAAGTCAGTAAAAACCATCATTTAATAACTGACAAACTAATATCATTATCATCCCATCTCTTAAGGTAAAGAATCTTTTTATGTTGGTTCTGTCTTGATTATTCTATGTATAATATTTATGAGAAGAAGGGTTGTGAGGGTACATCAGTGACCAGCATCATTTTTGGGAATTAGAAAGATTGACAGATAACTTGTAGATACTATAGTTACATTTTAAAAGAAAATCCAGTCTGATTGCATTACACGGGAGTATTTGTAGAATTCCAGAGAATTGGGGTTTTCAAAATATGATATAATGCATTTAACTTTAAACACAGCATTTAAAGAAGAAAGCATTAATCCACAAGGAGACAGACTGATAGCCCATCCATTTTCTGTAACCACGTATCAGGGTCACAAGCTGTCCAGAGCCTTTGGGTGCAAGGCAGAGAACAATCCAGGTTGGGGCACCAACCCCTCGCAGGGCACATTCATACCCGCAGGCAATCTGGTAACTCCAGTCACCTCACCATCTTTTTGGACTAGGGGAGGAAACGCAAACCCCATACACGTGGAGCCATGGAGGAGATTCAAATCCTGGTTTTAGAGGTGTAAGACAATAGTGTTAAAACACTGCACCACGATGCCATTCCTGGGCTGTTTGTCCTCACATTATTCATAAAATTGTGGAGTTTGTCCTTTTAAAATATAATTCTTCTAAAAATAAAGAAGTCTAGAAAGACCATAAGTAAGTGTTCTGCCAGGAGCTGAAAGATGCCTCCAAAACACAAATTAAATCTTTTTTTATCATGGAAGTAATTGTAGGCGTGAAATTATCCGATATGCTGCAAGTCTGATCTTTACCAACAAAGACACCCAAGTATTTAACCATATGCTTGTCTGGAATCTCACAAATGTTTAGATCTGAGCGCTCATAATCGAAGTTTTCCACTATTGGTTTAGATCGGTGTGACGTCATCATTCTGAGACGGACGTAGGTGCAGCATAGGCCCCTTCGTGTTCCGGCTGTGTCGCGAGCACGGGCTTTTATTGAAGTAAGTATAGCTTGTCTGTTGTACTTTACTTCAATTAAGAAATAAAGATGCTGTCGTGTAATTTGATTGTGTTAAAGTGTTTTATTCTCTTGTTTTTTTTGAGGTTTTATTTTTTTTGTATTTTATTATTCCCGAACAGTTAACCGGTAGAATTTCGTTACAGAGTATAGCAAAGGTTCAGTTTGTTTACAATGGATAGTTGTGCAAATGATATGGGCAGTAGTTCTATTTTTTTTTTATTATATGCTTGTCCTTTTTAGGATGCTTAGACTTTGTGTAACGTCCCATTCGTTCACATTGCTCTACGTGCAGCTAATATTTCTCGTAGACTCGTCGTTTTTTTAAAAAACGTTGCTTATTATAGCTGTAGTCATGACGACGGAAGGTTCCGAGAAGTCGGGTGAGGAAGGAGTTGGGACCTCAAGTGGTTCGGGCGGAGGTGGCGTGCGGTTCGAGCTGGAGAAAGAGACCGAGCTACGCTTCGAGGTGGAGGCTGGAGAGAAGGTCCAGCTGGAGCTGCTGTCAGGATTGGCTGAGGTCTTCGGCTCAGAGTTAAATCGGAACAAGAAGTACACGTTTGGGCCTGGGTCGAAAATCGCCGTGTTTACCTGGCAGGGCTGCAGCGTGTCGCTGACAGGAAAAACTGAGGTATGATATGTTGGTTAGTCTTCTTGCAGTTTCTTGTGATTATTGAATTAACATCAATATTTTTATCGCATCTGTCTGTGATTTCGCCCCCAGGTGGCCTATGTTTCCAAGGACACCCCCATGCTTCTGTACTTGAACACCCATGCTGCACTGGAGCAGATGAGGCAACAAGCTGAGAGGGACAATGAGAGAGGGCCTCGGGTAAGTCTGATGTATGTGTTTCTGGGCGTGGTTTGCTTACCTTGTCTGTTTGCGTACTGTGGATCATCTGCCCAGTGTTTTGTTTTGCTAGACTACATGAGACTGTTTACTTTACTCAGAGTGTTAAGACTACTAGTAAATAATCAGGTTATACAGTGCAGGGGGACAAGCCCTCTTTACAGTCCTGTCTTTGTGAGCTGTAGCGCTCTCATTCCTAGGTGATGGTGGTAGGTCCCACGGATGTGGGGAAATCCACAGTGTGCCGGCTGTTGCTGAGCTATGCTGTGCGCCTGGGGCGGCGTCCCACCCTGGTGGAGCTGGACGTAGGGCAGAGTGCTGTGAGTCTGGCGCCTTTAACCTCTTTATGCCAGTATTGCTAATGTAATGGACCTCACCGTAAGAGGGGTCCACCTCTTCCTGCTTGCCTTTGTTTTTCCCAAAGAAATATTGCACAGATTAAGACAGTAGAACTTTAAACGACCTTCCTGCCGTTCCAGGTGTCCGTCCCCGGCACGGTGTCGGCCCTGTGCATCGAGCGGCCGGCTGATGTGGAAGAGGGCTTCTCCGTTCAGGCCCCATTGGTGTTCCACTTCGGTTCCACTACACCAGGAACTAACATCAAGCTCTACAACAAGGTGGGAAGTGACTGAATCGCTGCCTCACCACCACAATCAGCAGCAAATGCATGCATTCATGCAAATGAACATGAATTCTGTGGTTTTATTGGACACTGGCTTAGTGCCAGCCACAATTCAGCTGCATGCGCAGTCAGCAAAGTAGCTGGAGGGAAAATTCACCATAGACAGTCTGGTTGCGTGTTATTGTTCAACTCAGTTCATTAACAGAATTAATTATTGTATTATTGTTGTTAAATTAGAATCTAAAACTGTGCTGCAGAATTTTAATTACAATTGAAATTTCAGGAAATAAATTTAATTGCCCAACAGATTTTATGTCTATAAACTATACATCTATAAATTAGATTACTTCCATCTTTGAAAAACATTTACCATGGATTACTACAAAATGTAATGCACTTTTTAATGCTTAAAATACGATTGCTTTCTCGTTATTCTTTTTTGAGTGAACATGACCAGAAATTGTTGCTCTTTTTTTGTTTGTGGTAATTGTAACTCCAAATTTTAATGTGATAAGGATACACTTTTTAAATGATTGCCACACATTGATACCATAGGTTAAGAACCTCTGGCTTGTTTCACTTTCAATTTAAATTGCAATTGTAGGTTGGCAGGAGTCCATTCTGGTCCCTTGTAGCTTATGGAGTGTGTTGTACTCAGGGTTGTCTCCCTGTTCCTCCAGCTGACCTCCAGCCTGGCGGAGGTTTTCTCCCAGCGCTGTGAAGTGAACCGGAAGGCCAGCGTGGGCGGCTGCATCATCAACACCTGCGGCTGGGTCAAGGGCTCGGGCTACCAGGCCCTGGTCCACTGCGCCTCGGCGTTCGAGGTGGACGTGGTGCTGGTGCTGGACCAGGAGAGGCTCTACAATGAGCTGAAGCGCGACCTGCCGCACTTTGTGAAGGTAGTCCTGCTGCCTAAGTCGGGAGGGGTGGTGGAGCGCTCCAAGGACTGCCGGCGGGAGGCACGAGACGAGAAGATCCGCGAGTACTTCTACGGGTTCCGCGGAGTCTCCTTCTACCCCCACGCCTTTGACGTGCGCTTCTCGGATGTGCGCATCTACAAGATCGGCGCCCCCTCCATCCCGGATTCCTGCCTGCCCCTGGGGATGTCTCAGGACGACACACAGTTAAAGCTGGTCCCCGTGACGCCAGGGAGGGACCTGACGCACCACGTGCTGAGCGTGAGCTGCATGGAGGACGAGGCGGAAACGGGCGCGGGTGGGGCATCGAGCCCGAGGAGGGGGGTGTTGGAGAGCCCTGTGTGCGGCTTCATCGTGGTGACAGCCGTGGACACCCAGGCCCAGGTGATGACAGTGCTGTCACCGGCCCAACGGCCCCTGCCCAGACACACGCTGCTCATCATGGACATCCGGTTCATTGACCTCAAGTGAACCCAATGGAGGATCAACGGAAAGGCGGAAGAACCACGTTGTCAATTATGCAGAAAGCTATACTTTTCATTCGTTTAACCCGGTCGCTAATGCGTTCAAATTGGGTCTGGTGTTTAAATGGCTCATATTCTCTGAAATATGCCGCTTTTCTAATCCACTTCAGGTTTTATATTGATTTTTTGACAAAAATATTTTAACCTGATTTTTTTTTTTTTTTTTGCTTATTAGATGCTTTTATTGTTTGAATACAAAGTTGCATTTCACTAATATATACAACTTGGATATTTATAGAAGTCGTCATGCTGGTTCAGGTAAAACACCAAGTACAAAATCCATTTTGTTTCTGGTGTATCTGAGGTTTGTGAAATATTTTTCCATTGATGCAGAAACACCAGTGAGTTTTCCCCTTTCAGCTTCACAGTTTGTGCAGGCGTATGACAAGCTGTAAGTCAGAGGTGGCTCCCTGCATACAGGCATCTGATCTTCCAGTTTTATCAGATATAAATACTGCAGTGGAAAATTACCTATGGAAAAGTTTTATATAAAATACGCCGAGTTAAATTACCAACTTACAAATACAGATAAGTCTGTTTGGTTTGTTTTTCTTAAGAGATTAAATTGATTGAAATTAATTGGAAATAATGGGAAAAACTGGTTTTGAGGAACTTAACTCTTGTTTTTTTCACAGAAATTTTGAATGGAATACATTTTGGGTCCATTGTAATGCAGGGTCTCGGTGTAGTTCTCCGAATATACCAGCAGAGGGAGCCAGACTTCGCCTGTATTCTATCAAATGACATTTACTGTACAAGATGCAGCAGATATTTGTGGTTTTGCAGGTGTTCCTGTCCTTATAGGGAAGCTGTAAAGATGATGACATTTTCATCATGCGTCACGTCATTTGTTTACTCAAACACCGGGCCTTCCATATATAGGAACATTACTTATCACTAACTGGCAGAGGAATTTAAACAATGTACTTAATCTGTTATTAAATTATAACATCTACAAGCAACCTGGTATCTTCAAAGAAGTGTGATTTAAAAAAAAAAAAATCTTTGGTCACCCATGCTGCCCATCTCATACCAAGACCAACACACACATATCCAATATTTAATACTGCTTTCATACACTGATCTTTATACAAAACAACGAATGATAACTTCAGTCAGGCTTGGGAACAAAGATTTTCATGTGACTGTAGTTTATATTTACAAAATTAGTTTAGCTAGAAATAATAAAGAAAAACTATTTAATATTCGTGAATCCAATGCCCAAAATCTGCCAGAGATTATATCTTCATAAACGGCAGTGAGATACAGTTACAAAAGAAAACATCCAATATAGTCGATGGCGTTTCTAATTTAAATAGCCGGAAACATTATATAACTCACGCCAAACTAGTAAAACTGCAAATCAATCTCCAAATGAAAAATATCAGGACAAAACTCAATTTTTATTTAGTTTTGAGAAATCCTGTTTTGTTTGAGATTGGTTACTTTATTTTATTTTCATCGTGGTTAGAATTTCACACCTGCGAGACTTTTTGGACTTGGTCTCTGGATCAATGATGGCAAATTTTTACAGACATCTTTCAAACACTTCATTCTTGGAAAAAAGATCACTCGTGATAATAATACATTTTATTTATATAGCGCTTTTACATGAACTCAAAGACGCTTACAGAGAATGTACAGAAGAAAGAAAAAAAATGATCTCTTCCAAGCAAAAGTAAAACGAAACATTGATGGTGCGGTCCTGCTTTTTCTTTCTTCTTTATTTCTTGAAAGAGAAACAGGTTGCATAATGTAATTCCACTGAAGTTCATACCGGATTTCACAGATAAAAACAAAGTATTTTGGTCATTTGTAAACTTAAAAGTGGCGCAGTGTTCCTCATCATATATTTAAGTAAACTCTTATCCCCAACTATTTAAAAAGGTAAAATATTAAATGCATGCTACCACTTTGCTCAAGCTCTCGTCGCAAATGTCCCAGGCAAAATTGTTGGGATCGTGAATAGAGATCACTGTCCCCGATTCTGTATGGCTGGAAACCTGCGTCGATACCGGTATCGTCGTCCTATTGACGCGGCGCGTGTGATAGACAAGGCGATCGGGCCAATGGTCGTGGATGGTTCGGCTCCTAGGTCCGCGCGAAGTGTCGCGAGGCTTGCGCTGACGCCGTCGGGTTGGCTCGGCTCAGCTCGGCTCGGCTCGGCTCGAGACGCTCTCCCCGGCTGTAGAGTTAGCTTAGCTTAGCTGCCCGACTCTCCTGGAGTTAAAACACAATCCAGCGCAAGATGTCCAACGTCGTGAGGAAGTTCTTCGCCAGGCAGCGGTGAGGGCGACGCGCCCGAAAGCCGCGCGTACCGTGTAAGTAGAGAGCCGTCCAGGCGTTTTTATTCGCTTTGTTGTTGTTTTTTTTCCTCCTTAACAAAACACGGCTGACTGAAAGCGAAATACGAGGCGGCGCTTCCGTCGGGCTACGCGGCTAGGAAGCTTTAGCCGCCCGGCTAACGCCGTTTCGGGCTGAAGTGGATTAGCCGCCTGGGTGTGTTGGAGAGCAAAACTGCGGAGGGTTTTGGGGGGAAAAACGTGAAAAGCCGTTTAAAGCTCATCAGCCTGTTAGAGTCGTCGAGTGTGTGTGCGGGGAGCGCGCGGACGCGGGGTGGCACGTTCCGGGTAACGCTCGCGCTGATCGGATAAGCGGCTTTGAGATGAGGCGTGTGGGGGGGCACCTAGACGTCCGAGGCGTCTGTAAGCAGCTGCCTCTCACTGGACCTCAGGTATCTCCTCGGTCTCGCAAGGGACACTGGACCGTGGAGGTGCAATAAAAATAAACGTATTCAGTCCGGCTTGTCGTTAGCAGTTAAGTAAGGCAGCCGCCTTTCGTTTATTAAAGTAAGATTAAAAATATACATTGGCGGAGCCTTGGGAACAGGGAGGTGGTTCTGAGTCGGCAATCCCCGCCTGAGGGCCCGCTGACACGCCAGCCTTGGCGGCCGCGCCCGGCCCCGGCCGATGGAGCACCGGTCCGCCGTTTCGGGGAATCATCGGAGAGGGCCCGCCTGTGGGTCCGCCGAGGCGCACACCTACATGGTCCCGCAGGTATTTTGTTGCCGTGGATTCGTAGAGACGTTTTGCCAGCAGTATATTTTGAGGGCAAGCGGCGTGTCCAGTTAATTACTTGGAAAAGCGTTCCGTTTATATGTATATATATATATATATATATATGCGCCTATGTGTGTGCAAATAGAATGTGATCTGTATGTTGTGTTGAAACCCATTTTGTTTAAACCATCAAGGTGCATACACAATATACTTTCATTTTCCACCTATATGGCTCAATGCATCTTTATTTAGATACTTTGTTCTACAGTTAAATACTAATTTGAAGCAAAACCCAAAGGTCATGCTTTTAATTTGCTAAATAATTCCTGCCGTGGCGATACGTAAGCGGCCGAATAATAGACCGATTATGCAAACTGTGGGAGATCCTGTTTTTTGCGTGTATGCAATTTGGTTGATACGAAATAGTTTGAACTCCGCCAATTTCGGGTATCATGATAATCTTGTGTCATATTTCTTAGTCATTTTGGGCGTTTTGTAAGATAGTAACTTTTTACTGGTTGTTGCTATTGTTTCCAGTTGACTGTATAGAACCTATGACCGTCTGTGAGCAGTGTGAGCTTTCGCGTAACTGTCAGATATACTGTCAGCAGAAATCCCAGTAACGTTGCACACGTACTGTTGGGTGTAAGTATATGTGGTCAGGCACTTGCTGGACGCATAGCGGAACAGACTTTTAGGGAGTGGTGTTTGACATGTCCAACCTGTTTTAATGGTGCTAATCAGAATTCGTTTTAAAGAACCAAATAAATTATAACATTAAACGATCATCATAAACTCGAATTTGTGATTTAAGCATGCAAAATAGTGTTTAATCTCCATTGTAGAAGTCTTAAAATCCTCACGTGTCTATTGTTTTGCAAAGATTTCTGGTTATTGAATGTAATGAACTGGCCTGGAAAGATTATTAAAATTCAAGTGATTTTATATTGTCTTGGCATCATGGGAGATATGAAGTCTAGGTGCAACCACTTGTTTCATGTCAAGGAAATGGGTCTCTTGAGATACAAGCAGAAGGTAAATGAACTCCCACTTTGCTTTGTGATGTTTTGCTAATGGAAGGTGTTGCAGACCTAATATAGATATAAGGAGAGCTGTCATATGGAAGCTTAAATCCGGGTGACACAGCAGTTATGAACATGGACTTTTAACTTAATGGTTTCTGGTTCTGGTCCCAGGAGGGTCTATTCTGCTGTAAACTGGTATCTCACAAGCATTGTTCTAGTAAAAAAAAAAAAAAAAAAAAAACTCTGGAGCATAAATGAGTAAAATCTGAAGTGCATTTGAATAACGGCATCAAGTGCTCTGTGACCTGGCCTCTGAAATATCATGGGATTATATGTAATACAAGTAGGTTGGACCACAGATGACTACAATTTTATCCCAGGTGCTTAAGGGAAGGGAGTTATGTAGAGGCCTGTGGAAAGCTGTGTGGGTGTCTCAGTACCCCAGATGCTTCACATCTCCAGGGTTGAGTCCCACTGTCTATGTGTGTGGAGTTAGCATGTTCTCCCAGTTTTGTGTGGTTTTCCTCCCACAATCTGAATACACCCATTCAGGCTTATTGGCCTTTATACGTTACCCATAGTGTGTGTGTCCTGCAGTGGACTGGCATCCTATCCTGGGTATACCCCAGGCATGTGCTGTATTCTGTCCTGGGTAGGTTCCAGGTCCCTAGGCAACCCTGACTAGGATAAGTAGTTGGGAGATGGATGGAAGAAATGGTGTCTTTCGTCAAAATTAAATAACTTTCACGGGCGGTATTAAGCAACATAACTATTGTGGCATGTAGAAAATGAAACGGTTATAAAATCTGTGCCAAATGTGATTTAGCTCCCCCCCCAGTTTAGCCGTTAGTTTTTAAATTCTGTTTCCAGTTGATTTGTGAAATGTACTGGGATAAAGTAATTTCAGTACTGACACACTTGTGAATCCAAGTGTGCATTCGACTGCAAATAAATGCTAAGATATTGCTTAGTTACACCGTTTTCTCTATAGCTGTGTAATGCAATCTGATTACTCTGATCACTGATTATTGCTCAGGCATTATTGAATTTTGCTTTCTAAATTACAGATTTTTCGGCTGTTTAGACCAGTTATTGGCAGAAGCATTATATAGTGCCTTATGTAATTGAATATATTTGGTAAACGTGTATTTCAGGTTTTCTATGGAGACCTAGATTCTGTAACCTTTGTTTTGCGTAATGGTCCTGAAACATTACAGTTGTGTGATTGTGGTGAGCATTATAGCTGTAGCTTTGGCCGGGTGTTAACCTTAAACACTACTGCTTATAGCATTAGCAAAGTGTTTTGTAGGATCTTGGTGCATGTTATGTTAATACCTCAGCTTTGACCAGAAAAATGTAATGTGTTCACCGCAGCTTTCTCAGAATTTGGCACCTCATACCTTTTGTCCACACACTTTACTGACGGCTGTTTGTAAATTGTGAGATAACATGTTAGTTACTGGTTTCAGTTTTGCTTTAACTTAATCATAGAATCTGTTTTGAAATATGAGACGTGCCTCATCCAGCCCACCTGACATACACTGTGTACCTTGATTTGATAGTGTAATGGAATTCTGGAGTTCTTGTATGGTCATGACAGTAATTGTTCTGATATGTGGGAGAACTTAGCAGAGTTTCCTGTTATGTAATGTAAAATCTTTAGCTGCCTGCAGATGTTGTAGGCAGTTAAATAGGTATCTGCCAAAAAAGTCTCTACACTCGTTGAAAATAACTTGTAGATTAAGTAATATTAATGTGGCCTTCATGGGGCAGTGTATGGCGCAATGGGCTAAGCCTGTGTGCCTGTAATCAGTAGGTCGCCGGTTCAAACCCAGCCTCAGCACGTCTGCGGCCCAACGGGTGGCTGCCCTTCGCAGACAACTTACTCTGCAAAGAGCAAGTTGAGGGAGGCCTAAAAGCAAATTTCCCCACGTGGACAATTAAGATATCAATTATTATTATTATTATTTATGTATATTTTATCATATAAAGCAATGCATACGAATGGTGTTTCTTTAAATCTTAAAATGAGTAACTATTACATATATTTCGACACACGTGCCTATAAGCATCGTATTAAAACAAGACCAGTTTTGAATTTGCTACACCTAATCCAGTTCATCCTGCCGGTTTACTGTTGAAATGTGACGTAGATATGGAAGTGAGGTGCCGTAGTCTGAGGACTCTCATTGGTTTGGCACTGGTTCAGAACATCTGCAAGAACATTTCATTTGACCCATGTGATGCAGAATTTGAGAGAGCATTGGAATATAATTGTAATTTGAGGTAGATTCTGTCTATTTTATCACTGAATATTTTCTTTGTTTTAATAAATGCTAGATGAGATCAGTATTTGCCTAGACTAAAGTTTTACATTTGATAGTTTCTCAATTATTATGAGATGAGCACATTAAAGTTATAAGATGTAAACATCTCAAGGAGTGCTGGCTGAAAGTGTCATACAGGATCTCTGTATGTATCTGTGCACGACATCCAGTCTCACCTTTGCAGAGAGAGGTTGACACCCTTTTGCCGGTGAGTCAGTGTTTTGATGAAACAGACCGAGCAGGCCACTATCAGGTTTCAATACGGCCACCAAGTGGGTCACGCTGTGCTTCCAACCCTAGCGTTGCAGAGCACCAAGTGGAAGAGGACCACGCCCTTACTCTGCTGTGATGGGGGAGAAAGTTTTTGGTCTTCATCCGTCTCCCTGCCCTGGTTCTTATCTTGTTCAGTCTTCTTGAAGTAGCTTTTCTTTTAAGTAATCAGTTCATTGATTCATTCTTTCATCTCCCTTTTTGCTCGTTTTTCTCTTTTGTTTGGCTCATTGGTGTGTCTCTTTCTCAGTCTTATGGCCAGAGTTTGTTCTGCTGTTCTTGCAGAGTCCTCTCCTGCCGATTGTGGGCCGGCACACTGTCATCCGTCTGTTCTACCTGGCAGTTTGCACAAGGCACCAACCTGTTGTTTCACAACACCTGAAATCTTCTAGTCATAGATAATTTTTTTTGAATGCTAAACAGATCTCATATTGTTGGTACCCTGTCTCCCCCTGTGTGTTTATACGCACGCGCGCACACACACACGCACTCACGCAAATTGTGCAACCATGCCTTGTGCGCTGCAGGCACACTTGGGCTCATGAGCAGTGCCAGACGAGAACCGATACGATAGCGTTGACACACGAGTGGTGGAAAAAGTCAATTCACAGGGAGACCACAACAGTAGGGCGACTGTGTGCAGCTGGTGAAAACCGGAAACGTTGTTAGACTTTCCAAACGAAACGGCCCCTCCCTTGAAGAAAATAAAGGGATCCCCTGCCCTCAGCCTGTGTTACCAGTGTCCTTAAAATCTCAGGCAGTTCATGGAAGAAGGCTGCTTTTTGGTGCTTTACAGGTACAGAAGAGACCTGAATTTAAATTTTTTTAGTTTGTTTATATTTATATTGCTTTATGAAATAATAGTTGTTGGTGTGGGCAGGAACATTAATGTCTGAAATCAGCAGCCCTTTTCCTGTTTCATCAACTGCACACTGGCACTGCTACAGACAGCTGAATGCCAAAGCTGCACATGCTAGTTTCATATGTATTGTGAGGATAGTCCTCAGCAGGAAAATCATAAGGTTGGTCTTGATTTTTGGTTTTTCTTGTTTGTGGTGGGGGGTTGAAGAGGTGACTGGGTTGAATCTGTCACTTGACAGCATGCACGGGCAGTGAATTTTATTTGATTTTCTCAGTCATGTTGTGTGTTTTTCCTAATGTTTGTAACAGCAGTAAGTAAGCAATGTATGTTTTCCTATGCACTGTTGCCTTTTTGGTGACACAAACTGCTTTTGACGTCAGTTGGCAACCATTGGCCTCTTTCTGGTTTGTACAGGAACGATACGTTGCCCGGGGTCAGAAACTGCTGCACGTCTGAACAACGGAAAAGCAAATTAGCGCCAGAACTAACCAAACTGCCACTGAGAACACAAACCTGTTGGGTTTTCTCTGTGGATTTCAAGCCACTCCAACGCCTTCCTCTGGATTATCAAGTTTTACTGTTTGTTTCTCCAGTCGATCTGCAGATTTTGATGGACCCAGATATCCAGTAAAATACTTTCTTTCAATCAATGTATTTGGTAATTCAGGAAGCCTGTATTATGGCATAAAGTTCACCACTCAGTACCATATCATGAATTATTTTTTGCCCTTTTTTCTTCCTCTGTTTTTGGGATATAAATTGGATAAAGTTGTGGTGATTTTTTTTTCCTCCACTAATATTTAATTTTGTCAAGACATGCTTCCACTAACTTTGACCTCCATTTATGGATACAAAAGTGTGCTGCTTTTTTTCTGAATTTCTACCAGTATAGACTTTGATTTATAAATATTGCCTGGAATGGTCTCTTATCCAGGATTCCCCTCTAACATTTGACCACAGCTCAGCACTATCCAAGCATATATACATATGTAACATTTTTCTTTTCTGCAAAGTTTAATTTATTTTTTTTATTATCTTGAAGCACATCCTTTGCTATACAATCCACGGGAAAGGAAAAGAGATAAGCCATTTAGATTCACTGTTGGTTGTGTTGCTGCTGCTTTCATACTTGAAAAAGCACAAAGCAGATCCTCTCTGCCAACTAAAACACCTAAGACTATTGAGTTGGGAGAAAGTGCCTGCATTCACTCAGTAAGTAATTTAAACAGAAGGAAACCTTTACTTCCACGTTCGGGGCATTCTGAGTTCAGCAGCCCCTAGTTTGTCTTGCATCCCGATTTTGTGCCAATAGGTCCTCTGGCCACATTGATCTTGTCATTTGGTGTCACCAAAATATTTTATGGTTGCACATAAACACTTGGATAAGCTTGAGCACTTTGTTACCAAGAAAAGAATCAATACATTTCCCCCCTTATTAATAAAAATAAACTGCAATCCAACACAACTTCTTGTACCTCCCAATTCTGAATACTTTTACCAAAACTTTCCCAAAGAGATCAGCTTCATCTTTGAAGGCTTTTTTTTGTTTGGACTTATTTTGTCAAATCCACTTGAGAGAAAACGGCTTCTCAGAAAGTCAGATGTTAAAGTAGGCGATTGGGGGGTTAAGTGCAAGGAGGACTGTTTGTACCTTGATTAGTTCCAGACGCTGCTCTGTGCTGGGCTGAGAAGAGAAGAAGTGGGAGGCAACTGCTGGGTGTGTTGGGATTTATTTTAATGGCAGGGTTCGACAGTGTGTTGCCTCGCGTCTGAGGCTGGATTCAGCGGACCTCTGGTGATTGGCTGACTGGTGCGTGCAGCTGTTTTATTTTGCTTTTTGCTTGAGGTTTTTTGGAAGTTGCCAACTGTTACAGTCATGGAGATAAAGATTGATCATAATCATTAGGCAAATCGTTACAAATCAATGTGCTGAACATTTGCAACTTCAATTCACTTGAAACCCCTAGAGGGTTATTTATCAGGGATTTAAAAATATTTTTATATAAACGTCTTGTCTCTGATTTCGGCCAGTGCCGCCATTTTCAGCCATTGTGATTTTGCACAAGTGGATTTCTCAGTTGACATTTCGTCACTTTCATCTGACTGACAGCTGTCCCGCAGTGATCAGCAACCCTGGCAGAAGATGTTGCAGTGAAGAGAAAAGTCACAGCATGCAAGTCTCCGTGTAATGAATGACTTTTGAGGCCACAGTGAATTCACATCTGCACAAATTCTACTTGTAATATTTAATCAAATCCACAGCAAAAACACAAACTTGAGTGTGATTGCTTGCAAGATTGTATGTGTTTTTTGTGGTTTTTGTTTTGACCTTTAATTGAACCAAAAGCCATGTTATAAATTTAACTTATTTTTATATCAGTGTATTTTAACTACTTTGCACAAAGCCCAGCTTTTCCCATTACAACATTCTTTTTGTCAGACTTTTAAGCTGGTAACTTTTTTTTTTTTCTTTTGATATAACTATCTCTTTTCACTTCAAATCTAATCTAAAAACTGAAAGGAAAGGTAACTGGACTGGCAAAACCAAAGCATTATTTTTTCCAAAGCGTGCCATTAATTTCTTCCATTTTTTTCCTTCTCTTTGACGGATTGTGTCACTGTGATTTTTAATTTTTTTTTTAATATACTTTATTTCACCCCGAAGCAGCTCTGCGTTCCCTCTGGTGGTCTTTTACAGCCTGCCGGGGGGGGGGGGGGGGGGGGGGGGGGGGGGGGGGGGGGGGGGGGGGGGGGGGGGGGGGGGGGGGGGGGGG
>JAODLD010000016.1:1819804-1835372 GCA_026781065.1 Mormyrops boulengeri
CATCCCCAGCTGTTTCTTTTCTCCACCCCTTTAATAGCCTCCATTTTTGACCTCCACCCAAATATTCCCTCCTTTTTTGTTTTTTTGAACTTGGGTTTGTGTGCCCGCCCTGTTAGTGATGCCCAGTGTTGATAAAAGCGGGGGTGTCGGCGGACCCTCGTCATCTCCCAAGTCCTCCCTGTCCCGCCCGCTACGGCCGAGCCGCTACATCCCTGTGGCAGCAGCCACGGCCTTCCTGGTGGGGGCCACCACACTCTTCTTCTGTTTCACGTGAGTACCCCGTTGGCATGCTGATGGACATGTGTGAACTGCCTGATATTCTTTATCGCCGAGCTTATCCAAACCCCGATAGCCTGACGCGCCCGCCCGGATTGCTCCATGCTAGGTGCGCGCTGGCCGTTTGCGTGGATGCTGTCTTTGCCTGGTGAAATGGCTCCCTCGCTGTGGGCTGCCCCGTTACAGTGCTGTCCACTTGGCTCACAGACACACGATTGCTGACTTTCCCTCTCTTTCCCACTCCCTCTTTCTATAGTTTGTTCCATTTATGTGCAGCGAAAACTAGGCCAACATCTGACACTCCTTAAAATCATTCTTGGTTACTGGTTTTGTCTAATTTTTTTAGACCATTTATTGGACCGTTGAAATGGATCCCTTTGTAAATCCTTCCTCTTTAATGTAGTGCACATTTTGTAATTTTATGTACGTATTTGTAATAAATCCACTATGTGTGTATAATGGGTGTTTGTTGCATGACTGTTGGATGTTTTCTGTGACCAGACCAATATCTGTAGATTTACCTGCTAATATTTACTGATATTTACAGCCTCCCCTAGACGCACGTCCCTGGAAAGCTCATTTGAATGCTTCCCCCCTGCAGTGTCCGTGTAGTTGCCCCCCACCCCCAGCCTCACTGCAGCCTGGCAGTGCTGTTCTCTCCCTCACTGCCGGCTGTGTTAACCCTCCGCTCCCTCTTCGCTCTCTGCCCCCAGATGTCCCTGGCTTTCTGAGCAGTTCTCCGTGGCCATACCCTTGTACAATGGCGTGGTCTTCCTTTTTGTGCTCGCCAACTTCTGTATGGCCACCTTCATGGATCCCGGCATATTCCCCAGAGGTATTAAAACATGTACCCCCCTCCTTCTCATCTCCCCCTCATACTGTGTCGCCCCCCCCCCCCTTTTTTTTAACATTCATTAACTTTTCATCAGTGGGTGTTACAGATGTGTGATTGCAAGTTTGGATTGGACAATCTACTGTCTTTGGGTTTTATATAAACAGGGAAGGACATAACTGGTATGCAAGTATGCATTCACCTTTAAAACGATATGTGCGACAATTGATTGTAAAAGCGCAGATGGGTACTTATTTTATATGCATTTGCGCTGCTATGACAAGAAAATACCTTGCCTTTTAACCTGTATACCACAAATGAAGTAGTTAGCATATAAAGATTAAAATGCATTATATTTTTTCATATCAGCGCAAATGTACATAAAATAAATGCGCATTTACACTGTTACCACAATCGATTGTCGCACGTGTCGTTTTTAAAGGTGAATGCGTACTTGCGTACCAGTTATGTTCATCCTTGTATATAAAAGACCTACCTATTGAGTAAATTTCCATAAAATACTATGTGTATGTGTATATATGTGAAATAAAAACTGGTTAAAGCTTCACTTGATGAAGTGTAGAATGGAGAAACTGGAGTGCAGCATAATGCAAGGTCTTCCATCCTGTGTCACCTGCTGGCCCGTCACCAACGTGGTGGTTTTATTCCAGAACTGGCATTTCGGTGAAGGTTGAGTCAGCCAGTGTCTCTTGGGCATCACTGTCCATCTGGCCGGCTGTCTTACATGTCAGTCTCTCTCCTAGCGGAGGAAGATGAGGATAAGGAGGACGACTTCCGCGCACCGCTCTACAAGACGGTGGAGATCCGTGGCATCCAGGTGCGGATGAAGTGGTGCTCCACCTGCCGCTTCTACCGTCCGCCCCGCTGCTCCCACTGCTCCGTGTGCGACAACTGTGTGGAGGTACGGCCCCCCTCATCCACCATGGGCGACCCCCACAACGAGGGCACTGTCACACATGTAGCGTCGGGCACAAGTGTGGATGTAGCCCGCGTTGCTCACACAGACTCTGCGCCAGACCACCCTCACCATCATAGGAGTGCTTGTATAGTTGGTTATCTGCCCACGCTCGTACATCTCAACTGACTGTAAGGAACTCTCTACAGGGAGCTGTGAAATTAGTCTTTTTACATGCAGAAATGTGCTTGAACTTTCTGAATTCCCTCCAGTGTGGGCTATTTTGGCCATCCTTCCACTTTATTAGTGTTCCGGATGGAGAAATCTTACCTTCTGTAGAAGAATCTTTGTTCTCTGTGTCGTATGTTTTCATGCCTCCATCTGGTTGTTTTCTATCTGACTGAAGCTTTCCCCACAGGACTTCGACCATCACTGCCCCTGGGTCAACAACTGCATTGGGAGGCGAAACTACCGCTACTTCTTCCTGTTCCTGCTCTCCCTGACCGCCCACATCATGGCCGTCTTTGGCTTCGGCCTGCTCTTCATCCTGTACCACACGAAGCAGCTGGACCGTGTGCACTCCGCTGTCACGTATCCTCATGGCCTCTTCGCCCCGGGCCAGTTAATCTCCAGCGTTGCTTGTCTCTTGTCTTACTCCCCTTGTGTGTGTTTGTTGGTGAGGGAGGCGGTGTATGGTCCATTGGGTAAAGCCTCTGTCCCTGTAATTTGAACGTCGCCAGTTAGAGCATCGGCAGAACAGTCACATTGGACCCCCCCAAAACCCCCCAAATTGGCCTGACCCTGCCTCAAGCTTCTCTCTCTCAATGGTGTTTGTTTATGTTTGTGAGTCTATCAAAGGATAGCAAAATGGGATATGCAAGAAGCAGCATTCCAAGATACCTGTACTCGCACAAATGACAAAGCGCAATTTCCTGTCCGATTTCATTTCCTTATCTAGCTCCTCCCAGCATGGCTGTCATGTGTGTCGCTGGCCTCTTCTTCATCCCAGTAGCCGGCCTTACTGGCTTCCACATAGTACTGGTGGCCCGGGGCCGAACTACTAATGAGCAGGTGGGTCTCCGTGAGATTGTGGACTCAGTAATTAGTGAGCCCCTTCATTGCTTTAGTTACCCAACCATTGAGGTCAACACGTAACTAGGTAAATTGCCTATCAAAAATGACTGAAAAAGTGTTAAAACTGTGGTGCAGCTTGAACTCTTTCCTGTAAATTGTCAAGAAGTGCAACAGAAAGGCAATAAAAATGCTGATCTTTTTTTACCGATTGAGTTTAATTATCACCTCAGCAGTTAATGTCATGCTCCTAATCGGCAGTTTTAAGACACTACATCTTTTCTCTGCTCCCTCACATTTTAATGGTGGTATTCTGAGCACCTGCACTGGGGGCAGAGTTAATCCCTAAATGCCTAATAATCCCAGCAAATATGACCCATTTAGCTCTCCACCCACACACTCTCACACACCCTCTCTCTGTCTCTCCCTCTCTCTCTGTGTCTCTCTCACACATACACACACACACACACGCTTCAGCTCATTGCAGTCCCATCATCAGAATGTGAATCTCTGTGCCCCTCCAGGTGACGGGCAAGTTCAGGGGAGGCGTGAACCCCTTCACCAATGGCTGCTGGAGGAACATCTCGCACGTCCTCTGTAGCTCTCAGGCGCCCAGGTTTGTCCTTTTAGTTTCAGCACTTGCTTGTTTGTTTTGAAGCAGCGCCCCATCCTTTAACTCGTGGCGCCATGTCGTAACGCCGTCTCCCAGGTACATGGGCCGGTGGAGGAGGGAGCAAACCGTAGTGGTCCAGCCACCGTTCCTCAGGCCGAAGCTCGCGCTGAATAATGGAGTTGACGGCCACAGCACGCGGGTAGGCCATCGGGGGCGGGCCTTTGTTTTGGCATCGTGTTCTGTGCCTGCAGGTGATGGGGACCCTGCTCTTTCAGGACCTTGAGGCCCTTCCGTTCAGTCGGAGACATGCTCTGCGTGTCGCTGTTGCGCTAAGTTGACTCTTGTGCCTCTCTCTCTCACACCCCTTCTCTCACTCAGTCAAAGAGCAGTCTGGATGCCGTGGAGAGCCAGTCAGCTGATGCTGAGGCCCCTCCCCCTCCTAAACCTGAGCTTAGATACCCAGGTCACCCCAGGGGACAGATGCCCATGGGGAACACAGAGGGTAAGAATGTGCCATCAAACACTACCCCAATCTCTCAGCCATTTTGTTCTGTAGCCTCAGCTAAACCTTGACTGCTCATTGGTCCCTGCAGAGAGCAGTCTCCTGGGCGACGCCCCTCCTACACCCACCATGTACAAGTACAGGCCATCTTACAGCAGCCCGGGGAAGAACCACACCGCACTCACGCACTCCGGCAAGGTAGCACTCGCATCCCCTGTCGCATGATTAACTGCGTCCATGGCGATGACAGCATCTCGCATGACCACGGCAGCTCCAGTGAAAGGCGCGCACCCAATCCCAGCTGTAGTTGATGCACTGACACGCTTGCCCTCTTCCGTAACCAGCAGGAGGCGCTCTCCTAGTCCTTCACACTCACACTCTTGCGTAGGTGATGTCTTAATTAGCTTTCTTGTGTTGCAGCAGCATCATCCTTATGCCTCATAACAGTGGTTGGCTGCTTGTCCTAAAGGTTCAAAGTCCAGGGTTTGCGATGTTTGGTTAAATGCCTCCTTAAGTGGCCTACAGTGTGTGTTTCATCTGTGATTCTCTTCCCTTGGCCAGTGAAGTTCAGTAGTTGGAAGAGGTTGGCTCGATGTGGTCAATAATAACGCGGTAGTGTGTAGGTGTCCAGCTGATGGCCTGAACACTTGCGTGTTCGCACGCTTGATGTTTGTCCGGGTCGTGTGAGTTCGGTAAACACATGGTACTGAGTGATGAATGCAAGCAAGTCCCTTCTGTTTCGTTAAGTCTTATTAGCATGAAATTCTTCATTGGATTCAAAGTTCAGCTCAAACTTTGCCAGTTTGATACCATCTGAACTTCACCCTACTGAATGTTTTATTTAGGTTCCCGTAATCCTGTATAAACTGAAAGCCGCAGGTGTGCATGCACGTATAAATATTTCACAAACATTTGCTCAGTTTTTCCGTTTTTCCCCATAATGCTCATTCATTTTATTTTCCTTTTTCTTGATCGATCAGTGGCAATCAGTTGATCATTAAGGTAAAATTGTGATCATTTATTTTATGGTTGCGTGGTCTTTTTCCCTCTCTTCATTTACATCCCATTCCTCCTTTTAAATCCATTCTGTCATGCCAGCCTTTATAATTAAAATATATTCATTATTATTATTACATAGTTTGGTTTTCGATCAGACAAATCATAACTCACTCATGAAGATTTGCGGAGAATTAATGTGTAAACTTGGAACGGCAGCTGTTCAGCGGTTGCTGGGGCTTCAGAGAATAAGGCACCAACATCTGAAACCCCAACAGCCTTAAACCACATTTAAAACTTTTATATTTTCTAGTGAGATGTCAGCAGTTCCTCTTGTGGGACTTGAACAAGTAGCCTTCTGGTCACAAAGTCCTCTTGTTTGCCTCTTTGTGCCTCCTGCTGCTGACACAATCATCTCATATGGCCTGGCTTTCAAAGGCTTTCAAACCCTTCTGTGGCTCTCAAAGAACTTGATAAACTTGATGAATATTCCAGAAGTATTTGCGTGTGCATATATAATATAATATATAATTGCAGCTGTGCTTCAGAATGATCTTTCTGTGAAAATACGTATTTCATTATGCCATCTTTGGCTTGCTGGTTGAAACTTTGCAGTCATTTGCATGCGAGGAGCTCCGCAGGTCCTGCCCTCTTGAAGAGCATGTTTGGACCTGCGTGTGAGCCAGTGCCTAGCTGTAGGATTATCCCGTCCCTAAGCGGCCTCTGCGCGCCCTGTCTGCCCTATGCCTGCCTGCATGTGGTCGCTCAGTACCCTGTCCCACCTTGGGCTCCGATCTGGATTAACTCACCTTGTCCTTCTGTGCTGTGCTCCTGTATTTGTGTGTAGGTGTGTCTTTTTTTCCCCCCTGTGCTGTTGGTGCAATGATTACATGCATAAATGCGTTTTCAGTCATCTGTCTGTGTGTGTGTCTGTGCGTGTATAGTACTGCTCACTTAGAGATGAACATTCTTCGTTTCTTACTTATTCCTTCATCCCACCCACCTGCACTTCCTCCTGCTCCCTTTTTTTAAATGCTCTCTTTCCTCCTCCTCCCCCCCACCCCATCCACACCCTGGCAACACCCTCAGATGAATCGAGGGGACAGTCTGCAGGAGCCCCCGTCTATCCTGCAGTCGAGCCAGCAGCCCAGCTACCGCTCGGAGCCCAGTCTGGACGGGCGGGCGGGGCACCGGGAGCGGGGCGACAGGGAGCGGGGTGGCGGAGGCTCTGGGGGGATGAGCAGCGTTCCTAGCTCTGCCATGTCGGGCTACTCCTTGGGGGGGCGCTCCTACCCGTCTTTCACGGACCCCATGGTGCTGTCGGGCGGGGCCTCTCGCTCCTCCAGCCTGCGCTCCACCCACACAGCCCACAATGCACTGGGCACGCTGCACTCCGAGGGCACCACCTCCACCAGCTACAAAAGCCTGGCTAACCAGACGCCCCGCAACGGGAGCCTCTCATACGATAGCCTGCTGACCCCGTCTGAGAGCCCGGAGTTTGAGTCCGCGGCCCCGGAGCTGTCCCCGCCAAGCGCCCCCCCACAGATGCTGGGCTATAGCTCACCCTTCCTGTCGGCTCAGCAGCGCGAGTCCGAGCTACACCAGGCCTCTGCCGCCCTTCTCTCTTCCCCCCAGAACCACTACGCTCGTGCCTCCAGCCCCCCCTCTGCCGAGAGGGAGCACTTACTGCTGGACTCCCACCAGCCAGCCCAGCCTCCGCACCACCCCCGCCCCCCCCGCTTCTCCCGCACCCCGCTCCTGTCTGACCCGCCGCCGCCGCCTCTCTCCTGTCGCACTCGCTCCTTGGGATCCCCGGACGCTCCGCAGGCCCACGCTTCTCCATCAGCCCCCCCTGTCAGCCCTTCACACCCCCCCATAGGCAAGTCGCTCTCCTACACTAGTGCCGGCACTGAGTTGCAGTACCGCTCGCGGCCACCGGAGGGCAACGCTGCTGCGTGTCAGGAGGGGCCGCTCCCCAGGGGCAGGAAGGCCTCTGGGGGGGTCACCGGCAGCGGTAGTGGGATTCAGGCTCCAAAGTGAGTACTGTTCTCTGCAACCTCAGCCTCTTCTCCTCCCCACTTTTCTGTGAGTGTTTCCTCCTTTTCTCTTCTATTTGTTACTGTGATAGTCACCATGGATGCAGTTTGGCTGCACACCTTGCACTGGCTGCAGCTTAAGCTCCTGTGCGCCGCGAGCCTTTCAGCCGCTGCTGCGTTTGATCTGCTCTGGCTTCAGGCTGACATTCCTCACACTCGCTGGCTTCTTAACGTTTTCTGCGCTCTGATTGAATAACAATGTCAGTTGTGTTCTACAGCTGTTTTTTTGCTTCTTGTACAGCCAGGAATTTTTTTTTAACATAGAGCCATATTTTCTCTAATTTGTGGCTGGCGTTTTTGATTTGACGTTTGTTTATTTTACTGCTGGACATGAAATCCGAATTCCCTCTGTTTTATGTTGTCTGACTGTTACTTGTGATTTGTTACATGCTTTTTCTTTTGAACTCTCATTTGCTCTCTATGCTTGTACATTGGGTTGTGTAAATAATGAATGTGAGTGTAGGTCTACTTTGGAGACTGCATAGTGTAACTGTGTCTGGGTTTTTTGTTTGTGTTTCTTTTTTACCGTAAACCTGGTCCAAAGGGCCTTTTGATAACTACCGCAGATATTCCAGCTCTTATTTTAGGCTAGTTATTTCCTGTCTATTAATTTCAAAGTATGAATTAAATTCACTGACCTCTACCCTCATCTTCATTAGGCACACCGACGAGATTTTATTCAGTCCTTATTTGTGATTTTCTAAACAGAATTTGAAAATGACTCTGTAGTAAATGTTCTCGTTACTGCTACGTGTTGGCACTTTTTGCAGCATGTGCTGCGTGTTCTGTGTACTGCCATTACTATATATAATTCCTCCCGTTTGCCTGTTGCACTTGTGTCCCACGTCCTCCTTTCTGCCTTCATTCCCTCACCTGCCTTTCTCATTCCTCCATGTCTCCTCCTCTTCCAGGGACGAGATTCAGATGAAGCCTTTTAGTCGGTCAAATGGACACCCCAGATCTGCTCACCCTCATCTCCCCCCACCTCCTTCTCATTCAGTCAGCTCCTCCGCCAGACCAGGACCAGCCAATCACAGTGCTTCTCCTCCACTTAGCCCCACCCACAAACAGGGGGGAGGAGTGAAGAAGGTTACTGGCGTTGGCGGGACCACCTATGAGATTTCAGTATAAGTCAAAGACAGTCTTTTCAGCAGTTGCAAGAAAATGGATTTACTCTGACCTTTTGAGGAAAATCGGCTTCGCCTTGCAGCAGACACAGTGGAACCTTTTCAGCAAGTTAAGGTGGAATCATGGGCACTAGGGCAGTGGGCTACCCTGCTGTTTTCATATGTTCTAAAAACCCTGTGGTTCATAGACATTTACAAGTTCATTTGCTGAAACTTGAGAACCACCTTGATTTTACATATGGAGGCGGACACCTGAAGATCAGTGACCAATGGTTAATGGGTACTCAGCCAGTGACTGGAAGCAGCAGTTTTACTTTTTTTTTTTTTTTGTTTGAGATAGCTGGTATTTCACAGAGAAATATTGAATATATACATACATTTTATTATAAAGCTATATTAGTCATTCTTATGTAATCGCTGCACGGGTAAGGACGTAACTTTGCTCTCGACCAAGTGGCAGTACAGACATAGCTAATGAGTCCTCAACGCAGGATCCACTCACTACTGTCGTCGCCTTGAGACCATTTACTGCCATCTGAACCACTGACTCGACTTCAGCAGAGATGTGGAGCAGTGACACGAAGACGATGGAAGACATTCGGGTTTTTTTGCTGACCTGAGAGAACCGTTTCTTTAGATTCCATGGATTTTTTTTAATTCCCCCTTTTAATTTCGTTTTTATCATAAATGAACACCACAGGGGTCTCGGCCCGGCGAGTCGAGCCGGCCGGAGACATTCCAGGCAGGTCGTGGGTCATGTAGCGAGTTCTTAGTGGGTCGCTCGTTTTCATCACTTGTTGCATCAGTCAGACTCGAATGGATTTCTTACCCAAAGATGGCTGGATGATCAGGGGCTTTCTCCGATATCGCGGGTTAAGCCATATAGAAATACAGCAGCCACAATAACGTTTTGCGGAGATTAATGCTGAAATCAAGGATTATTGTATGCAAGTTGTTTCTTGTAGAGTAAAATTCGTGTATTTGGTGTTTGCGACGTTTTCGCTCAACATCAGCCAGAATTCCTTTTTCTGTCTTTAAGGATGGATAGATAGCTGATCGGGAAGAAAATTGGCAGAAATTAGTTGGACAAGTTCTTGTAAGAAAACTATACCAGACAATTTCTGTCGATGCTTTAAATCTGGCACTAGGTATCGCAACTTGACAAGAGACCAAAAAGGAACCAAAAAGGTTTTTTTTTTTAAAAAAAAAAAAAAAAAAAAAAAAAAAATTCTGATGGGTTAACGTTTCAATGTTTTGTCGGTCATCCTTGTTCTCGACAGTTAGGATCTCCCCGTCAGTAAGCTTGATATTCGCAAGATGCACGGCAGCCTGTTGCCCGAGTGAATGTTTCAAGGGTATGACAACCAACCAACCAACCAAACTGGTTAATGGCTTTGTAGAGGTTATTTTAAAGGGCAGCACACATACAGGTGTTTTCATAAAGAGATGTGAATGACCGAGTGAGTGAGGAAGACATTGTGGCTGAGCAACACAATAAATCCTTGGAAATAAACACAATTGCATAATCTCTGCAATGTTTCAGTTTCTCGGGTCATTTGTTTGCAAGGAAGCTAAACTCAGACACGTTACCATAATACTTATTAGATGTGTACATTGCTTCACACAAATATGCATTGTATGAAATGTGTTTCTACAATATTACCTTATGTTTTACATATGGCCACTCAAGGGTTCATGTTCCAAAGAGAATGCTCTTCTCTGTTAGGTCTTTTTTTTTTTTTAATGGCACCCAATTCTGCATCAGATTTGAGCTGTTTTTAGCAGCCCTGATAATTTATGAGTGCAGAGTGTGTATGTGTTTATACAAAGTGGGTCACATGTCACTTACTGTAATATCACCACTTGTCGGTTTTGAAAGCCTGTCAGCCAAAGATGCATGCTGGACTCCACAAACCCAAGGGATCCCTCGTTTTCCACCGCTACAGACTCAGTCAAAACCTGTACATGGGTTGTCTGAACTACGTGACACCATACACAGGTAGAAATGGTAAGCTGGTACTGGATAGGCCTTTGGGCCAGGGATGTGTGTGATGGAATTGACGACCATTTCAGGGAATGTCTGGCCAAAATGTCTAAATATTTGATTTTAAACATTCGTAACAGTCTTTAGAGGTGCTCCAAGTAAATGACCAAGACAAGTTGCCTTACAAAGAGTGTATTAAAGATTATTAATAAAGTGTCTACATGACCAATTGTGTATGGAGTGCAAATAGAAATTTAAGTGCAAAAATTCTATGAACCAGAACTGCCGATAGTGTATCGCTAGCTGCCTATCGCTTACATGTTTCGCAGATTATCCCCCATCCCGGTATTGTTCTTCTAGTTCCCTGTTCTAATTTAAGCAGTCTTATTTTAAAGATTCCACACACAAGGACCTTATGATGTAATAATTTAATATGAAGTAAAAATTCTCATGATACCTCATGTCATATAGTAGTGTAAGGAGCCCTATACAATTGCTCTGTAGCCACAAAGGTTTGATGACCCAATACCATGGAGTACGCACGACAAAATCATGCTTATTACACTGTAACAGGAATAAGGAGTACCCATGACCAATCCATACCAAATACTGATTTTGGGGGAAGTGTTCCTTAAGGATCATCATCATAACATTACAGAATAAATCAATGGGTGTGAACATGAGGTTACAGAATGTAGCTTAGCCTCCCTACGGCTGAGGAGGTATATGTGCCTAATTGAAACCACTGGAGAACTGGAAAGCAGTGCAGCATTAGCCACCCAAAAAATAAGAACACGACAGTATTGCCAAATGAACTCATCACTCAAACATTAGCAGTGTGTATTGGAGTACCTGCTTCAGTTACTGAAGATTAAATAATTAAAAAGTCATAACTTCTACAATACAAACCAAACCCTTTAGTAGTAAGACTTATTTAGCAACTTCACTGTATGAATACCCTTCTAGGAATGAGTTTGTGGTCTCCGTATAACTGTTGTTTCCCCCCCCCACAAAAACTCAGAACAGGCACAAAGTGCAGAACAGCTACAATGGACTGGACTTGGAGAGAGGATTGCTTACAACAATTTTGGATCAGTAATTATAGTCATGCAAGTTAATGTTTTAGAGTAATACACAAGAAATTAGTGATTTACAATTAAGCTATTAAGGAAATTACAACAGTACTGTGCAGCTAAGAATTATTTTAAATTGCATTGTGTTTTAGACTTGAAACTAATTCCCCTCAATCCCCATTCTATCCAGTCCCACTGCAATGTCACATTCAATGGGACATGGTGCATTCTCTAGTGTTCACCTATTTATCTTTCTTGCTCTCCTGGACCTCCATCTCTACCTCATTTTCTTCTTGTACCGGTGGAATCTCCGGCTCCACAGACTTCTCTCCCTTCACCTTAGAGAGCTTCTTGGATTTCTGGTAGAGCTCGTTGAGGTTAAACTCTCTGATTATATTCTCCTACAGGCAGCAAAGAGGAGTCAAATTACCACAGAAGGGAAAATCCTATAAAGATTTTGGTTAATACTGGTGTGGGCAGTGCAGCTGAATGCCACAAAAAGCACCTTTGATCCAAACGCAAAAAGTTTACACGAGAATAAGGCCCCTGAACAGATTTGTAGTTAGTACAGTCAAAGAACTGAAGAAAACTGGCTTCATAGGAATTCAGCAGATGAAGCCATCTCAGTGAAGGTCAGACAAAGTACTACATTTCATACTTGGTGTATGATGGTCTGAGGATGTGCAGCAATACATGACAACATTCACTGGCCTCTTCTTCCTTACCTCCGTGAAGCTCCAAGACACCGCTCTTCCTTTTTTATCAATCTGAGGCCGTCTGAACACCTCCTTACCCCCCTGGAAGAGCACCACTGTGGGGAGCTGCTTGGAAAGGGGAGAGGTGCTCACCTTGTACCTAGAAAGGTGGTGTATTTAAGAGGCAATTAGTTCAGCAGAGCACAATACCTCTCAAAGATGTCTGCAGAGACAGGGTTAGGGTTAGGAAAGATTTACAAATAAGACTTACTTATTGGATACTTCCCCGTATCGGCCAATATCCAACTTTCCGAATTTGAGTCCAGCGCAGTTGTACCTGTGGGAAAGTTGTTCACACGTCACGGGATTACTCTGTTTTGCAGATATGAATCTACCGGTTTCTATGCTTACTGTAAGAGTCTTCTAAACAGTGACAAGGTGTCTTGCTGGGACTCACACAATGGCACCTATGTATATACAAAGCCTGGAGGGTGTGTACACATGCAAATGTCATGCATGGAGTCTGTACTTGAGTGAGAGGTCAGCAAAGACGGAGGCGAAGGACTGGCACTCGGGGGACCAGTTGGCGAAGAACTCGACGATCCACGTGACACGGCCGTCCCTCTCCAGCTCCTCCTGCAGCCCACACAGGACAAGAAGCCATCGGCTTAAACGGCTGACAGCCCAAATTCATGAAAACCACTGAGCAACACCAGGTAGTTTCTGCTAACCGTTCCTGAGGTCACAGTGCAAGACCTTTGCATATGGTACAGTGGACACTCACGTCTATGGTCTTGTCACTGAAGTACTTGATGTACTCTGGGCCCATGTAGAGGGGTGGCTTGCATGTCATCAGGAAAACTGAAACGGAAACAGACAGAAATAACTATGACCAGGGGCTCACATTTACACAATTACAGAGTTCCTGGAAGGACTGCTGGCAAGCATGCATAACATATGTTGTTCTATAGTGCTATATATTATGTACATAGCAGATATACATTTTGTATATCCCTATATATAGCATAGATGGTACTATATCTAATCTCTTTCATCTCTTTTTATACAGTTATTTTAGCAATATTTAACTGGAGCAGTTGCAATAAGCATTTCACTGCAGGTTGTACTACGTATGATGATGCACGTGACAAAATTTGAATTAACATTAGATACATATACAGTAAAAATACAATTTAAAACCTGCTCTGATTATTCCAGGTAGCATTCACTACACCCAGAATATTACAAACGGTCATTCAGACCAAAAAGAAAAAAGAAAGAAAGTTGTGGCATAGTTGTCATTAAGTATACAATTATAATATTAAAGAATATTGATAAATGGAGCTGTTGCACTGACCGATACACAATGTCAGGTAGAGGAGGCCCATGCGGATGTCAAGCCTGAAGAAAAGGATGACGTTTGCCACTTTGCTGAAAAGAAAGAGGTTCCCCACATGTTGTTCCACAGTGACTAAAAAAAGAAAAGAAAAAAGAAAGAGTTGAAGGGGACAAATTACATGAATCAGCCAGAGTAGCCAACCGTATACTTTCTAACTTAGTTATGCTAAATGAATGATGCTGAACAACAGAAACGGCGGCCTGAGCTCAGTGGAAACGGCAAATAAGGTTCATTGTCTTGTTAAAGCTAATACTTACTGGCCCTTCTGTTCTTCATCATGACGATGGCGCTGAGAAACATCAGGATCTCCACCTCTCTCTGTAAGTATAACATGCGATCATGTTTACAGGTGGACGTCCTGCACGCTGCCTAGTTTTGTGGCCGAGATCCCCCCCCATTCATTACAAACGCACCCGCACACTTTTCAAAGCTGCCGCTACCACCACAGGCGCATGCGCCCTTCCGTTATAGTAATCTATCGACTTCCGTCCAAAAACTCCCTGGAAATGATCTTGCCGCTGCACGTTTTGTTCTTTATAACTGCCCCAGTTTCTGGACGTATCGCCCCCCAGCATACTAACCCAGTCAAAGTCACAGGAGTTCCCGTCTTCTCGCTGCGACGACAGGTGTTCGCAGATGCCCGGCGTTTTCCGAACCACTAGGAAAGCGACAGACATGGCCAGCGAGGCGACATAGTACGGCTTCAGCAGCCACTGGTAAACACGTGGCAAGTGGTAGAGGAAGGCGAAGAAGGTTGTAAGTAGCGCCATTTTCTGCGAGCCGGTCTTGAGAAAGACAGGAACAGCTGGGGGGAAAGTGGCACCGGAAGTTTGGCAGGTAGTAAAGTGACCGCTGCTTGCGGGTGTTCTTAAAGGGGTACGCACGAGAAAGGAGGTCAACGAGGACGCAGCGCTGCGTCGGCGACTCCAATTCCTGAAATCTGATTGGTTACTAACGTGCGCATGGAGAGCATTTATTGGTCATTGGCGTTGCCAGTCACCTTTGTACACGCGACACGTTTCTATGATAAAAGTACATATTTCGGGCGTTGCTTATATTACAAATATTAGCTAGCGACCAAACCCAGGGTTGACAACTTTGGTCAGCTGGCTGTCGTGAGATTTTCATTTCGGGACAAGTCTGCGCATTCATTTGCTCATGTGTAACAGATATATTACCTTCTAAATAGTCTGTAGAGTTTGCAGACTACCCCAGCGCTTTTAATGTGGCTAATTTCGGGTTTATGATGGAATAATATATACTTGCCGCATGATTTCTTGCATGGGCGTGATAGTCTGAAAGCGTGATTATCACGCCGGATGCCTGACAGTTGGCATAAAATAATGAGGTATTCTTGTAAAGTTGCCACGAGACAAAGGTACTGTAAAACAGCGTCCTTGCAAAAACATATCTTTATACTGTATGGGACACTGCCCCCCGTTTTGACTGCAAAAAGTGACAAAAGCCAAACAGTATCTCAGACCTCATGTAAAAGAAATACTAGAAAAATAGGAATAATGCAGGACTCCTAGTCGTTCATGGCTATAAAAACATGATGGTGTTACAGGAAAGAGGTGAGGGCTTTGGAAGGGAACGGAAAACAAGATGTTTCACACTTTCTCCTTAGCTGTTTCATGAAAGCATGTAAGTCACTTCCAGTGTGGTATTAAAACTTCGTACTTAAAAGCTAAAATTAACACTGAGACTAAATAAAAACTACACTAAAACAGGAAATGTTAAGAAAATAAAAATGACACAAACTATTTGGAACTGAAAACCGAAATGGAAAACTAAATAAAGATGACAACTAATGCAAATTTGACCGAGGGGTATGTGTGTGTGTATATGTGTGTGTGTGTGTGTGTGTATATATATATATATTAGGGCTATCAAAATTAACGGGTTAACGCGGATTAATCCATCATCATGATTAATCTGATTAAAAATTTTAACGCAATTAACCCATCTGCAGCGCAGAATGACTCAAA
>JAODLD010000016.1:1868275-1881158 GCA_026781065.1 Mormyrops boulengeri
CCCTCCCCCCCGGCAGCTACCACCCCCGAAAGCGGAGGCTGAAACACGGGTCCCGTGGGCAGGTCCGCTAGGGGGAAAGCTCAGCGGGCCCCCTCTGTTTTTGATACCATCTAATGGCTTTAAAAACCGTCAGCAAGGGAGCATGCGTGCAGCATAACGTAATGCACTAAAAACCGAACAATCCCCAACCCACTTCCACATGCTGTGAAGGAATCCACTTCATTCCCGGAAAAATCCTGTAGCCATCTAAGGTCATCGGCGGGGTTCTGCCGGCGCTCTTCCACTCTGAACATCACCTCCAAATGTAAACAGCACGGATTGTCACACGTCCTTAAGTGGCATTCGGTTTATCCGCTGAGGCCGTTTTTGTCCTTTTGATTCTGGCCCAGACCATCACAAATACGGGGCTTGGAAAAATGTTAATAGTCCCGCCATCATTCTTTGTTCATATTTCACAAATTCTTTGTTCATATTCCATATGGTCTTTGTTCATATCCCACATATTCTTCGTCCATATTCCACATGGTGTTTATACATATTTCACATATTCTTTGTTTATATCCCACATGGTCTTTGTTCATATCCCTGTCCCCTCATCTACTTTTCTGCTCCCCACCTTACCTAGAATAGCTGGGACACTCAGCGTTTAATCAGACCAGCACACCCACACCCATCAACATATCTATCTAGTTAAACATTTTGGGGGAATGGTGTGTGGCTCAGTGGGTTAAGCTGCTGTACCTGCTAACAGAAGGTTGCCAGTCCAAATCCCAAGGTTGGTAGAGTGATTTCAATATTGGGCCCTTGAGCAGGGCCCCCCAACTCACCCTTGCTTCAGGGACTGTCTGACCCTGTTTTGGATAAAAGCATCTGCTAATGTAAATGTACTTAGGTCTTGTCCTTGATTTCAAGACTGTGAATTCCCTGGATTAGTAATGAGCAATGTGTTTATTTGTTGTATGTATTTTTTATATCCCTTGAGGTGGGAGGTTGGTTCCAAATGCAATCATGAACCAAGCCAAGATGATGCAAACACATCATGCTCTGAGAAAAACCAATACTGGCAATTTAGATGACAAGAGAATTATCAGTTAAGCAGGATTATATCAGTACATCAATATAGGCAATAATAAGGGAGTTAAAATGAGGTTTTTATGGATAGAGTTCAAGAGAAATGTAGTCCTGCAAGTTCCAGAATCCACTTACTAAAATGACCCTGATTTGCATCGGAAAAGCCAAGTTAAGGGACTTATTGTCCAAGTATGACTTCAACAGAACCATCAGGAGCTAGAACATTGCAAAATTCAGCAAACTCTAAGACCAAAATCATTGTTTTCCTGCAGTCAGAAGGGTTTGCCAGTAAACACATTCAGCCTGTGTTCTCTGGCACCTTTCTGCAGCTGGGAGGTCAGTCTTAGCAGAAGACAACATTTGTAGATGGGAAGGATGGTAAGAAACAAGGATCTGTCAGCACACTCACACTCGCGTACAAACACACACCATCCCCTGTTTTCTCCGTGATGTAAACATGCCCCAGGATCATGTGGTTGTCAAGCCTGTGTCTCGTGCTGTGCTGTTTCTGCAGGGCCTGACGAGAGCAGGCTGATGATGACAAGTCAGCTCAATGTGTACATGCAGGGCACAAGACTCGGCAAACTTTGGGAAAGAGGATAGCGCAATCTGTAAACACAGACGACAGCTCAGCATTACCCCCCCCCGGCCCCTCCAGCCCTGACTCATACACCATCACCACCCTTCTAACACATTCATTTGCAACATCTGGATCACTTCCATTTCCACAGCTCCCCGTGTCTTGAAAAAAAAGACGGATCGCCAGTCTGTCAACAGGTGAATCAGCTCCTCTCGCAGGTAATTGAGGGAGGTGCAGCAGGCAGCCTGGATTTGGGCCCACGGAGACATCGGTAGATAGACGAGCCAGGATCTGCATTGAGTAAATACTCACATTTTTATTTAGCAAAACATCACGTTACTGAAATTCACACCTAAAGAAAGCCAGGGAGATGCATGTAGGCAAAACCTGTTGATGGCGGAACACAAAATAAACTGATCAAAGGAATGAACTGATACAAGGGATTTGTTCTTTGTCAAAAGTGAAGACAGATCCTGTCGACTATTAGTTCATGTCTGTGACCAGTGGGTTAATATTGTCCAGATTTAGGGAGAAGTTGAACAGGAGTGCAAGTTTTCCAATGAGCCTCCCTCTGCAAGCTAAACTTGGTAATTGTCCTTTTCAAAATCTGTTTCTGATTTACAACATCTGAAAATTAGCCCCCCTTTTTTTAGAAATACAGGCACCCCTGCTTTGATGCGCACCACCTTCACACCCTTTCTACGTATTTACAAAATAGAAAAAACAACTTTCATTTAAATGACAAATACTCTCTGTGTAATGTGGAAAAATAGCACAGAAGACAGGGTAGACACAGTTAAAGCCTTCTCAGGCTATTTGTTTACCAAGCCCACTGCAATTTTATTGCACAGTTTAGGCCCCTGATATTACAGGAAGAATGCAAACAAAGGTTCTCTATGGCCGTTTTGTATATATAAGAATTTCTGTACTAGGATGCTGTCTGTGTGAGTTTTTGTCAAGCTAGTAAAAAGAGAGAGGGGGGGATTTTAAGTGGTACTTAATGAAACAGGTCTGACAGGCCATTTGGCAGCTTTCCAGTGGAATAAGCATAAGTGAAAACAGGAAAGGGAAAACAGAGAGTTTAGACAATCATAATCCCTTTAAAGGTATATCTGCACTGTCGCAAGACAACTCAAACGAGCGCAGCCTCTGGCTTGTGTTTTCAGGATCCCGTAAACGCCTTTCGCACGTGAGTGAGAGGAAATGCGATAACTAAAACAGATTATGGGGGTTTTCTTGGACGTTTATCAGTCACCGTAATAAAACCAGCCCGGGGCTGAACGAAGCGCAGGACACCTCGCCGTGATTTCGTAAATCAGCACTGTCCAAACTAATGTGCTCCTGCTTTTTTGTGATTGTGAGTCCCAGATGTTAAAGTTAACTCCTGTTTTATTAAGTGCTAAACTCCCACTCAAGTTGTGTTTGCTTTCACTGACATTAATGTGGCTGGCTTAGTCCAAATACTTTTTTTATTTAGCTGGAAGGACACACGCATATCAAGGCTGTGTGTGTATTTATAACTTTGCATGAAATATTAAATTATAGAATGAACACCATTTGTCTGTGATTCCATATTGAATAGAAGCATTTTATTAAACCCCATGAGGGACGAAAGCCACATCTTGCTCTCCATGACAGACACCGATAAACATGAAGGCTGGTTTTAGGATCAGAGAGCAGGATTCGCCCCTAGAGCTGTTGGGAATAAGGGCCATGCACAACACTTAACAGTGATATGATTACCATCCCGTCCATGGGATTCAAACCCATGACCTTCTGGACGCAGACACAGATGCCAAACATGCTGAGATACATACTGTCCCATTGAGGGTTAGATGGGAAATAAAAGGGAACAGTTGTCTCTGAGAAATCCAAAATGCTTCAGAAATCAAACATAAAAATAACCAGATGGTTTTGCATTGAACTGGCAGCCAGCCAGCCCATCCAGGGGAGAGCTCTTGAATAACGGGGTGGTGGTTAATGGGGGGAGCTTGGGGTTGACTTACTAGCTGAGTCATTGAAAAAATACCAATTCCGTTCACAGAAATGCCATC
Organism: Mormyrops boulengeri; assembly: GCA_026781065.1. Taxonomy (NCBI): domain Eukaryota; kingdom Metazoa; phylum Chordata; class Actinopteri; order Osteoglossiformes; family Mormyridae; genus Mormyrops; species Mormyrops boulengeri. The sequence goes on from JAODLD010000016.1 coordinate 1,871,981, forward strand.
TCATTCTTCTACACATTTCATCGTAAAAATATGCTGCATTGACAGCAACAATGAGGATTCCATATTATTATTAGTATAGACACGTGCTGTAACACGAATTGGTTTCTCCCTCTGCTGGAAAAAGGCAACACTGCACCACCGCCGTCTTGTATATACTCAGTAGGGGGCGCTAGAGTTGCGCAAAAAATGAGTTTCTTTTTTGTTTGTTTTTTTTGCAAAGAACTGGGTAGCAGTTAACGCAGATTATACTCTGAACTTCCTGTTAAATATGCACAATATGTTTCATAAACGTTACTCCAATCTCTTAAATGCGAAATCTAGCAGCGTATTTGGTTCCTCAATGTGACCGGTTAGGAGAAGGAGACTTGGTTGAACGTGTTTGAATCGGTCACTCGATCTGATCAGAGAAGCTTCATATAAGTTAAGAAATTCAAATGCATGTCAAACACTGAGCTGTAGTTTCCTTTTGGAAGTCTTTTGAAAGGGATCCGAGGAAGGTAAGGTGTTCTGAAATATAAAAGTTTATAAGGGTGTCCAGTTTTTGTATCAACTGTTATATTTTATTAAAACACTTACAGTCATTACAAGAATATTAAAGTGTATCGCCCCTGACAGCTTATCACAGCTTATATTTCAAGAGATTAATATTCAGTTACAACACTTGAGGTGGCACCATGATGTAATATAAGTTTATTATAATGTAGATGATTAGGCTGAATCGTAAGTCTCACTTAGCGTAATTACATTCAAAATGGGCCTATTCCACCCTTAGGCACAGAACCGTAAAGCAATACTGGAAAAGTGCAGAGTTATGATCAGGACATAAACTTCATAACAGTTCTGCTGGAAACTGTGCATAAAATAAATTTCCATTATTACTCTGCCCTATTTACCTCAGTTTTTATAGAGGGGAAAAAATCTGGTGTAAAAAAAAATCTGTAAAACGGCAATGTTGGTTGACCGCCACCTCAGATTTAGTGCCATTTGTTCTCTGCAGAGTATAACAGCCTTTGTAATGGTGGTCATACTTCCCCAGACTCTCATCCTGAGGGCAAAGGGGGCAAAAATGTTATTCCCAGTTTCTTATTACATGTCTCTATTTCCAAAAGGCATGCCTGTTTAAGCAGAACTTCTCCATTTACCTCCTTTAACATTTTTAGTATTCACATATCAAGGAATGCATTCAGTATACTCTGTACCTTGTATACGCTGTAACTTGGATTCTCTGTACCTTGTATACTCTGTAACTTGTAACCTCTTCCTCTGTGGCATGTAGTTCTCCGTGATTTTTAAATTAATTTTAAACAATATGCACTATAAAAAGCAGCTATTATTTATTTTTTTCAGTATATATAACCAAATCCTTTATATACACATAATACTGCTACTTGTGGGATCAAACTTTAAGTTAAAGATGTAATCATTACACAACAAGTGACTTGTTAGTGATGTCTGGTCTGGTTTTATGTATCTTTCAAGCTGGAAAAACTGAAAAGTATGAAAAGCAAATGAATGGCAGGCAGGGAACATGGGAGTGAGGAAGGAAAAAATGATAGAGGGAGCAAGACTGAAAGGTACAATAAATCCTGGATAATTACTCACCATGGGCGACATGGAGTGATTGATGACCACACAAGAAAAGAGAGGTAGTGAAAGAGACAAAAAAGAGGATGAAAGGGTTAATTCAGGGCTCAGAAAGAGAAAGAGAGGAAGGCGGCATTATTTCCCCTGCCAAGTGCTCCTCTCTCTTCATTCACTTCTTCTTTGCCTTTATAGGACAACAATGAATTAGTCTGAAGCTGTTAATAAGTGGCTTCAAGTAGAAAAACGTTAAAATCACAACTGTCAACTGGCAGCCCTGCTCATCCTGAGACAGGACCTTCGCCTGTTGTCATTTTCAAGGCGGCCAGAGACTTCACCATGTAGAGAAGTGAGTAGCGCGGAATTTCAGTAGTTCCAAAGAGCCCATAATAAAAAAAGAAGATCCAGAAATCAACATTTTTTTCATAAATGGAGATGTTCCCTTTTTTCTGAGATTTTTTTAACCTTGCGGTATTTACAGGGTAAGGCATGACTACGCCTGAGAAATCCTGAAAGACACTGACTAATGAGATCATTATATAAAATCAAAACAACCTTTAGAGTACATGTGATAACAAATTGCACTTCTCTTCCTTCCCGAAAATCTTCTTAGATCTGGGCTCTTTACAGGTCTGCTTATTTCCTCTGTTATATTTTATGACGTCTTCTAATTGAGAACATTTAAGGTAGGCACATTGCTATAAAACAGACCACATAAGACCTAGAACAAACAGCAGGGGAGGTCAGAATGTGCCACAATAAATAAAAAACAGTTGAATACACAGCAGTACAGTAGGCCTAGGGTCGACCATGCTACAAAAGTATCCATACATAATGGGACACGAGGACAACATATCCGTTTAAAAGCTCATTTTAAAAGACACCTGCAAGGGAACAGATTCCAAATCTTTACATCTTTCGCATTTAAAACTGACAAAAATGATACATACAGTATTTGTGGCATCTCATCTATAAACCTATTGTCACATTAACTCAGTGTGATGCACAAACATGGGACGATCTACACGCACATCACTTACACCGACAAGGCAGCGTGCATCTATAGTACGCAGCGCTGTACGTGCACGACGAACGTCGGGTCCCGAACCTGTTGGAACCGCAAACTACAAACTTTGCAATGTTTGCTTTAATTTAAAAAAATCACACAGGAACTCACGGTGTGGCTTGGACCTCTGGTCAGAGGTGAGTAGTCCTCATTTAAATGAAATTTCAGTTATACTAACCTGTCAATCAGTCAGCTCTGATCCTCTTTATCGCCCAAGTTCTTAAGTCGGTCAGCACTAAAATATACGCTGAAACAATTTCTTCCTCGGCCAAACATGTGCGGACAATTTTATTACAATCAAACAGGCGATGGGAAAAGTGGCCCGTTTTTAGATTGATTTCATATGGAATGTTCTAGTACTCTCCGTCAGCCAGGACTCCTACCCTGCAGTCTCCTTCGGCCTGATTTACATTCTCTGGCACTCAAAGAAACAGATGACACAACTTCCTAAACAGATATAATTAAAATTATATATATAAACAAACAAGTAACCTCTCATTTGCTTTCTTTGGTTTTAATTTTATTTGTATTGGTATTTATAGTCTATGGGTCCACAATTTTGTGCAAGTGAAGAAAACAAGCACATTCTGAAATCCAGAGCTGGGTTGTTCAAAAAGTTTAACCTGGATCAGAGCGATCCTGGTTTGGAAATCCCATGGATCCAGGATCAAGTAATCCCTCTTACTTTTGTGCCAGTTTTTCAAAGCAACATTGGACTGGATCACCCTGATTCAGATACAAAGTTTTCAAGATTACCAAATCCGGATTACCTAAATTCTTAATGGGACTACATATCACAATGTAGGCTACTAGCTATGTAAAGAACAACAGGTAGAATAACCAGTGCGTGGGGTCATTTTAAGCGTTTTTATTTGAAGAAACAGAAAACAGCTCAATCAAATAATACCAGCATTCCCTTCTATTTTCAATTTCTTTTAAAGTCAGACCTCTCATCTAACCCACAACAAACAAAAGCAAATATATTTGTTAATATTCTGAACATGTGTTTTAAATCATAAAAAGGCTAAATGTCCAAGTTAATAATAGTGTATGTAACCGTTACAAAGTTTTGACTGGCTCATCTCTGATAATTGTGTTATTGTAATTACAATACAATATAGTTATGAATGGAATTGAAAATTAAATATTTTAGTTGGATATTGATGGCTGTTTGTGGGATTATTTTGTGGGGACTTTTTTTAAAGCTTCCGGTACAGAAAGGCTTATTTGGGTTAGCGTCATCACTGTAACGGTTAAACAAATTAACCCAAAAAATTCAAAAAATATATATAAACTACATCATGCAAATGTTGAATTATGACAGATTAAAAAATTTATTACATTTTGTAACAGAAATCCACCATGAATCCACCCTTCTGCTGGGATCAGGGTAACGCTAATTTTTGGAACAAAGGTATCCAAAACCTACTAAACCGTTTTGAACAACATATACTGAAGGTTTGATCCAGATCAAAACCAAGACTGGATTACGTGATCGAATGCGATCTCAGAATCCTTTTCTTTATTCTGAACAACCAAGTTTCAAGGTTTTTTCCAATCCGATACCTGAAATCCAAACAGATTACTTCGGATCATCAGTCCAAAGTCACTCCCGCTACTCTTGCTGTGCTCATCCGCCGTTCCCTTTTAGTGAAGCTTTAATTTTTGTTTCTATCAACGAATATTGTTTGTGCAAATGAATGTGGCTCTGGTACGGTAGGGTTGAGGACAGAAACAAAGTAATGTCTCTAAAGGACTACTACAGTAAAATGCTTTACGATTCGGAGATCAGTGATCGAGATTTTGGGGGCAGAGCAGTAAAATCCAGAATAATATTGCAAAGGGAAAGCAGTTTAAGTTATTGAGTATCTAGGAAACAACAGGGAGATTGCATTTATGATAGGCCTGTTGAAAACCCCGAATGCCGTGAGTGCTAAAGCTTCCTGGACCGACAACAAAACGACATCCACATTACACTAGCATATCGCGTTACTAATGTCAGCCGAAAATGTGAAATATTGACATTTATTGTGTCTTGCCCGTAGGTATCGCCTCACCTCGCTCAGAGGAAACTAATGACTATATACCTAATTACTAATAGGCCTACTATTTAAGTAAAACAAATGTAAAAGATGTTTCACCAGCCTATGCCTCAGGACAACTGCTATTACTAAAGAAAAACGCGATCCGATCTACTGCAACTCTGTCAGTTCATGTCTTCAATGTGTGGGTCGCGAACAAAACAAACAAAACGAAACGCACGGGAAGCGGAACGGAATGGCGGCATGACGTCACCGCGCTTTTAAAGGGGCCGCCGACCTTATTCTTCACTCTTTCAAGTTTTTCGCCTAGTTCATTTTTGCCATCGCTTCAATTCAGTGTCACGTCCTGTCATCATTTAAAAAATATTCCAAATTTATTTTCATTGCTTAACGTAGCTTTTAAATTTTGGATTTTTAAAAGCTGTGTTCACCCAGTAATGCAATCCTCCCGTGCATTTTTATCAGTCTGTCTTTCTGACAGCATGTGAGCCTGTCTGCCTTCTTCCTCTGGTATTCCTGTCAGCCATAACCCGCTCTCCCAATCATCAGTGACTATCCCATGCCTCCTTCTAGACCTCACAACCTGTGTGGTCGCTCGGTGCGTGCGGATTAAGAAATAACATCAGGTGGATGGATATTCCGCGAACTGTTTCCTGATCGTTCTCTTTGTGTTTCAAGGAGACACTAAAAGAGATGTATTTACTTTTCACGCTTACTAAAGAGGTGGGGATGTACTGCAAGGTAGAACAATTAGTCAGCGTTTTACTACTGAGTCAACACGACTCTGCAAATTCAAGAGCAACGCAGTCCTTCGTCATGCGCATAGAAAACTCACGGTTGGCGCCCATGCCATATCCGGGATTTAGATCGTCAAGCCAGGAGAAGACAGAAATGAGCAGGCCTCTGAATTTATGATGAAAGGGATTGTTTTGACACATGCATGAAAGGAGTGCAGCATAGTTGGATGAATCCTGTAATGTTCTGTTTTTTGTTTGTTGTTTCAGCTCCTTGCCTGACAAGCTGCCAACAGACCAGTCAGGCTGATCTAATTAAATGCCATTGAACATCTCTTCTGTCATCTCCTGCTCTTTCTCTCACACATACACATGCGCACACACCATAAACACACACACACACTCCCTTTCCCGTAGCATTCCTCAGACCATGACACATATCCACATTTTTACGCACATATGCACACACTTGTACTCTCTCTGTATTGTGCACAAGTACACACACTACACAATGAGCCTTATCACACACACAAGCACAAACACATCTTCATAGCCTCGGAACAGACTGATTTATTTTTTTGGGTGATACCAGAACCTAAAAACAAATCTTTATCTCTTCTCAAAATTTGTTAAAAAACACAAGGACATGCCAAAAAACAAGATCTGCTTTTCTATGGAATCCAAGTCAACAGCTTCTGACATGAAAACGCATGGGTGTAGCTTTCTTGTGGTTACATAGAAATGAACGAATGGATTGATTAGCACATAAATCATATTATCATACCCAGCACCCCTAGGCCTGTCCCCCTTTTTAACAATTTTTGCAAAGGAGCCCTACCCAGTAGCCTAGAGAAATATCTGGGGAGGTGGGGAACATTTCATGGCCTGGCAGTGGCCTCAAGCATGAGGGAAGGGTGGGGCACATTAGGTAGGCTGATTTAACGAGGGGGTGGGGCTATATTAGTCCAAAGGCAGCGTGGGATGTCAGTGTAACCAGTGCTGTGGAAGGAAAGTCCTTAAAGGGATAACAATGGGAAAAAAAGAAAAAGAAAAGATTCTCCAGAGAAACAAGGAGGAAAATGGAAATATGCATCTTTTCTTAAACTTACTGCACTGCAAAGGACAGGGTGAGGGAGGCAAGTGGGGAGGAGGAATGCAGTAAATCCCAAGGCAACTCCGCAAGTCTCTGGAGGACATAAAGAGGAATTTTTATGTGCTGCAGGTGAACAGGACAGAGAGATGAAGGCGGAGAGAGAGTAGGGGAAGCAGAGGGGGGACATGTATATGGGCCTGAAATAGAAAACGGCAAATTCTTCTTAGGATTTTACAGAAGTGGCTCCGTGAAATCACTGATAGCGGTACATACTGCCTTGTGCAGGTACAGACAGGTGAACGAATGGAGCAACAGGATTCAGTTGGTCAGGTGGAAAATACACTTTGAAGGGCCAGAACACTCGATAGGAACACAGAAAATAGAGATCAAACTGTGAATATAATGAACTGAGAAAAGTGGATACAGTGTAAACGTGGCAAAAGAAAAAGTTTATTGCTGCTAGTTATTGTGTCCAATTAGTTCTATGAGTGACTTACACTAATATTTGACAATAGGTATGTAAGTGCACGACACAGTCCTGCCTTAGACCAGCACTTGTCAGAAGAACTTCATACCCTTTTGTAGGTCAGGAGATTCTTTAGATATTATACTGTGATTTGGATTAAATAATATTTGTAAAAGTGACGTACATGAAGCACATATTTGGAAGTCGTTATCAGGATGTGAAACACGCAAACACCTACGCACAGTGATTCAGTGAGACACGCACACACACACATACATGTGGGCCAGCGCACTGAATGGACGTTGCACGCGCCCGGGTGATGCACCACAAAGCTGCCATTATGGCTGGCTAGCACTTCGAATAATGTGCGTGTGGCTCCTGCACCAGGGCGGACGCCGCGGGCAGGGCAAATCCAGCGACCGCACGGGAAGACCTGGCTGCCGGGCGGTGCCGGGCCCCCCCCCCCCCCTTTCCCTGGTGGGGGCATCCCTGCTCCTCCCCGGTCCCGTGACGACGATGAGTCAGAAGGGCAAGCCCGGCATGCCAGCTCCCCTCTGAGTTAACCCTCTAATCTCCTTTCCCCGCGGTGAATCAGTGAGTCAGCGTGACTGTGTGTCAGCACGTCAGGATGATGCCACAATCACTTCTTTCTCTCCACCCTTTCTCTCACTGTTCCCTCTGTCTTTTCTTTTGTCATCCTTCGATCTCCGCACAGGACTGACCGGAAGTGGCCAGGAAAAAGCGACACTTTTACAGCCTTCCTTTCACGGCTGCCCTTTCGCCTACTGATTTTTTTTTTCTCCCGCCCGATGTTGTCAGCTTGGCTGCTGCCGCTGTTAGTCTGAGAGAAGATACTAGAACTGGCACCGTGCGTGAGAGGACGGGGGGACCAGGGTGTGACAGGAAAAGAGGGAGTGCAGGTGTGTAGCTCGGAGGAAGGGAGAGAGGGATTTTCATTGATCCCTTAATTTCACTGCACCAAACTCAGCCTGAGGGGCACAGAGCGGAGGGAGGGAGCTGCCGCAGCTTCGGTGAGTTTTTGTACCGGCGTGCCTGCCTCAGACGTGTCTCTTCAGACGTCTCTCGCCGTGCTCTTTTGCCCCGAAATCCTCTCCTGCAGCTCCCATGTTCCGTGAGGCGTGAGAGAAGTGGGCAAGGTCAGCTTCTGGTGTGTCACAAAAGAGGAGGAGGAAGAGGAGGTGTGACAGAGCGGAAGGTAAGTTAAGGAGGGGAGGCAAGAAGAAAGGCGGGGGAACAAAAAGGACTTGCTTTCACTTGGTCGTGGCTTATCTTCTTACCCCAATTTCATGTGTCCCATCAGCTATATAAACAAAACCACTGCATGGTATCAGCCTCATCCATGAACCGCACTGATTGTTACTTGTTGACTCTATCATATCTGTTACTAATCCTTATTCTACCATTACTCAGTTCTCCAGTACCAAGCAATCACATACTAGTATCTGTTACTCTGGTTACTGTTAATTACATGTTTATACTGCGTGTCCATAAAGAAATTATCAAAATTACACAGAGTATCGTACGTCTCTATTAAAATTCCTGTATAATTACTTCTATATATTACCACAGTCTGCTTTCCACATCAGCAAATAAATAGTTGCATTCAATAAATATTACCACAGCGTTCAGAGTCATAGTGATAAATAAAAACACAGGTACACATATACCAAAATATACTTTAGGTAAACCATCAAAACTCACACGGGTGCCTCTGTATATTATTCAGTTCATTATAGATACCTGTTTTTAACTTAATGTCGAAAGTAAACCTTTGGCCAATTACCGGTAACAGAACAACATGGATTAAGCATGATGCAGTATTTCTGTAATGTGCCTCCTATGATCTGAGGTGTTACTGAAGAAGTAGTTAACATAACCATGTGTGTATTAACCGCCCCCACCTGTCAGTTGTTCTCTACAACATTATTCTCTGACCATTTTATTATCATCAGGATGGTCAGAGGACTCGGTCGCTGGAACTGGCAGTACCGTGTTGTGCATACGGTTTAAATCCACTGTTTAAAAATAGCTGAGAATAAAAGCATAATAGCGCGTGTCATGGAGGGGGGGCGGTCGAACAAACATGAGGACGCGTTAAGGCCGGCTACCGCGGCGGGGGCCGAACGGAACGGAACAGCGGGGGACGGAATGTATGACGGGGCCAAATGTGCTGTG
>JAODLD010000016.1:1881216-1898212 GCA_026781065.1 Mormyrops boulengeri
ACCCCCCGCCGCCACTTTCCAATGCTCAGGCGTTGAGTCAGTGTCTGGGTTTTCTATTAAATCACTCTTTTCTTTCAATCGGTCATTCTCTCCCTCCCCTCTTCCCCTTGGACACAGTATCAGTGATTCCCGACTGTGTCACTTTTGACCCTGTTGCCTTTAGGGCCGCGGTGCCGAAGTGTCCAGTCACTCGGGGAGAGTGTGTCACTTTGCGGTAAAGTATCTTAGTGCACAATTAATACTCTGTACAGCCCAGAGAGTCACTCTGACTGTTGTCAAGACTCCCTACTGGCTAGTGCTAATATGGGGTCCCTGTGTCCATCTCAGGCCCTCAACCTCTTCTTTAGATGGTTGAAATCCTTGGCTGATCTCCACAGCCAGCTCTGAAGCTCACGCAGCACCCAGAAGCTCTCCACCTTCCTTGAAAAGTCATTGAGCATGGGAGCGGCGAGCAGAGGGGGTGCGGACAGCGACGCCAGGATGGGCAGGGGGCTCCCGTGGGCCAGGTCAGCCAGTAGAGTGTGCCCTTCCTGGGCCCTGAGCTGGTAGAGCAGGGAGAAGGGAGAAAGTGGGGGGTGGAGAGTGGAGGTGTAGAGGGAGGACAGCACGGAACGGGGAGAACGATGGCGGGGAGCTGGAGAGGAGGAGAAGTATTCCGGCCTCCAGCTATCGCCCACTACAGGTTTACCCATGTATTGCAAGGGAAGGTCAATCAAGTTGTTACTGTTCTTGCTGAAGCCCTGAGGGACCTCTCTGAGTGCCTGTCCCGCCCTAGCATGCTGGCCATGTGGGACCACCAGTCTTGGTGACATCACTCGAGTCCTCGTCCTGATTCGCTGGCTAGGCTCTATGTGAAGGGGGGGCCGGGCAAGATGTTCCTGCGGCCATTTGTCTGCTGATCCACTCTTTCCGTGCGCAAACCTTAATCCCTCCAACTCCTCTCCTTCCGGCACATTGAGCAGCCTCCGCCTCCCGCCCCATCCCTCTACCTCCTCCTCTTCCATCAGCTCCTCAGACCTCTCCTCGCTGCCATACCCCTCTGCTTTCACTCCTGTCGTTCTCTCAACCTTGTCTTCCTCTGAATCTTCAGGTCCGCCATCATTGTTTTGGTCACCGTTAAAACTGTCCATTTCAAGGTGAGGTTCTGGGATGAAGTCCTCCGCTTCTCTTTCCCGCTGTCCCTCCCATCCTTCTCGGGTGCTTGTGTCAGTGCCGCTTGAAACCGTCTGTAAGTATCGGGGGCCCGGTGGCAGAGGGTCGGGGATAGAAATGCTCTCAACCTGCGAATTAAAGTAGCCTGGAGTCAAAGGGTCTGGATTTGTGTCACTGGCGCCCCCTGTCTGTGAGCTGTAATAATGCGGTGGCAGCGGGTAGCCCAGTGTAGCCATGAGACCAGAGATAGAGCCAAGTAGGCCATCGAGTCCAACAGAGAAATGCAGCAAGGAGCTCTGGAGATATGGGCAGAGGGTGGCTCGAGCGAGCTCCTTCACCGCCCCCAGGAGCACGCTGTAGGCCTTGTGGTTCTGGGCCAGGCGGGCCCGGTTCTCCAGGCCCCGCCACAGGTCCAGGCGAGTGGCGGCGCTCGGCAGGGAGAGCGCCGTGGTGTTCGGCCGGGGAGGGGAGAAGTCCGGATCACTGAAAGGGGGTCCGAGGTAGGACAGCTGGCAGGAAGAGGAGGCGGTTGGTTAGCATTTAGCGCTAGCAGCGCACGCAGTGAGCAAGCAAGCATTCACTTACATAAGTGTCCTTTATTTCTCGTAGCTGGTGCTCCAGGTATTTCGTCAATTCGTACGTCCTTTCAACCGACGAGCGCTCGCTGGCTAAGCTGAGCACAGGGTCGGGTACTTGGACAGAGACCACCACTGCGGCCAGTAAAACAGCCAGCTGGAAATGATGGACTGGAGAGGAAAAAGGATTACAAGAAAGCCATGAGATTACTGTAGACCAAAGAAGATGATAAACAATAGACTTGCAGTGGAAATGACTCTTTTTCTGTTCTCCAAAACATATAAGCTTGTATTTCAATTGCCACACAAACCTATGTAGGCGCAGACTGTAGAGTGCTGATTCAAGTTTACTTTACTAATAAAACGTGATGAGAAACTAATTAGACCATTTATAGACAGTAGATGTGAAAAGCTGAGATTTGTAGCAACTTTTATGTCAGAGTATATTAGTGTGTCGCACCTTTGCAAATCAGTAACTTCCTGAACATGCTAATAGATTTTGATTTCTTTTTTTAAAACCTTAAATAAAATTCTAGAACACTTTGGATAGTCTCTTTAATAATTGTTTAGAGCACTTAGCTGATATGTGTAAATAAGAATCATCCCCTTGCATTATAACACACAATAAAAATTCTAGTCATATCTATTTGTATATATTTTAAAAACATCCATGTGTGTATTTTGTCTCTATGGTGATGTACTGATGTGTTTATATTCTGACTAATCTAATGTAACTTAGCACTGCCAATAAAGCATTTTTCATTTCAATTCTAATTATAGAGTCACAGGATATTGGAGTCGCTTTCTGAACTAAAAAAAAAAGAAAAAAGCTTCTTTCTGCGAGTTTAATTCAAGTAGAAACAAAACAGTCAAAATGTATTATAAATTTTATTCCATCATTTTTATAGATTTTCATCCATGACTTACCTAAATATTCATAAGCTGAATAATAACGATACTAATTATTCTTAGTGGTGTTACAAAAACTGCATGATTGAATTTGCTATGAAGAACTAAGGAATGCACGGTCAGTATTTATTTACATGCAGGGTTTCAGTGTAATTTTTATACCCAACGTGTATCTGAGTATGAAGGCTGGGAGCGGTTGCGTGTGCTGACATACGAGCACGTTCACGCGTGTGTGTGCGTGTGGCCTCGGCGACACATGCTAGGAGACATATGTTCCTTTATCAACGGCGCTCAGTCTCCCCCCTCCCTGCTATTCCCCGCCCGAATCACCCTTTCCCTCCGTCCGCATTGTGTGTGTTCCGTCACGGATGCTGGGCAGATAATGTCGGGACACGGTAAAGAGCCCCTTTTTTCGCAGGGACCTCGCTGAGAAAATGGCGTCCAAATGATCCCTTCAATGGGAAACAGCCCAACTTTTCTCTACTCGCCGTCCCCGAGAGGGCCACAAAGAACCCTCATCTTCAAATTGTCTGATGCAGAGAGCCAGTGTGCTTAACCCTCTCCCACAAATTCTCCTTTCCCCATATCTCCCTCAAACTCTTGGGATGCAACATTAATATCCGAAAGCATCCTGCAGATCCCAGGATTGTGATGGTATCTAAGAGTCAAATCACTATTTGTTAAACTTGTTGTACTATAATTACTTTTAACATATTATTTTTATTTCCTTATTTGCTCACTTTACAAAGATTACGTTATTATATTAATCTATGCCAGAGTATTTACCAAAGTAAATAACTACGGTTGCCTTCCTAAATTATGACCCACAGTCTTGAACCTTCTGGCCACAAATACTGTTCTTGTTGTAAACAATATTATGAAGATGCATCTGTTTTGTACACCATTTCGTCTTCCATCACATCCTCCTTTTGTGATGGGGAGATGTGATTGTGGCAGGTAATTACTCGTCTATTGTGAGTTGTAGTGTGTTCTTTCAACACGCGTGAAAAGTGACAAGTTAAGTGTGACCATCCCATTCCGCGCACACGTCTCTCTCTATCTCTCTCCGACTCTCCTTCTCTTCCTCCCTTGTCGTGCGTACCTGAATCCCACCCGAATGGCTACCATGGCAGGAAAAGGGCGCGGCGAGTCACAGAGGACACGTTCCAGCATTTGAATTGTCTTAAAAGTCTTGCCGCGTCCTTCCCAAGTCGATCATTGAGAAACATGCACGGCTCTTCAGCCGATAAAATCTTCCATTTAAGTGTTCTGCAGGTTCTTCCCATTTTTCTTTTTTTCCTTTTGAAATGACTTATAGCTTTTATGCCCCGAGCCGAAATAACATCAGCTTATTAACCCTGATTAGCATTTTTCTCTCTCACTCATTCCCTTTGAGAAGAATTATGGAGCCCGTTTAAAGGTCACAAACAACACCAAACAATCTGAAGAGCTGGCCGAGAACACTTTATGTCATCTACATGTGTTGCATGGCCTTCTCGACCCTTCCTGGTGTGTAACAAACAGCCTTCTGTTTTGGATCCTAATACATGGGTGTCATGTATTTAACAAACAAAACGAATGACTTTTTGGATCGCGTTCTCCTTTTTCACTAAAGCCTCACAAACTCGCACATCAAAGCTGCTGAACTTCACTGCCCTTTAAAAAAAAATATAAAATCCATAAGGTACCACTAGCACTCGTTACTTTTTCACTCGAGTAAAAGTTTTTGTGTCTAATAGAGGTAGATGTCAAGGTCATTAGACGTAATGCAAAAACTTCGCCGGCGACAGGATTGGGTCGGCTGGCTACAGGACGGTCAGCAGAGTCATACAAAGAGCTCTGATGTGCATGCTAACTTTACGTTAAGAGGTACAGAACCGGACACTGTGGATATACACACCAGTAGCTACGTCACATTAATAGTGTTTCGCAAATTCTGCTTATTACACTGTATTACAGACATGGGCACAACATTGACAGAGCAAAGCATTTCCTGTCATTTCACAGAAAGGATTAGTATGGCACAGACTGCGTATGCAGTCACTGACTGGACACTACAGTGTGTTAACTATGCACTGGGAGAGAGTAGAAGGGGGAGTGGAGGTCGGGGTCGTTGTTGTGTGTCTGTATACAGTTAGAGTGGAGATTTATGTGCAGTCTGTACTCAATCAAATTCGCATTCCTTCACTAACTCAACACACACACACTCACACACACTGACACACAAATTCACGCAGGCATACACCCGCTCACGTACTGGCTTTCACGTACACGTACACGGACTTACGGGTGTGAGACCGACGTGGTCACATGCACGCATGCACACGGGAGAACAAGCACGTGCGGCCGGAACATGCGCGTAAATGTGCCGAAGTGCTCCAACACATGAGCACACGCGTGCAAGTGTACATGAACGCACAAAATCACACATACGCACCAAGAAAAACGTGAGGCGTTTAACTTGTTTTGTTTTCTCCAGCAGCTCACCCCTACTTACAGTTCAAATTCAGATTCAAATGTATCGACTTGGCATAATTAGGACAGTGTGTTTACAGAGAACATCAATGGCCAAAAAAAAAAACACAGAGGCTTAAAAACAACAATAAAATTCATATTTACAACGAAACCTCCCCTCCGAACTGCCCCCTCCCCCTCTTGTCCACTCTTCAGCTTCCTCTATACCTCTCCATCTTTCCAGCCTGACTCCCTCACTTCCGCTGAGCCTTCGCCGTCTTCGGCCGTCTCGTACTCCTTGCCAGAATCGCTATCCGAACCCTGAAAACTCATGTCCTGCTTTTCACTGACCCCTTCTTCTCTCTCACCTTCATCGCGTGCCTCCCTAAACCTGTTATTCTCCCTTTCCCCTGTTCTCCTGCATTCTTTTTTTCTACCTCTCTTTTTCCTCTCTCACTAATTACCTCCTTCTCTTCCTTTTCTTAATCATCTCCCCTTCTCCCGCTCCCTCTCCATCTCCTCCTCCCCGGTCTGGATCTCAGTCTTTCTTTGCTGCCAGCTTCAGATCTTCGGTGTCTAATTTACATCACTCAACCTCCCCCCCTCCATCCCCAACCCAAAAAAAGCAAAAATTAAATATGTTTAAAAAAACATACAAGAGCCCAGTTAATTTCGTTCAGTCTGTCCTTCTTTTTGAACATGAAGGAGGGAAGGGGTGGAAAAGAGAAAGGGAGAGACAGTGGAGGGGGGGGGCTGGCAGAGCATGGGGCCATGTTAATTTGGGAAAAATGTAAACAGCATGTGTAACTGCTCAAACCGTGACCAACTCATTTTATATCATTCCCCTAGTCTCTCTCCCTCTGGGTGCTGTGTCCTGTCAATAGGGAGCCTGAACTACGTTAGCCCCCTCTCTCTCTCTCTCTCTCCATTCTCTCTCTTATGATATAGCCAAAGGAATCTATACAGCAATATTTTATATCTCCCACTTGTGCGCTGTTGATGCACGCTGCTGTAATCTCCGGCCAGTCGCAGTATTTATACAGTGCCCGCTCTCTCCATGCTGTGTTTAAGCCGTTGGTATTTCAGCAGTGCTTCAGCATATGTCTCAAATGCCATCACTTAAATGACTGAAACACACTAAACCGACGTAGCCGACGTGAATCGAAGAGCTTTACAGGGAAGAGGGGAGCTTCTTGGTGGCCCAGCGTGAGTCTGACTTTCTAATGCCGCTGGATTCTGAGCTGCTTTGGTAACATTACCTTCCATGTTACTTCTCAACTGTGTTCTGAACCTCGGAGGTCCAAGTTCACGGACCCTGACTAAACAGGATCTTGTATTCTGTGGTGTAAATGTCAGCTAACAAGACAGGGATACAAGGATGTATAGGAACATTTTGACCTATCACCCCCTCAACACACACACCACACAGCACACACACACACACACACACACACAAACCAAACTGGTTATTAAAGTGTTCTGTCATGAATATATTCTATATTTCTAAGAACTACTTTAGAAAAAATAACACTGACTAGTATACTAACAAAGAAGTTTCTATTGAATCACTGAAAATAAAATCCTGATCACACAATCCTAATTCTATCACAAGCCATCAGCATCTCTTCTGATAAAAATGAACTATGAATACCACCATCAATATACTCACAATACATAGGCTACTCATCTAAGTTAAAAAAGAGAAATCTTTTTGCAAGTAGCAAGAAATAATTTATATAAAATTGATATATAAAATCATTTGGTCTCTCTTTCGTTTCTATAATTAAATGTTAAAATTGGTATGTATTTTATTCTGTGAAAATAAAAACGGCAAAAGATTTTCTTCTGATGTAATAACAAGATATTTAAAATAAATGCATTATATTTATGTTCCATTGAAATGAATGACGTAATTATTTCTAATTGAACCACTGTCTTACCTTCCCCGTGTCGCATCTCAAGCTTCGATCCAGTATTTCTTCGAAGAACTTAAGATTTTTTTTAACTTTAAGATTTTGTTTCTTGACTTCTATAATTTTTTATTATAGATGAAACTGTAACTTTTAAAATTTACCCTAACCAGTTCTTACTCTTAAGTTTATTCCTAAATTGTTCAGTCCCTGATACAGTTTTCTACTTTTCGAAAAAGTTAAATTAAACTTTTTAAGGACGCAGAATTACCCGGCATATGACGTAGACGCAATCAATCATATTTTTGATTGACGGTTTACGGTCTGAATATGGCAGGCAAGTAACATCAATAACTAATTAGTATCACCAAGCTGTAGGTATCGGTTTCTGAGTTGGAGGTTGAGCAGCCGAAAGCCGCACTAGGTGCTGTTGACGGGCTGCCGTCTTGACGGGACTGACTGACTGACGGCGGTGCGGTTTATATACGGGGGCAGAAAGAGAGAAAGTGCTGTTCCCCCTCTTCCTCCCCATCCACCTCCCTCTCTTCTGTCGGTGATTCAGACAGTTCATTGCTTAAAAAAAATACAGGACTTGGAGTTGACGAGTTCTGGTATTTCGTTACTCTTTTAATCCCTTTGTACCCAAGTCTATTTTTCTCTCTATCGAATTACTGTTTTAATTTGCCTTGTATAATCACTTACCATTATAAATACTGATATTTTATGTTTCCGCTGCGTGATCCAGTTTTCTCACTCTTTGATTATTTCCATAAATGTCCTCGAGTTTCTTTATTTTTGCCGAGCTGTCTGTTCGTCTCCCTTTGATTTACAGCATGAATGGAAGTTTAAAACGACTTTTCAAAGTTATGTGTGCTGAATAACTTCATGCTGCGGCGATTAATACAACGTGTGAGTGTGTGAGAGGGAGATAGAGAGAGAATGAAAGGATCAGAGATGTAGAGAGTGGGGAATTGAAAGAAAGAAAGACGCTGGCGATTTTTTATCCGTCTGCATTTGTGATCATATGCGTGTGTATTGTGTTTGAGTTGAGTTGTCCCCCTGTGCAGTCCCCTGTGAGTGATTTTTTTCGCACATTTTTTGTATGTGGTACGGTCTGGTTCAACGCCTGTTGAGCATTGTGTTTCAGTGATTTATTTTTTTGTGAATTGTAGGTGTGTGATGTTGTGTACATGTATCCATTCCTTTCGGTTTTTCTAGCTCGTTGTATTAGCATTAAGCTATATTGACATTGAGCTTAGAGTGATCTCTCTCACCTTAGTCAGTCATTCACTCTTCGCCAATGTGTATAAAACACAGGTTACATTTCAACTGCTACACTTGCGTGTGATTGCATTTTTGTTGCGCAAACGGCAAATTATATAATTGTAACACGTATGTATAATTTATATTATAATGAATGGTTTTATATTTTGATGTTTTTGTTATTTTGATCATAATTTCATTTCTTAGTATAGAAGTGAGGAAACAATTTCACTCATATGATGTGGGGAATAGCTGTAATATTTGTAGTGTTCTTATTTTTTATTTATTTTACAGAAGAAAGAAAAAATACGTTTGAGAGTATGGCCAGAATTTAGTGTAATTCCTCTACTGAGGTTTTGTCGCCCCCTGCAGCTCACTCTTTTTTTCATTAGCGCACATTATTCCACCACTCAAAATTAGTAGTTTTCCTTCTAGAATTACTGCTAAGGTAATCCAAGACTATGAACTACAAGTACAGTCTACTGAGATAATTACAAAATAATCGACCATCTCAGCGTATTGAATCGTACAATATCATATCATCACGATTTTTAAAATAGTTATTCAGAAACAGCTTATAACATTCAGTTTGGTGAACAGTCCCAGAACAGCCCCTTCGGACTCCTGAACAAAGTACTTCAACAACGCTGCTCCAATCACAGATCTGCCATTTACGGTAAAATTCCAACTGACTTTAGTTAACGGTTAAGTACTATTATCACTATTACCATTTATATTTAAGATAGAAAAACTCTTAAAACCATCATTGGGACTCACTGGTGGTTCTCATCACAAAGCATACTTCTGCTGTTACTCCAGTGTCCGCGAAAAACATGCAGTTTAGGTGAATTTGTATTCTTAAATTGTCCAATTAATTGTGTACCCTGAAATGGGCTGGAATCCCATTACCCTGTGCCGCCTAAGATGAGCACCAAACTCCCCACGATCTGGCAAACATAAGCAGGTGCATGATGGATGAGTGGATGGACGGATATAATCTGTCCTTGGTACTGACAGTCTGTGGTATTAATTTCAAAGCATATCACTGTGGGTTACTCCCATGCTCCAAAAAACATCGCGATTTAGGTGAACTGGTGTCTTTACATTTCCCATAGTGTATGACTGAGTGTGGCCTGTGGTGGACCAGCATCCCATCCTGAGTTTCGCCTGTCAAGTTTCCAGGCCATAGAAAATTGAGGAGTTTAAATATAATTTAATACATGTATTGGTGATATAGGAACATGCAAAGTAGTTAACTACTTGGTCGGACATTCATTATTTTATATTATCTGATGGAAAAAAACAATCATTAGTTTGCTCATATTTGTAAAACATACAGGGTGTACATAAAGTCTCTTTACAATTTCAAAAATTTATTACAAAGGCAAATGAAAAGACAGACATGTGGAAATTATTACAAAATGAGACATATATGCAAGGTTTTTTGCCTCATTTAATACACCTCTATATGGGCACCATTAGTTACACGAAGCACATTAAGACGGTACTCGATTTCTTGCCACGTCCTCCCTTTACCGAACACTGTCCGTGTCCATAAATTTCTTCTGCCATGCACGAATTGATGGACGTGATGGTGGATCTCATCCATAGTTAGTTCTGAAGTTTCGCTGAGTCTGCAGATCCGATTTTCTTTCAATAAACCATGATACACACTGTACTTTCTCTTGAGGAGTAGCCATTTTGTACGGGGTTCATTTAACAGTATCCCTTAATTTAACCGCTCATTCATCAACAGGGTACCTGAAATACACAAATGCAATGTGATTAAAAACTCTGATAACCACTGATTACGTAGAACAAATCTGATGAAGACATCGCATCAATTGCCTTTGTAATACATTTTTGAAATTGTAAAGAGACTTTATAGACACCCTGTATATTTGTGTAAGCCTCAGGGTAAAAAGGTGCATGGATACGGCCTTGTCCTCGTGCTCTTGTTGCAGTATTATTGTAATACTTACTTCAACGTTTCTTTACAAAGTCAAAACGTAAACAAAAAATAATACCCAGTCGACAGTGATAATCAGAAATACGTTCTACATGACATAACATTTGCAGTTTCACATGGTGGAACCTGAGAGGAGCAACACACCTGCCACAACCTCATATCCCGTTAACTCCCGTTAAAAAAACATAGTTTGCATTACGTAGGACCGCTGAACAGGAAATGACGTCAGCGAAAATAATTTCTTCCGGTGTCGTTCGAGAGACGGAGCCTACGGTTCACGCGGGAAATAGTGCTATCTCCTGTACACGAGTGCTGCGAAGTAATTATAGTTTTACTCTTCGTTTTTATAAAGTTTTGTGACTCCATTGGTTGTTTGTTGCGAATTTGCCTTTCCTGTTTTCGAATGATTCCAGGGAGTTCGAATCGTTTGCGAACGCGACGAGATTTTGGCAGACTTGCTGTGCACTGACAAGTAGCTAAGAGCTAGCATCTTAAATTACAAAATTTTAGTCGTTAATAATGTTTATACGTCTTACTTGGAATTCTGTGGATATTTGTAGTTAGAAATAACGGACAAATTTAAACAGTTGGAAATCTATACGCGTAAATAAAGCACTGATGTGCACTTCAAAGATTGAACAAATCAGGCTGTTACTTGAATGCCAGTTGCATGGTTACGAGCTGGTGTAATTTGGAGTCCGTGAACTCTTTAAGAGGCATGTGACTGTTTTAGCACAAGCTTTAGAGGGTAAATAACTTGTCGTTTCCGTGTACATCAGCTTGCTGCCCCTTGTCGAAGTTAAACATGACAGGGCCTGGTATTGGCCAGACGGGCACGTTTAAAGGGATGTGACTGCATAGTTTATCAGTAGTGAAATGGTGAAGATACGCATAGTGTCGTTTATAGTAGCAGATGCTGGCTTCCTCGGAAATGTACTGAAATGTTATACAATGATTCAGAATTCGTAAAGATGAACCAAATGTTAGAGCTATAATCACCGGTTCCGGATATATTCCGAATATTCTCTTAATTGGATGCCTGAATCACCCCTAGGTCTACCAAATGTGCCCGTGATTTGTTACTTGATCTGATACAAAATTACAAAATGTGCCTGTGTGTTTAAGCTTTTAAAGACTTTGCATCAGGGTGGCTGTTGTAACGGGTGTGAGTTTGGTCTTTAGCACTTAATAAAAGCGCTTAAAAAAATCAGATCAGAAACCTAACAGCCACAATATTGAATCGGACATCATCTTTATTCAATATCAGAATTGTATTGAATTTATTTAAAATGTTGTATTGTAATCTTTAAATTTGGGGATCTCGGAATTGCACTTACAGCTGTGTTTCACGTGTCTGTTCCATTATATTGGTTTAAGCTCTAGTAGCTTCCGTCTAGCAGGCCTGTCTCATTCTGTCAGTCAAGGACAGAGTTAACAAGAGGACACATGCCCATCTGGGTGGTGAATTTCACTCGATTCTCTGTGTGCCCACAGGTGAGTGCTGCGGGACCAGGAGGCAGAGATGGGAGACACTTTGGAATTTAATGAGATATACCAGGAGGTCAAGGGGTGCTGGGTGAGTACTGATTATTTTGTCTGCCTCTTTGCATTATTTATTTTTAATTTTACCTGGTTATTGCCGTGTCACGCGTGGCGTCCGGCGTGCTGACCGTTCGTCCCTCTGCAGAATGACGGCCGCCTCCGTTTCAGCAAGCAGTCGGTGGTGTACAAGAGCAGCAAAACAGGCAAAGTGGACAGCATTTCTGCCCCAGAGCTGACCCTGGCACAGTGGCGGCGGGTTTGTCTCGGGCACGGCATCAAGCTGGCGACCAGCACAGGCCACGTGTACAAGTATGACGGCTTCCGTGACTCGGTAAGGGGGAGTGGGGGGTGGGTGAAGTTAATGGGGGTTTGGCATTTGTCACTATTTCGCAGATGTAATCACAGAACGTTTTAGATGGAAGATGGTATAATTCCAAAGCTAAAAAGCTGTATAAACAAAATCATTTTTTTGGGGTGCCCGTAAAACTCCGAGTAACCTGAAACCCAGTCCGCATCCGACTGTCCTTTAATGGCCAGCCCCCAGTACTGCCTCCCCGGGCTTCCGGCCAGGCTCCGCCTCCTCCCCAGGCTTCGTTCCACGTCGCCATGGGGACAGTGGTGGGGAAGCGTGGGGGCCGGCGTTTCGTCAAGAACGAGGCCTTCGCACAGTTGATGATGATTAATGGAGTAGTGTCTCTCTGCTAATGAAGGTCTAGAGACTTTTGCCTCCAGGCGTGAGGTGAATCTGCATGTGGGCATGAGAGCCAAGTGCAGTAATAACCAGATTGTGTTTGGGGTTTAAGTGAACGGCTGCCGGGCAGATAATTGGAGGAGGTGGCCTCCAGGGGGCGACAGAGATCACGCTGGGCAGTGACACGAGAACGCATGCGTGCACTTGGGAGCTGGAGGAGGTGGGGGTTACACATGTGGAAGCCATCGCAGTCCGGTCCCGTGGTAACAAACCTCGGCTGGATAAATAAACGGCTTGATTGTAAGCGGCGGCCTTGGGGGAGCCTTTCCATGGATTACGCTCACCCCCATATCCTGAGAACGGGCAGACGGGGCTGCGAGGTCATCGGGCTGCGATTAATCAGCTGTAATGTTACTTGTTTCTAATGCGATGGTTGCCCTCTAACCCCGAGACAGAGACTGGACAGATTGGGTGGTGATTGGTGGTAGTGGGGGGTGCCTTTTATAGAGTGGGGGGGTAGTGTAGGGAAACGGTTTGTGGAGTTAGGGAAGAAACAGGGATGAAACTTGAGATTTGGCATTAAGGTAAACAGTGTTTCTCAGCATCTGAAGCCTGAACTCTCCCCTCTTCCGTGTGACTCTCCTGACTTCTGTTCCTCCGTTTACCCTCAGGACTTCGAGAAGATCTCGGAGTATTTCAAGGCGAACTACAAGGTGGAGCTGACAGAGAAGGACATGTGTGTCAAAGGCTGGAACTGGGGCACTGCAAAGTTTTCAGGTTCCTTGTGGCTCTTAACATGTTTCACTCCTTTTGGGGGGGGGGGTGGGGGGGATTCCACGTTTTCTTTAGTGGGACGGATCAGACAGAAGGCAGAATGGCAAAATTGCTTCCCGACGCACAAAGAACATTGTGTTTTTGTGTGGATGCTGCCTTTCCTCTGTGGTGATGACGGTACAACTGGCTTTTAACACACATGTTCAGCGGTGACGTTACTGTCCGAATACGCCTCCAGGTGCGGAGCGGAGACTGCAGGGAGTAGAGGAACTGTTTGTTTTTCCTAATGGCTTAAAAGTCTGACTATTGCCATAGGACCCCCCCCCCCCCCCCATGGGAAGGGCAAGGTAAAATTCACCATAATTTCTGATCTTCAGGCCCACTCCTGTCCTTCGACGTCAATGACAGCCCAGTGTTTGAGATTCCCCTGTCCAGTGTGTCTCAGTGTGCAACGGGAAAGAATGAGGTCACGCTGGAATTCCACCAAAACGACGATGCTGAGGTGTCCCTCATGGAGGTGCGCTTCTATGTCCCTCCCAGTATCGGGGACGAGGGTGTCGAGCCTGTAGAGGTAACTACGCCTTTCTGTACTGTGACTTTGTTGTAACTGTTTGCGATGCCGGACCACTAGGGGGCATTGTCTGTCAGTTGCTTTTTTCTGGCACCTATCCTGTGTATGCAGTTTGGTGGGGTTGCTGAAAAAAGAAACGGATTTCATTATATTCACTTTAATTGCAGTTTTGTGTTGATATATTACCTTGGTATTGTTAAATGAAATGCATACCACTGCATCTTTGCTCTATGACAGATGATCACTCGATATAATCAAGTTTCTCTCATCTTGTTCCATAATAGATTCCTGCCTGAGTGTGTGTGATGCGGTGGAGCTACAGAAGTGCGGCTAACGTTGTCGTTTGTTCTAGGCATTTGCCCAAAACGTGCTTTCAAAGGCGGACGTCATCCAAGCCACCGGCGATGCCATTTGCATCTTCAAAGAATTGCAGTGTCTGACACCCAGGGGAAGGTGTGGAGCAGTCGTCCCGCTCGCCGGCCATCCGCACATGTCCCGGCACACAGTGCTGCCCTCTGTTGATCTAACATAACACAGCATCCCATATAACCTCTCATTCCCTTACACTGCAAAGAGCCAAGCGTCTTCTCTAACGGAAGTCTTCCTGCTCTCTAGGTACGACATCCGTATCTATCCTACCTTTCTGCACCTTCATGGTAAGACTTTTGACTACAAAATCCCCTACACCACAGTCCTGCGCCTCTTTCTGCTGCCACACAAGGACCAAAGGCAGATGTTTTTCGTGGTGAGTATGTGATATCTGGTCACACGTACGGTATCTTTGTCCCATTGGTGTTTTCGCTTCTGTTTGTCGGTAGCATTACGCTAGCTGCTTGACGATGCGCTGAGGGTCTCACGCCTGGTCTTCACTCTCCCAGATCAGCCTGGACCCCCCAATCAAACAAGGGCAGACCCGGTACCACTTCCTCATCCTGCTTTTCTCCAAGGAGGATGACATCACCCTCACGCTCAACATGAGCGAGTGAGTCTGAGCGGGAGGGGGGCACCCGCCGTCCAGAGGGGGTTCCAAAAGTGGTCCACTGAGCACTTCCTGCTTCTCTCTCACCCTGTCCCCCCAACCGCTTTCTTTGTCACCCTACAGGGATGATGTGGAGAAGCGTTTCGAGGGGAAACTCAACAAGAACATGTCAGGATCGCTATATGAGATGGTCAGCAGGGTGATGAAGGCTCTGGTCAACAGGAAGATCACCGTTCCGGGCAACTTCCAGGGGTAATGCCGTAGGGTGACTCGTGGGCTATGGTCTCCTTGGCGATCCTCCTCTCTGATGATTGTGCTGATACCATCCGCTGGCCGCATTCATTTGTTATTTACAAGTTTCAGCACTTTGCTGGAGAACAGCTCCCGGTAGCTTGGTGCAGTCCCTGGGGTGTAGCTCTGTCTCTTCTCTGACCCCCCCCCCCGCCCAGGCATTCCGGAGCTCAGTGCATCACCTGCTCTTACAAGGCCAGCTCGGGCCTCCTGTACCCTCTGGAGAGAGGCTTCATCTACGTGCACAAGCCGCCCGTGCACCTGCGCTTCGAGGAGATCTCCTGCGTCAACTTCGCCCGAGGCACGACCACCACGCGCTCCTTCGACTTCGAGATCGAGACCAAGCAGGGCTCGCAGTACACCTTCAGCAGCATCGAGAGGTCGGCCCACCCCCGTTTGGTGTCCACCGTCCTCTCCTCCTGTCCCTGCTGCTGCGGATTTTTAATAGCAAGACTCAACCTGTGTAGAGATATCCAACTGACCAAAATATGAGGTTCCTTTAGACCAGAAGTTGGCACTCTTATCAGCAAAGGCCCAGTGCGTTTGTAGGTTTCTGGGATAACCTTTAGGTCAGCTGGTCAAGCTCAAGTGTGAGGACTCTTCGGCCAATCAGTCCTCTAATTAGAAATCTAATTAGGGGGTTGCCGCAAAAACCCACACACGCGACGGCCCTTTCGGGATAAGATTGCCCACCCATGCTTTAGACGGTCACCTTCACCATTTGTGAGGTGTACGTGTTTAGCTCTTGAACCGTTTTCACTCCTTGTCTTTCAGGGAAGAGTACGGTAAACTCTTTGATTTTGTCAATGCTAAGAAACTCAACATCAAGAACCGAGGATTCAAAGAGGTAATTTTTACTACAGTCAAACAAAATCAGTGCATTTTAGTATCTGTAACTCAGAGGGGTTTTCACTGAATACTGACACCTTTTTTTTAAAATGTATTCTCTGTTCCCCCTGTTTGTGTTCCTGAAGAAGAAGGTCGGTATTGCCTCCGCACTGTGTGTTTATTTTGTAATTTTTTTTTCCCTCTTGGGTGTGAAATAACTGCCTGCATGTTGTGTTGTGCCTGCACATTGGAGCAGTGCCGCTCAGTGGCAGAGGTGAAAAATCATGCTGACGAGGGTCTGTCCAGCTGGCTTTTAGGGGAATCTTTAGGGGGGGGGGCTATAGAGAATCGAGGAATAGTGTGAGGTGTGAGAGAGCCAGAACAGGAAATGACATCACTCCCCAATGAGAGCAAATAAGCAGCTGCATTTTGGCATTTTTCATACTGTCCCTATGCAGCCATGGGTCAGTGGGGAGGCAAGAGACTCAGATCTAGTGGGCAACTGTTTGTGACAGTCAGATGATTGAAAATTACCCTCCATTTCCATCCCAAGTTCCCTGGGGGCTTTTGAAGGTGTTTTCCATTTGTGATGCTATCTCAGGAAGACGGATCTTTTTCTCATGAGTCACCAAGTGGTGCTGAAGGCCCAGGATGTCGTCGTTCCTTCAGTTTAAAGTTTCATCCTGTTTATTTTAAATGAGTACCAAGATGTTATGTTGCAGGGCTTCCCCTAAATTCCCTCCAAGCATAAGCCCTGAGTTTTAAGACTGCAAATTGCCACTAAAAAGCCTGTCGGGCTTGGGGGTGTGTTCTTGAAGGCAGGGGTGTATTTATTGTATTGTTTTCAGTCCTGGTGTCCTGAGCTGATATAAGCCATAGTACCGCTTTCTAGGGTCAGAGCAGGCTGTGCACATGACTCGCTAACGGCAAAAGATCTGAGTGCAGGTGTCCGCGGCGCTGATTAACAGCCAAATCATCTGTGGGCGACGCTCTGATTTATCCTGGGGTCTTTCCGCTTCCTGCTGGGAGTTCTTCCCCTTCAGTGTGTGGTCTGAGCGTGACCAGTGTGAAGCAGAATCCCTCGGGGG
>JAODLD010000016.1:1922973-1948494 GCA_026781065.1 Mormyrops boulengeri
TCAATAAAGACTATCCAATTATATGTTAAGTATTTTATATTTTATCCGTTTGTTGAACTATCTCTCGGAAGAGCGCACTGA
Organism: Mormyrops boulengeri; assembly: GCA_026781065.1. Taxonomy (NCBI): domain Eukaryota; kingdom Metazoa; phylum Chordata; class Actinopteri; order Osteoglossiformes; family Mormyridae; genus Mormyrops; species Mormyrops boulengeri. Next base: position 1,923,055 of record JAODLD010000016.1, read on the forward strand.
AACGCTGCTCACCTCTCCCGTCCATTAGCCAGAAGGAGGACGAGAGAAAGCGCGCCAACGTGGCGTACCCAGAGCCACTATCAAAATAAAAGCACCTGCGTGTCTCCACATGTAAAACAAAACAGAAAAATCCAAAAAGGTAGTGGATTACAAACGTGGAATGAACACGTCTGCTATGATTTTGATGAATATTCACATAGTCTTTTACCCTCGTTACACCTGCTTTGGGTAGGCTCTAGTCCCCAAATAGGATTGTGTGGTTTTAGGAAAATGGATGGATTTGTACTTCAACTGCTTTTAGGGAGGTGTTTGGAGATTTTACAGGTTTACCTGGAAAACTGCATTTAAAAGGATTAAAGTGGTCATCATTCCTGAGTCTTTTTTGGGTTGCCAACAGTTGTGGCTGAATATGCAACCCAAACTTACAACTTAAACGCCTTTATAGGTAGATCACATGACTACTTGTCCATGCAAGAGCAATTAACACAGAAAAGTTACATTTTTGCCAAATGATGTTAGAAATGTTAAATGACTTAGATAGTTCCCTGTCTTAGTAATCCTATTACCTGGCTATTATAACAACAGCTTTTTAAAATAAATGAACAAGGCTTCAGTGTCACAGTTTGTAATTATTATAATTACTTTTTATTCCATGGTAATCTATTATTTAAAATTCCTTCCCAACCATTTTTCAGTTTACCCTTGTGAATAATGTTAATGCAACCCTGTATTTAACCATCATTTTACTGAAAATTTAAAGGTTTCTAATGACGCAATTCTCAAGAATTAGGGCGAGGTGTTTCAGCCCTTGGCAGGGTGACGAAAACAGGCAGGGTAAGTTTATAGTTTGCTGCCAGCAGTTGAAACCTCGTATAGTTTGTAATGTCCTTGTTATTCTGTCTTGCACTGAAAAGTGAAACAAATCATTTAAGCTGAGAAGTTCATTTTCGTCCAAAACTTGTGCTCTTAATGATGCCTCTGGGCCTGTGGTTACTGCAAGCTACAATGAGATAGGGGGAGACTAAGAATAAAAGAAAATCCCAAATCTGGAAATAATGTAAAGGACTTAAAGATCATTTATACTGCTTGTAATGATTTTTACTGATACACAATCAATACTGTATTCATGTGTAGCAAGGTGATTAATGAAACAGAGACACAAGAAAAGATTTTTCCTGGGATTCCAGTCTTTTTTAGGGCATAGACTCACGTGCTTTTGGCAATTTAGAAATACCAGTTTGCCTTATACACATGTTTTGGTAAGTGCAGGATGAAGCCCCTTCTGAACACAGAACAGGGGGTGGGAATCAAACTCACACTTCGTGCTAAACACTGAGCCACTACGCCATCCTAATAGCTGTGGCTTGTTGATTGATTCTGTCATCAGTTATTGCTTTCAGACACTACTTGTCCACTTCCGGTTCGTCCATTCAGTCTCTCAGTCCAGCGGGAGAGATACAGTAAGTGCAACGCACCAATAAAAGTTTCTGTGTGCGCGTGCCTGTCTGGAATGTGTTATCATGCTGTTTTCTGCAGAGGTGGAAAGTTCAGGTTCAGAAAGTACAAATCCAGAGCAGGATTTTGTTTCAATCAACCATTTGTGTAACTCTGTGAATGTAACTCTTTATGCTCAACTGGTTGGTTGAAACAAAATCTTGGTCTGGATTTGTACTTTCTGAACCTAAACTTTCCACCTCTGGTTTTCTGTGGGGTAGCTGATCTCTGGAAGATACCTGAATAGTCACTCTTTCTCTCATAGGTGACATGACGTCTAAGACAGACTGGGCCTCTCAGACCCAACTGTGGACAGAGCTCTTCAGGGGTTAGACAGTGTTCCCGATTTTCGCACCCATGGTATTTCACAAACATCATATCTTCCCCTTTATTCCCCACCATTGGTATTTCCCTTGGTGGGGATCAATAAAGTGTCATCATTATGTCATCATTATTCTAACACAGCCACTGAGGAGGAAGCAAAAATGTGGACTGCCTGGGGGTCCCCGGGGACCGGGTGGGGAAACTGCTATACTGAAAGATGTGTTCTCCTCAAGTTTAATCTTCTGCTGAATTAAGATTTGCAGTATCACAAGAGGTTGTTACATGTGTAGTTCCACAGTGGTCGTAGTTTTGCTACATTTTATTGAATTTAAGTGGTGGAAAAATTATTGTCAAAAAATTTGACTGTTCTTCAGCTCATATGTGCTGCTTGTCTGTCAATAGAAAAAAAAACTATAAACAGCAAAAACTATAATATTTAAATTATACTGATTTGTCATATTTACTGGTGTCTGTTTTGAGGCCAGTGGTTTTAGATCCACTTATCCAGTATAGTGTCAAGGTGAGCAGAAGTCAAAACAGGGGACACCAGTTCATCATATAACATTTTCATTATTCCTAACTCTTAATTGCTCTCCCCAGGTGCTCCAGCTTATTTCAGCAGTCTAAAAACATGCACTTGGGCTGACTGGTGTGTCCTGTGTCTCCTGTGTGTGTAGGCCTATGCATATCTTTGGCTTGCCTTAAACATTGCACCTCTTTAAAGAACGACTGTTTTTTATACGACGTAAGTTGTTTTTTCCTCCTTTGTCTCAAAGCATATGTCATTTTCCGTCGGCAGGTGTCATCCGGTCTTTCTACGTGTTCCGGCAGCGTGGGACGCCATTTTCACGCGGTGGGCGGAGCTCTGGGCCCGCTCGACTTGGTCACATGACAGAGGCGGAAGTCGCCCCCCGCTCCACGCTGAAGCTCATGTACAGCTTCCATTTGCTCTTTTTCCCTTTCCATCCAACGCCGGGTAAGTCCAGGCCAGCTTTTCTAATGTAATACGATCGCGTAATGTCAGTGAAGGAAAAAATATTAATTCTCATTGTAAATCGTGCGCAACACCTCGCCACCAATCATTCTCAATACTTTTGTCTTATTTTGAAAGTTTGCAGAACAATGGTAAATGTGAAATGGCTAGCTTTTTAAGCTAACAAGCGTGCTAACTCTGCTATACCTATACGTTTTACTCAGTCTTCGGAAAATGTCCAGTGTGTCCATTTATGTTGTTTACACACCAGTAAGTGTCGCAAGACCGTAAAATTAACGCGGATTGTATATTTTACCCCCTCAGTCAGCTTACTATTTAGTTTATTAAAGGATGGGACAGAGTGAATACGCTAATTGTCGGTTAGGCATAGTAGCTAAAGTAGGGGGTCTTTCTTACCGATATTAGCAATGTTTTTTATCGTACGTTATACGTGTACACACAAAAAGGCAGACGGGAGCTGCTTAGGTGTTTAATTTTGCTCGGTCTGAGCATGATCGTCCTGCTAAAGAAGCCAGACTATCTGCCCTGTAAAGGCGGCATCTGACTGTATCCGGTTTGATCCCGGTGCCGTTTTGCGCTAATGCTGGAGGCGACTGGCTGACTTTTGCGTGGCGTATTTCCCGGGCTGCCCCGCTCAGCTGGAACTTACTGGAAGCATGGCTGCGCTGCGCATTATAAGGTGGTGAGCAGTCAGAGCTGGCTGAGGGTGACGCGCCCCAGTGTCTCTCGGCGCCTTGACTATGCGATCGCTGTCTCCCTCTATACAGCAGCGTCAGTCTGAACACGAGTCATGGCAGAAGGAGAGCCGCAGGTCCAGTTCAAGGTGGGTTTTTGCTCCAGTTTAGTCCTGCGCGATGTTTAAAACGTAATGACTAGAAAAGTACCGCATGCGACTGCTGACCAGCTTAATCGGGTTGAATTTCCTGCCTTGCAGTTGGTGTTGGTGGGTGATGGAGGTACCGGGAAAACCACCTTCGTGAAGAGACACTTGACAGGAGAGTTTGAGAAGAAGTACGTTGGTAAGTGCTCCATCACCCCTCTTTTTTTAACACTTGGTTTTAGCCGCATCCTGTCATTATAGGTTAATTGTGGTATTACCGTTCATATTAAAATACACGTTCTCAGAAGGCCTGAATGAAAATGACTGCCTTTATCCGGCTAATATAGAACGTTGCAAAAGCTGGTATTCTAGGTCCGCAGGCTTTGGCAAAGGTTAATTATGGTGATTTACACCCCACTATGACTTTCCGTCCATATCTATAGCTTCTCCTCCCGGCTTGAGAGTCTGCGTTTGACTTTTGTTTTATTGTGATTCCATTGCTCTGTAGCTACCCTGGGAGTAGAGGTGCATCCCTTGGTGTTTCACACAAACAGAGGGGCTATCAAGTTCAACGTGTGGGATACGGCTGGCCAGGAGAAGTTTGGGGGACTTAGGGATGGCTACTACATACAAGGTAACCAGGTTGTCTATCGACACCTAAAATCTGCCTCATTGGGTTCTCTTATGTATTTGTGTCTGTTTTGAATTGTCTGTGTGCTCGTTGTTTACCCTGTAATTCCTTGTGTCTTCTGATTTTTTTTTTTTTTTTTTGTCGCCATGATTTATCGACACAAATTCTCTTGTTTTTAGCTCAGTGTGCAATCATCATGTTTGACGTGACCTCGCGGGTCACCTACAAGAACGTGCCCAACTGGCACCGTGACCTGGTGCGCGTGTGTGAGAACATTCCCATCGTCCTTTGCGGCAACAAGGTGGACATCAAGGACAGGAAGGTCAAAGCCAAGAGCATCGTCTTTCACCGCAAGAAGAACCTGCAGGTGCCGGCGTCGTGTCGCTATCTGCTGCCATCCCTTCATTGATCAGCTTTGTGTGGATTAGTGTGACCAGTATTGGGTCGAGGGTATACTCTGCATTTAGGTTATGAAGACTTGCATGCAGTTATATATTGGGTGGCTTAAAAGTAGGCTTACAGTTTTGTATAAATATATAATATTTGCAGAAAGGTTGCTCACGTTTTAATGCTTCCCATGTTGTAAACTTTTGCTAAATGCATTTCAGTTTAGTGAAACTGTTAGTTATAAATCTGAATTGTCATGACCAGTCATTACAAACCTTTTGAACCACTATGCTGAGCGGTGAAGGTTAATTTCTTTTAAAATGCGTGGCCATTAGCCAGTTTATTTCTGCTCATTTTCCCCACCACTGTCCAGATGATATTGGATTTGACATGTGAACCTGCACCCCCCCCCCCCAATCTTTCCATGTAGTATTATGACATCTCTGCCAAGAGTAACTACAACTTCGAGAAGCCTTTCTTATGGCTGGCCAGGAAGCTGATAGGAGACCCTAACCTTGAATTTGTGGCTATGCCGGCTCTTGCACCCCCTGAGGTCGCCATGGACCCCACCCTCGCTGCACAGTATGAGCATGACCTAAAAGTGAGTATGGGCCGCTTTTGTGTTGTGTGTCTACCTTAAGTTGCCTTTTATTGACCAAAAATAGACTTTTTGGGGGGGGGGGATTATTTTGGTTCTTAATTTCATTGTGTTGAAATCTGCAGTGATCTTTTCAAATTACTGATTGGGAGTATTATTAAATATCTTTTAAACATCTGTCATTTAATGGATATGTTTTACATTAGACTAGATTAATCTCTGAGGCGAAATCAAAGTCAGAGATCTAGGTGATCACACACTAATCATTCCCTTAAAGGTGGCGTCGGAAACGGCACTCCCAGATGAGGACGACGATCTCTAACCTGTGACCATCTAACCTCACCATAAAGTTGGTGAGGTGTGTAGGATGCTGTCGTGTTTGGATTACCCTTAACCTTTTACTGTAAATCCCATTGCAGATTATTCTATTTTTAATTTTTTTTTTTGTTTGCATTTTGGGCAGAATGTGACGTGTAGTTCACACATTTCAGTGTAGATTCATCGCAGCACATACATACGTGTGCAAACACACATCGCGCAAACACCCAGTACGGAATAGTCACTGTCATACAGTTTAGACTTATTATACAGTACTGATGAAAATACAGAGACAATGGAAGCACTCTGAAAACAGCTTTGAATAAACTGTCTGTATTTAATATTCTTGTTGTCTTTATTTACCCAGGATTTTAACAAATTACCGTGTTTCTTGATCCTCAAAGTCAAGTTGTGGGAAGGACCTTTTGCTATTAATCTCTTTTGAGCACCATCTTGTATTGGAAACACTACTGAAGCTTATTAACGAGGGGCATCCTTTTAGTCATTTGAAGTATACTGGGTGTGGACGTGGAAATTTTGACACAATACTGCGTGTTTTTATTTTCTCATGTGCACTGTGATTTAGTCATTCGGTTGTCAGGATGCCGAAAGTAAGAGAACCCTTAAGGGGTTTGTTTCATTATGTGATTCATTGCGATTTAGTTTGCTACCATCCTATCCATGTTGCCGGCCTCCTTATGTGTCCTGGTATAAACTCCAGGCTTAGAGACCCTGTACTGGGCCTGTTACTATACACCCTGTAAGTGGTCATGGAGAGCAGCATAATGTTTGCCCTTTCATGTCTAATTCCCACTCTGTCTCGTGGATTTTTTTATGGGTTCCCTTCAGGACCACAGCTTTTGCCCCACAACTGTCATGCAATTTCGGTATATTACCTGTTTTTGTATATAGGTGTGTCTGTTTTGCGTTTCCTGTAATATGCTTCAGGCTCACTGACATGTTACAGGGAATATACCTAATATAGGCCATAGTAAGGGAGGTAGATATGGGAACAAATCAGAGGAAAATCCATGGGCTCTGTAAAAAAAATTAAATATATTCAAGATTCAAGGATTTATGTAGTCAGTCCCACCGTGCAATGAAAATTTTATTCTACATGTCCTTCCACTCAACACAAATTAACACAAAACAGATCAGAAGTAGAGATTAAGGTGCAAATACTAAATTAAGGTGCATGCACAGTAACGGTTACGATTATCACAATGAATATACATGTAGGGAAACTACTAGCTAATTATTTAATTGTTTTTGTGGTACATCTCTTGGATACTTGTTCGTTCATCCATCTATCCATCCATCCATCCATCTTCCCCTGCTTATCTGTGGGCAGCAGTCTAAGCAGGGGTGCCCAGACCTCCCTCTCGCCAGCCAGCTCCTCCGGGGGAATACCAAGGTGTTCCCAGGCCAGCCGGGAGATATAATATCTCCAACGTGTCCTCGGTCTCCCCCCGGGCCTCCTCCGAGTTGGACCTGCCCAAAACACCTCCCCGGGGAGCCATCCAGCAGGCATCCTAGATATCTGCCCGAACCACCTCGCTGGCTCCTTTTGATGCGGAGGAGCAGCGGCTCTACTCTAAGCCCCCCCGAATGTCTGAGGTCCTCCTCCTGTCTCTAAGGCTGAGCCCAGACACCCTGCAGAGGAAGCTCATTTCTGCCGCTTGTATCCGCGATCTCATTCTTTCGGTCACTACCCAGAGCTCATGACCATAGGTGAGGGTCGGAACAAAGGTTGACCGATACATCCATAGCTTTGCCTTCCAGCTCAGTTCCCTCTTTACCAGGACGGAAAGGTACAGACTCCTGCATTACTGCAGATGCGGCATGGATCTGCCTGTCAATCTGCTTCTCCACACACACAGTCACACGCTACTCGCACAAAGCATACAGAATTATTTGGGTGTTAGATCTATTTTCTCTCGATGGGCAAATAATATGCGGATTATTCTTTGACCTCTAGGTGGCAGTGTAAATGTACGTCGGAAAGAAAACGAATGAACGTGGATCCGATTTTGTTTGACATGAATACAATACAAACATTTAGTTTTTAGTCAATTAGAGCAAGTGTATCGGGATCAGACATGGGAACTGATCTGGAAGCCTGGCCGTGGGAGGGGACTGCGAAGGGGATGCAGAGCGAGGACTTTAAGTTTGTGTTAACTTAATACTGTAAAGTATGGATAACAGTGGGGTGGAAATACCATTATTGATCTGGAGAAGCAGTCGTCAGCTTGAGAATCTGGACATTAAGACTGACCTTAGAGATCCCAGGAAGAAATTCGGGTGCATACTGCAGCAAGAACGTAGTGCACAGATAAACGTGAGTAACATACAAAGTCAATACACATAGTGCAAATAAGTCAGTGTAGTGTAAGCTAATTTAATGCGCGCATACACTGTCAGAAAAAGAGTACAAATGTTTACCTTTAAGGACACAATTACTTGTCACTGGTGCAGCGCCCTCTAGGGTCTGCCAACTGTATAGCTTTTAAGGTACAGAAATTAACTCTGAGGAACATTTTTGTACCATTGAGGTTCATTAATGTTGTTTGTACCTGGGGGCACAAAACTGTACCAGGGCTGCAGCCTTTTTTCGGAAGGTGTAGTAAGTGAAATCGAGTCGTTTATTTGCATAGCGCATTTTTAAAAAGCAGGAATTGACCCAAAGGGCTTTCCAGTCTCGAGAGAATTGATTGACAAGTACTACATGCATAACGAAATATATAAATAAAATGACATGGAAACGTGTATGGAAGAAATAAAATGAAAATAAAAAATTAACGGAAATGTAATACAACAAGCAACAGATTTAAAAATAAGTAAGAAGATGATTAAAAATGTCAAATGAATTAAAAGTAACTTGATAATGGACTTGACAAAAACCACTGGAGAACCTCAAATGGAGTTGAGAGCAAGAGCAAAAAAGGTTGGTCATTAATTTAGATTTAAACTCATCAACAGTAGAGCAGGACTAAATGTTGGATGGGAGATTATTCCAAAGTCTGGGAGCAGCTACAGAGAAAGCCTGGTCACCTCTGGTTTTGAGAGGTGAGTGAGGAACTGAGAGGAGCTGTTGTGAGGATGACCTAAGTACACAAATAAAATTTCCTGTTTTATGAAAGGGGGGCGTCTTAAACACTGTCCTGTAGTGGGAGAAGACTGGTGGACAGAATTTTTCACCTTATTCAACAAGTTATCCTATGTGCACCTGGAGTATTAATGGTGATGGAGGTTTTACACATTTCGCCAGTTAAAGGTCTTTCAGGGAAGTTTTCTCATTTACGCAAGAAACGTTACACTGGATTAAAGAAAATGAATTTCCTGTTTTCCCTCTTCTGGCACCCACCACTTTATCCCTGTCTCTTTCCATCAGACTCAAGGCTGTAGCCTTGGACTCGTCACTGGGAGGAACCAAGGTTATAATTGTGATATATATTGGGTGGGGGTATTGTGAGCGCATCTGAACACTGGGGGACCTGTCCCCTCCAATATATATTATAATTACAGCCTTGCTCAGAGAAAAAATGGTAGCTCTGATGCTAGAGATCTGTGCCACCACTCGCAAGGTTGCTGGTTTGAATGCCAGGAGTGATCCTGGTCTGTTGGGGCCGTGAGCATGGCCCTTAACTTGCAATTGCTTCATCCTGGGTATGACATTAATCTACATCCAGCTCTGCAAGGAGGTCCTCCAACTTACAGGGAAAATTTGGGGGTTGGAGGCAGGACTGGTACTCCAGCCACTGGGAAAAAAAAACTGACACTGGTCCATTTAGTTTGCTGAGGTATCACCCGCTGCATGGCTGCACTTGGGTTCTCATCCCTGAGGTGGTTTGTTGTGTGGTTGGTGTGGCAATGTGCTCTTATCAGCTTGTGCTGCTCAGATACGTTGCTTGGTGAATTCAGCCACCCAAAGGTATAACCATTGGTCACGGAGCTGTTTCCATCAAACCGGGTTTTTGAAGGAGATTTTGAAATATCGCGTGCGCCTTGCTTCACTTTCACACCCAGGCTGCACGCTGACAGCAGGACTGTTCTGACAGACAGCTGTGGTTACAAGAGTGCCACGCTATCCTGGATACACCCACAGCAATGCTTCTATAACGTGCCAGGAACTGGTGCAGACGATTCTTCTGTCCGGGATAAAAGTCTGAAACAAGCATTCCTGTACTGACGGCCAGTACACTTCAACTAAATACATGGACTAACTCGTATCCAGGGCTATCTATATCCTGTTTATACGCTTAATTCGCATCCTAATCTATGTTATACGCCTTCCCCTTATTTTCCATATATTTAGGACAAATGAGACGTAAGAAATCAATGTACACTATAGACGTACTATCGAGTAAGCGCACCATTGCTTTAGACATATTTTATATCTGTGCTGGTACACTTAACTTATTTCAATATTAAATGTTAACCACAAGACGAGAAACACTAAATGAGACTGTTTTTTTGTAAATCTGACACCTTCAGTGAGCGACATGTCTGTGAATGAAGTGATGCTTCTTACTCTGCAGTTACGCGTTTCTTCACGCACCGCAGCTACCGTTTGCGGACGGTATGACGAGGCTATGGTGCAAAGAGCCACGATAACGATCAACGCTCCAGTTCCTCATCTTCTCTGCTGAAAAGCTTCGCAATTTTCCGGCTGAGAATATGAGAAAATGCCGAATTTACGAATGAAAACACAGAATTTGATAGTTAGTTATGCAAAGAATGATGATTTAAGGTCTTTTTAAATCATTTACTTATTTAGCGGACGCTTTAATCCAAACTACATTTGAGAAAGCCAGTGAGTCAGTCAGTCCCTGGAGCAATTCGGGTCAAGGGCCCTACAGTGAGATCACACTGCCCACCACGGGATTCGAACCAGAAACCTTCCGGTCACTCACAGGCACAAAGTGCAATACCGCATAGACAGTACGGTGGATTTTTTACTGCCAAAAAGAACTTAATATAACTACATTTGTCGGTGAAAAACGTCGTGTCTCCTTTAAGTGGGCTACTTTCCAGGTCTGTAACTACAGGTAACCTACCGAGGTGTGGCAGCGTATGTATCCCGTTGGGGCTCCAAGGTTGCGGGAGGGGGTTACTGGGCATGCGTAAAGCAGCACCTGCGCTCTGCAATGATTACGGAGCGAGCCGGGCGCGCGCAGGGAGGGAGAAGGAGATTATCTGCGCGCTACTCCGCTCTCTTAATGCACGCTGAGCGGATAGACTTAGTAAAACTACCAGGATGAAACGAAGCAGCCATATTGTATGGACATTACTTGGGAAATCACTATTTCAAGCTTAGTAAATTCATTAGTTACGGAAATTGGAAGAGCTGTACGAGACTTGGATTGAATTAGAAAAAAAATCCTGTTGCTTCTACTCAACATACCTTTTTAAAATATTGTCGCAGTAAATCTGAGTCCTGCTTGCTTTTTCTTTTAAAGTTATTTATTGTTAGATTGTTCTTTAAATTGTTGCCGCGATTGCGTAGTTATCAGAAATGAAAGATAGATTGGAACAACTTAAGGCGGTAAGTACCACTGTCTTTAATTCCCCAGGCAAGTTGTTGATCAGAGTTGATTATAAAGGTCAAGTTTAAGAGTGAAAATGTTACGAAAAACACTATATATCTCCGTGTTTGTGTGGCGCTTTTGTGGATAACTGGCAGAAATCTCAAAACTCAAAACAGTTTTTTTTGCTTCTTCAGTCACACTTTAGTATTAATGGCAGAAACCTGCCCCCAGCCATGTTATCGGAAAGGCTCTGTTCGTGTAACTTGCTTAAAATGAGTCTAGTACTTGTTAATGGTAGAGTACGTGTCGAAGCAGCTGTTAACGCATAAGCGGTCAACCAAACAATGTATTCTTGTAATGTTTCAGTAGGTTAACTACGTGGATATCCTTGAATGTTTTGCATCATACAACTGTTATTTAATCAGGTCAATTATACATGTTTTCCCTTATGTCCATGCCTTGATTTTACGGTTTTGTCTTATGTCATGTTTGTGTCTTGCATGTTTATTCCGTCTTGACAAATGAGAAACGAAACTTCGTAGACCTGGCATGGGAATAAAAATATTCTGACTTAATTGGATTGTAAGAAGTTCAGTTGCCTTAGTTTGTCACAGGCCGTGAATATGCTTTGTATTGGATTCATCGTGATCCTAGGCTCCCTTTCGGTTCCTGATCGATGATTCACTCCTCTGATCGGTGGTCCATCGCCGCTGGATGACCCGGCGGATGCGTGACTGTCAGCTGCTTTAGGAATAAGCTGCTTCCGGGGGGCGTGGTGGGGGCCCACAGACCTGATGACGGGCGCATGAATCGTTTCAGAAATGCCTGTGCTTTTTATTATGGCACGTGAGTCCTGCAATCAGCCCTTGGAATAGTTGAAAGCTGTCTCTACTTGTCAGTCTATTTTTTTTGTTTACCCCTTAATTCAGGGCGTGTTGACACTCTGATGCCATGTTGTCGTTATTTTTGCACTTCCTCTAGACCCGTTTCCTGATGTAAATACTACAATTTCCGTAAATTGTCAGCCTTTCGTGATACGACATTATATATTGTTCGTTGAAAGGTATTTGGGTAGAGGTAGACCTGAAAAAGGTCTGGATGTGTTGTCTTAGACCAGGTATTGACGTGGAACGTGGAAGATGTTTGATTAGTTCCTGTTTGGGATGTGTGTAGGTATTATGTAGCAGGTTATGTGTTGTTAAAAGAGGCGCATTTGCACAGTAAAAGAGAGGGGCAGAGAGTGGACAGTAGCGAGGAATCCTGACTGCTTGTTTTGATTATGGTTTGAATGCAAGTCTGATGTTTGGCTGAAACTGGTTATTTCAGCACAGTGTTTACATGCAACATGATGACTAGCCCTACAGGTTTGCCCTTCCCTACCCTCTCTCTAATGTTTAACCAGTGGGGCTTTTTTTCCATAGAATTTGCTGGTTTCAGCAGATAGTGAATGATGCCTTTAAAAATGAGCTCATTTGTTTTACTCCCTGTAATACCTGGTCTTCCAGTCCCTTCCAAAAAGATATTTGTGGTATTTTACGTCTCTTTCCAGCTTTTTTTTTTTTTTTTTTGAACAATTGTTTTTATTTTATATTCAAGAATGTATAACACAGGATAGAAAGGTAAACAATTTTCTCCCACCTTAAAAAATAAATAAATAAACAAAGAATAAAATCAACCCTCTGGTAAACACCTGTTTAACAAAGTACATACATAAATAAACATACATTAACGATGTTCTATGAGTTCCTTAACTTTCTGATAGGCAAGTCTCCACTTAACTAAGGTCCTGGAGGTAGCTTTGTGCATACGAGCTGTTGAAAGCTCCATGGCAATGATATCCAGCAAACTAAGAGCCCATGAACGTCTACACATAGAGTATGAAGCGTACCAACGGCAGACCAGTAATTTTTTGGCTGCTGTAAAAGCAGCAAGAAGAAGGTTTTCTGAAAAAAAACAGAGTGGGAGTTAATGACAGATCCCTACCCATTAAGAAAGATGTATCAACAGCTAGCCGGTTCCAAAACGGAAGAAGAGCTGGACACTCCCAGAAAAAATGTACATACGTCCCTACAACCCCTGGAGAGCACAGAGTACAGTTTGGAGAGGAAGAAATATTCATGTGGAATCGCTTCAATGGAGTCAAATATATTCTGTGAGCAAGCTTCCAGTGAACCATTTGGTGGTTAGGATTCCTTGACGATATGGACACGGTCTTCCACGTGTGACGGGAGAGAGTGTCCTCTATCTCAGTGCCCAGGTCTTTTGACCACACTGCCACCACACCAAGGGATTTATATGTAGATTTAAGAAGAAAGGAATAAATGTAGGACGCAGAACAAACGCCATTAAAATTATCAGGATATATCAGCTTCCAGAGCGGATGGAGAGGCAAATCAGCATCTAAAGGAACCCCATAAGAGCGCATAGCCGATTTGATACATAGATACGTAAAGAAAGAGGTGCCGGAAACATGGTATTGAGCCTTAATGTCCTGAAAAGTTCTTAAACCTCTCTCATTAAAAAGGTCTCCGAAAGTCTTAACCCCACATTCAGCCCAGTGAGAATAGCAAAAAGGGACATTACCAGTCAAAAACCTATGATTATGGAAGAGAGGGGAGTGACGATGCCAGTTAACCACAGATTTGGATTGTCTTCTTTCCACCTTTTAATTAACACTTAATGGTGACTGATTGAGTTGCTGTTTGGGCCATCGCCATCATCTTGACATTTATGAATTTTATGAATATTTACAATTGTATCTGTACTAGTGAAAATGTTTTGTACTGTATTTTTGTCATTTGCAATTACAATTACAGGACAATGGCAACGGTAACTAATAATGACCCAGTATTCTGCCCCTTGACCAATGTACCATTCATAATCATCAAAATGTTGTAATTTGTCTTATCACAAATGAAGACCATTAAGTTAAGGGACTGCATCCAGATTTTAACAGTTTATATTCATTCTAAGAAATATACAGCTTCTAAAGGTTTTGCCATGTAGAATTACATGTAACATTTGCCATGTAAGGATTTAGGCCTACTTGTGGCATTGTTTCAGCAGGTTTGCACTTCACTTCACCTCAACTATTCTTGTTTTCTGTTATTGTGCTCGATTGGCATCTCGGCTCTCGTAATCGCGGTATCTCCTCTGTCTGTTGCCCCCAGAATCCTCTTCATTCTCTTTGATTCTTGAACAGATTGCCGTCGTCTTTGGGCTGGGTGGTTTGACGGCTGGTTTTGTGAGGGACGCCCAGGCCGAGTAGGTACAGAGAGAGGAGAAGAAGAGATTAATGTCAGCAGAGTTGTGCAAGGTTTGGCTTTGACATGCCTCCATTGTTAAACATATCAGGTTAATGGTGTATGTGTGTAGGAAAAATTAGGTTCCTGGAAGGATAACCATAAAGCAGGAAGAGGCTGATATTTACTGAAAAAACAGGCAATACTTTGGAGAACATCAAAAAATGATAAATGAAGTTAAGGGGAACTGATCAGAAAGAGTAAGGGCTGATTCATACTTCACGTTGCATACTTGCTACGTCATTCCAATATGGATATTGAGGAGAAAGAGCTTGCATATGCACACTGTGTCCTGAGATGCATGTTCACTATCTGTGCGAATGCAGATTTGGACTGCAGCACGCATTCATCCGTGGAGGAGCACAATGATGTACAACGCATCATAAAAGGCCACGTGGACAAGTCCATGTGTACGCGCATGGAGAAGCATGAACCAACCGTAAACACGGCTGCGCTGTTAATGAATAGTTGAGCGAAAGATCTTTGAATATGTGTCTCTGTCAGACCTTCGAACGGCTGCATAAAATAAGCCATAGTAGGCCTGCTAAGCAAATCTGATAGGAGAGACAACAATGGTTTCCCCCTCTAGAAGTGGGTCTCCATTAATGGCCTTCAACTGTTTGTCACGCGATAAAAAAGCAATAAAGACATTTGGTTCACTTTGATCTACTTTGCATTGTGGTCTTGTTTTTCCTGAGGGACACCACGTGTGACTTACGTGTAGACTGCCTTAGTAGAACAAGTTTTTAGCTGTGTGAAATGAATAAAATAGCCATGGTTCATCAGTCTGAGGGACTTTTCATGTTTGTATACAGATAAATGGGCTCTTTTAGCGGTGGATACAGCAGTGCAGCCTCTCATCTGGTAGGTGTGAGGCAGCCATTGACATTCATTAGGCTGTAATATCCAGGGTGGTTGAGAAGAGAGTTTTCATTCAAACACGGTAGTTTTTTCTCGTTCAGTTTTATCTGTATTTAGGACAAAGGCCTCCTCTCTTGCAATAAACCATAAAGCTGGTTGTAACTATTTAGTTGTTAATGGGTTTTCTTGGCCTTCTGCACGGCCTGCCAGCATATTTGTTTTCATTTTGTATGACAGTATGAAGGAAGTCATATCATTATTTTTGTGACATGAAAGTATGAAGTGTTATTTGGTTCTGTGCAAGAGAGAAACTCATTTCCAAAGGTGTATTATCAGGCAATATGATTTAGATCCTTATTTAAGCTAACTTTCTTTTTACTTTTCATTCAGACTGTAAACTTTTTTTTCCACCAGACTCTCTTTGTGTTAAACTAACAGTCATCAGTCTTGCATGTGGAATGCCTTTTGTCCCCTGCTTCTGCAATTGTGGACGTGTAAGAAGCAGCGCCAACGATTTCATGATTACCTGCTCAGTGTTCCGCAGACCGTTCTACCCCCAGAACTAGTAGAACTGCCTATGGGGAACTCCCCGTGGTTAGCATAGGTGACGTAATGAGATTAACCTGCATGTTCAGATGTGAAACTGGAGCTGTTTGGGCGGGGGGTGGTTAATGTAATTGGCTGCCATCTCTCACAACAAATGTTTCCTCTTCCAGTTCCCACATCTTCTCCCTCAGGCACATCTTTGAAGTGCTCAGCACATCACAGATGATATTCAACTATTCAAATATTAGCGTTTTGAAAATGCCTTGTCAGTGACACGTGGCTTTAAACCGTAGCTGAGATTACTGGGAGGTGTTGTATGAGAAAGGGGAAGATCGTGACCGTTTGGTTGTGCCCAGTGTGGTAGTCTCTTTAAGTTGACTAGATACTGCTTGTGGCTAAATGTACATTTGTCTAAGTGAAATCTCTTGTAGTGCATCAATGCACACATGCAAAAAGAAAAGAATGAAATTAACATAATTGATTCTGTTCCTGAAAAGTGTTTTGCGCGTCACTGCTTGGCTTCCTGCTATGGACTAGATGCTGCTCATGGTTAAGTGTTCTATTCGTTCCCGCAGACACGTGACACGGATGATGTTGAAGATGTGGAAATCGCTGTGGACAATCCAGCCTTTATGGATGAGTTCTTTGATCAGGTAGTACTCTGAAATATTGTCAGTATTCATAAAACCGCGTTTTTATAACCCATAATTCTACTTCACGAGGGATGATGTGATTGGTGGATAAAGAGAATTGTGCTATGATTTTTAAAAAATTTTTTGGGTGGGCGGGATGATTGAAGCTTTAAAAAAAAAAATTTCGTCACAGACTTAAATGTCAGCCACTCCTAACTCACGCCCTAGCAAATGGCTTTTATATCAGGACTGCGTCCTGCGAGCGTGTTGCAATGTCGGCTCTTTGTGCGCTTTGTGGTTGGGCGTGACGGTGACGTGCCACAGAAACGTCTCTGTCTCCGCGCGTGTCTTTTTTGAGCATTTTCCGCTCTTCCCTCAACCCAGATTGATGAGATTCGCACCAACATCGATAAGATGGAAGGGAGTGTGACTGAAGCCAAGAGACTCTACTCGCTCATCCTGTCTGCGCCCACTTCAGACCAGAGTCAGTATGCACCATGTTGCCCACTATCACAGACCCTGTCTCTCTCTGCACATCCCCCTGTGCCTGAAATGTAACCGATTTGCAGTATTTTCATTTCTGTCCATATATATCTTGAATTCTGTGTCCCCCCCCAGAGACACAAGATGACTTGGAGGCCATCACTAACAATATCAAGAAAAGGGCTCGAAGCACTCACAGCAAACTTAAGAGTATGTTCAGAGTCTCATTTTTATGCATAAATAAGTACAGTTTCAATGACTTTATGTTTAGTTGCTGTAGGAGTGGTAAATGCAAAAAAATTGGTGCTTGGGTAATGACGTTTTTTCTTTTTGGCAGGTATCGAGCAAAATCTGGTGAGAGACGAGGAGACGGCGTCCGCAGATATGCGTATCCGTAAATCACAGGTAACACAGGAGCGCAGCAGGGCAGACGCCGTAGCTAACGCGATAAGGCTCACATCGTCTTTCTTTGGCGTCCCCAGCATTCTGTCCTGTCCAGAAAATTTGTGGAGGTGATGACCAAGTACAATGAGGCCCAGGTGGACTTCCGGGAGAAGAGTAAAGGGCGGATTCAGCGACAGTTGGAAATCAGTGAGTCTCCATTACCGCCCTGTCGCATTGTATCTCCTGTTCCTATGTCCCCCTTATAGCCGCTGTTGCCACTGTAGTTATTGTAAAGCTGTCACTGTGTTGTTTGAAACCTCAAACGATTTATCTAGCATTTTGCTAATTATGCTAACAATGTGACTGCTTTATTTTATTTAAAAATGCTTAGTCTGTTTTCGTTCGAAATCAACCGTTGCTGCGTCCTTAAAATCCGAGTCTTTGCTGCCATTTGCCCGCCCTTGATGACACGCCAGCTGAAGGCAGTATCCATTAAATGTAGACAGCTCCCAGTTAGTCGAGGTGACTGGTTCTGCTGGCATTATGGTGTGAACGACCCTTTTCTTTGTGATTTTCTCCCTTGGCGAGCATTAAGCATCGGCGTCTGTTCCAAAGTAACCGGTCCTCCTTTTCCTTCATCTAGCTGGCAAAACTACGAGCGACGAGGAGCTGGAGGAGATGCTGGAAAGTGGGAACGCAGCCGTCTTCACGGCAGGGGTAAAGCGGGCCGGCCGGGCTGGGTGTGCATGCGTGCTGAAGGGCGTGTCCCGCGTTGACCTCGGCCTCTGCGCAGATCGTGGACTCGGGCATCTCGAAGCAAGCGCTCAGTGAGATCGAGGCTCGGCACAAAGACATTGTGAAGCTGGAGAGCAGCATCAGGGAACTTCATGAGATGTTCGTGGACATCGCCATGCTGGTAGAGAACCAGGTAGAGAACCAGGATGTCCCCCCACACCTGTTTCTCTGTCGCCACCTTCCCTCTGGCTGAGTAGCCTTTAGCCCTGACACCAGAAGCCTCAGTGACATTTACAGTCTTTATATTTTCTGTAAGGCATTAATCTG
This sequence comes from Mormyrops boulengeri, assembly GCA_026781065.1. Taxonomy (NCBI): domain Eukaryota; kingdom Metazoa; phylum Chordata; class Actinopteri; order Osteoglossiformes; family Mormyridae; genus Mormyrops; species Mormyrops boulengeri. Next base: position 1,941,419 of record JAODLD010000016.1, read on the forward strand.
CGTCTGTAATCTGAGCCTCTTTTTATCAATAATCTAATGCCGCCTGTGTGGACACTGCCATTGAGGTAGGAGTCTTCATTACTATTCTGTTACCGGTTCCGTCTCGTGAGTGTGACTGTTTGCCACCGTCACCCTGTTGATGAATCTCACCCGGGCCCATATCTCCTGTGTTCCAGGGTGAAATAGTAGACAACATCGAGGCCCATGTGTCCAAAGCGGTCGATCATATAGCGGTGGCCAAGATCGAAACCAAAAAAGCGGTCAGGTACCAGAAGAAGTCCCGCAAGGTATCTTGCTCCAGCCAGCCCTGTGCGCGCACTGTCCTGCACCCAGCGGCCCGGCGGCCCAAGTTTTGTCTTTGAGCGACTGATGTTTAAGCCTTGTATCTTTGTCAGACTCTGTTCCTTTACTTCTGTCTCTCTTCGCCGTTTCCACCCCTTTTTTAATTTATCCTCGCACTTGACTCTGCCTATTCTGGTAAGGGTGGCATGATTCACAGGACTGAGAACAATATGGACTAATCGGTGGGTTTCGTAGAGCAGGCCTTGGCAGACACTAAGAAAGCTGAGGCCCGTCGGGTGAGTGGTAATAGGTGGTGACACCCCCCCCAGTGCCCCACTGTAACCACAATGATCCCAAACCCAATATTCCATCGTCCCTCAGGTTCAGTAATGCCTGTACAAAGCAAATCCTAAATCACTTCAGCCTAATTGTCATTATAGTGTATAGTATGTAATACAAAAGTATCTGATTAACCAGAAAGGGGCCAATTAGAAACATGTACATTACACAATGCACTTGATTTTTAAAAACCAATCTGAAGTGGAAACAATTTTTCATAACATTTACATCACAGCCTGGATATTCACACTTGAATGACATCCATATGGACTAGTTCATACACGCATGACTGCCTGAATACTAGAACGTTTCATCAATGTTAAGAATTGGTCGTAGACCGCCTTTGTGGTAGGTTAGCAAAATACCACAAACGCACACACCCAGTGCTGTGCCTCTCGCAATACTGCGCCCTGATCAGGGCGATGTACAGACTTACTGTGTTCGAACAAAGGGGGGGGTGTACATTTTATTCCTGTAAGCACAGCATTACTTAACTGTATATAACCTCTGTTTCAGTAACTACCTGTCTGTTTTTGTAATGATCCTCAGTATAAGCATTAATCTCTCTCCCCCTTTTGTGACATCCTACCCTTATCGAGAACCCTGGTGTTTCCATCAGTCCTCACCCTGACTTGCTATGCAAGTCAATAAATAGACTGCATCTACTGGAAAGCCTGACCATAACCTTTGGTAAAGGAGAGGTCCTCTCACCCGTCGCCCTAGTGCATGGTCTCTCTCACACACACACACACACACACACACACAAACACACACTCACTCTTTTCATTTTCCCTCTTTTGTTCTCTTTGTTCCATCTCTACTGTCGTGGTTATTTTATAGTCCGACTCCCTGCTCTGATGTTTGGAGCCCCTGCTAATTTTTGGACTAGCCGGGATTTTGGAGCCTGAATGCGTGTCCAGCAGAGGTGCTCCAGACACCTTCACGGAGTCTGTTTGTCGTTGTGACATCGTGACGTTAATCTGTGGTGTTATGGTGACATATGTGTAAGTGTCTGTAGATCTGGGGAGAAAAAGGAAAAAAAATAGATGAGGCATGTGGTGTTTCCATGGCTGAATAATTTGGGGGGGGGGGGGAGTGTGCGGGGGAGTAGATCTGAACAGCCGTGTCTTCGATTGGGTGGGCAGTTATCCTGTCCTGAGGTTTTGTCTGAGGTATTATGGGAAAGGGGGCTGTGGCAAGGAACTGCTAGAATAGCAATGACCTTGTGCAAATACGAAATGTGAGGAAGTAGCTTAATTCTGCTTGCTGTAATGCAGACTTGTCTATTTCCCCATATGACAGTGGCCCACAATACAGGTGTGTGTTCTCAGTTGGACTTTTATTCCCACGGAGTATGCCGTTTTGTGTCTTACGCACTACATGTGTGATTGTGCCCCACAGAAAATGGTGATTATATTGGTTATAGTGCTGGTGCTGCTTGCACTCATAGCCTTGATAATCGGGCTCTCAGTGGGACTGACAGTGAGACGTAGCACGTGAAGGGTGAGTAAGACCCCATAGCATCCTCCCTGCGTGGCTTGGTTTGGGGGTGCAGTCGGGTATAGTGATGCAGCCTCGCTGCTTCGTTGCAATGGTTTTAGTTCTATTGGCTGTGGTTTTGGATGTATTTCTCCCTGCCGTGGTTCCGAAGTGCTGCGTTTTCTCCTCTCTCTCTCCTGGGTTTCCTGTGGGGGCACCAAACTTGTGTCCCTGGTGGGATTGTGTCTTCTGGTGAGGGTGAGGGTAGAGGGCTCTGCCACATACCAGAGGTCTCCTCTGAAGTGTGTGTTTCAGCGGTTTCTGCATACCTCTGTCCTCCTGTCTGTGAACTGAGCCTGTTCCATGCCCGTCCAGCTGACACTGTTTTCGTTTTTTCTCCCCGTAGAAAATGATCATACTGGGTGTTTGCGTCGCCGTCCTGCTTGTTATTATCCTGGCTGTCATTTTGTCTCAGACGTTGTGACAAACCCATCCCCAGAGCCATTCCTCTCATGCCCTCCTCCTGTTCAGTGCCTCGATCCCTTCACCAGCCCGTCTGCTTGGTTGAAAAGAACTAGAGAACCAGCAAAACAATCCACATCTCCCACTGAAGACACTCCAGGCCCCCTTGGGGGGGGTGGAAACGCCTGCAAGATGTCCGGTTGAGGAATAAACTCCATAATCCTGCTTTTGAACTGCATGTAAATAAGGGCAGGGAGTTAAGCCAGGAACGCAGAACCATTGCTGACATCATTCATAGTAACTGGAAGAACAACCGATATAAACACAGAGTGCCGCTTAAAATCACTAAGTGTGCACACCCTAAAAGACGATTTACATGTGACCTTTCGAGGCAGAAGGAAAACCTGCATCTGACACTATGTACACAATATAAACCCTGTCTACACTTTGCGGTGACATCTCGGCCAGATCGAACCCATTGCTGGAATCCGCTTCCAGCCAGTTTAAAAAGGGTCTTGTACGAACCAATGCCTGGACTTTACTATTACCTCCTGTTTAGGGTAGGAAGTCTCTCCCCATGTGCAGTCTACACCCGACACTTGATATACCCAGTTTTAAAAATCCAGAATGAGTTGACTTGCTTTCCAAGGAGGTTGAGCTACTAACATTTTTAACCTGTTCCTGTTGTGCAATGAATGATCTGGTGATTTACTCTGAAAATACGAACCTTCTGCTCTGTCAGGTCAGCAGATGCTTTCAGTTTTCAGTTCAGTTTCAGAGTGTGTATATAATTCGTTTTTTTTTTTTTTTTTTGTGTAGCGAGCAAAACATCTCATTCCTGGTGTTTTCCCATCCCGGAAACCGTAGCATGACCGGCACCTGTGATCAGTTACTGTATATTGCAGCCAGTGGTCACACGTGGGTGCTTCTTAAATTTTAAGACATTGATTGTTATATTTTGATGCTGTTTTTATGGAGATCAGATTTCACTAAATGAATAAAATATATTTTGTATATTTGTGATTAAATTTGGTTCAGAATTGTCTTGAATTCTTTAATCATTTTCACTCTTCCCAGTATCCTTCAGTGTTTATATCTCTAAATGTGATGCATTAATAACTGGCCTGTAAACAGACTTTACACAGTAATTAGGGGAATACACAATATGTACACCTGTAATGAGACGTGAATTTTTGTTCCAGGGCACCTCTGCTGTGTCTTGGTAGAAACCTGTGTAGGTCACACCTCTTTTGTTCTTTTGTGTTTCACTGTATAGCTGCTGGTTTGTGTCTGTATGTGGGTGGCCTGGTGCTTCCTTATTTGAGGCAATACAGTGGCTTTGGAAATAAGGTGCGCTTGCTAGGTAACATGTTGAGCATGCCCTGCTGCATACATACAGTAATGATGCTCGGCCCAGTTCATCTGATGCCTTTTCCTTCCACAGGACCTTCCCCAAGTCCTCTAGCCTAGGGGTTTCCATCCTTCGTGTCGTGGCAAGTGTTACGCCAGACCGCGGAACGTTGGGGGATTGTCAGAGGGGTTGGTTAATTTATTTTTTAGGACGTATATATTGTAAATTTTTACGACCTTCACGTTCGCGCGTTTTGTGGCAACTGTAAAATGGAAACGGTTAAACTACTGATATAGCTAATCGATTCCCTTCGGCCGGACATTATCCCGGTCCGTGCCATTTCAGTACGACGAAAACCGGGTCGCGGACACAAGTAGTTGAGAACCCTATTCCAGCCCCCAGAGAGTACGATTATCATGTCAGATTATTTTCTAATTACTGAAATTATTTCTGAGTTAATTGCCAGTTGTTTTTAATTAGAAATTCTTGAACTACTTATTTTACCTTTATTTTTGCAAGCAATCGAATGCGTTTTTAATATGTAGGCCTATTCATTTTTAATTTATGTAGAAGTAAAATTATTACGAGCGTAATATAGACAGTAACTTTTGCGCCGCCAAAAATGTCTCTGAGGCCCCATTAAGATAAGCTCATTTTAATATGGTGTTTTGAAAATGAGAACAACGTGTATTATATCACTATTTAGCATATGAATAGCGTGGAAATTCCACTACAACATAAATGATCATCTTCACAATTGCATGCAGTTTTGCTGCTGCTCGGGAATTCATTTCAGTGACCCAGTAGAATAAATCTGCGCCATTTATTTTTATTTTCTGCACCAGATATGTAGTGTGACTTCTCCGACATTTCTGAGTTTGTATTCTTTCTCTCGAATCCCTGGTTGTTTCACACTTTCGGGATCCGCGGAAGAAGATGATGGTCATGTTGTGTTGTACGATACTTGTCTGCCTTCTGGGTGCAGTTGGGTACCAATACTTCTCCTAAAAGCTGCAGGTGAACAGCTAACCGTGAATGTAGCTCTCAGCATCATGTTACATATGTATTCCATTCTGTTGCAAACTTTCAATGTCAAATTGTGTTTTACTATATATATATATATGGTTATTTTTCTGATCCAGGTTGCAATAGAAATATCCAATGAGGACTTTTCGTATGTATGTACAGGTTTATCATCTAAAGCAGTGAAACTCGCTTAACTCAAATGATCAGTATCGGTAATCGGGTATCTTTAGTTGAAACTTCACGTTTCCGGTCTCGGGTACGGATTTTCGTCTTCTGAAGACCTTTTCGTTTGAACTGAAGACACCTTTTGGGTATTTGATGTTATACCTGAGTTACCAACCCATTACTTTGAAATGGACAAATTACTGATATTGCGTATTTTTTACTCATTGTGACATACAGTATACAGATTACTTCTTGTGACTGGCCTACATTGAACATGATAAGTCGGTTTTCCGATCGCGACCGGTGAGCCTAGAGCCCATCACATGAAACACGACACAAGGATCGAGGCAGGGGGGCATTTGTCAAGGTGCACCTTGAAACTTCATAAGTTGCAATTCAGTTCTGAAGCCCATTCATTATTTTCAGTAAGCAGTGAAAGTGCATCCTGTCAGACTACTGTGCACCTTTTAAACAAACGTGTTAACCAGAATCCTGCTGTTTGCGTGCTCCTCAAATGGTAAAGCGGAAAATGAAAGATTTAGTAGTATTTTTCTGGAAAAATGGGTCTGAAACTCACCACAGCTCTGACAATGTTTCAAAAACCCAGCAAGAAGGTCTCCTGTTGACGCCCACCTCCTCGAACCCCAAATCTCCCGGACCCATCCCGCCATTGGTTCTCATCCATCAACTGACCCGTTCATCAACTGACCCACGTGGGTGCGGCCTTACATTTTTTGTTTTCTCTGTCCAATCCCGAGCGGCCATTTCTCTAGAAGAGCGACACTCGTACTGTCCAATGAAAACCTGGCCGGCGCTAGGCAGGCACGTCAGCCATTGGCTGCTACCGTAAGTGGGTCGGGCCCTCCTCGTAGTGTGTGTGTGTTTTGCGACGAGTTGAAAATGGCGGCGTGAGCTAGATCCTACAAACTTTAGCGGATAATAACAAGAAGAACAGCGATTTAAAACCCCTTTTCACGTTTAAGAGAAAGGAGTCTAAGGAGAGCTTAAAACACGTTTTTACCGCGCTTCCCCGAGCGATGTTTAGCGCAACACCCTGCAGTTCTTTTCGACTGATATGGTAGAAAGTTCTTCCAAATTATTGCAGCCGTTCAGTTCTATATAGCTATAAATCAAACTTCGACATTTCGCGGTATCGAGACGATTAAATATTTCGTTATTTGGTTTACGTGGGATAAGGCAACTTTTATCTGTATTAATCGGTAGAACCTCAGCCATTATACTGGACACGGGTTGCCGCTTACTAGCTAGCAGGTTCACTTAACATAATATCATCAAATAAAAATATATTTTAAAACTTATTGCTTTCTGACCAGTTAGTCACGTACACACGTCAAATCCCGTTCATAAATTTAGTAGCCCGCCAGCTAAGACAGAACGTAAGCTTTAGCTAGCTTAGCGGGCAAGGCTAATAGCTGCAGCTAAGTGAGCAGGCTACCAGTAGTTGTTTGATTCCAGGTCCAAATCGTTTTGTTCTCCTGCAAAAATGTTGCCTTTTAGTGCCGGATAGCTAGCCGACTAGCTGTTTACAGATGGTTAGCGCATTCGGTTTTGTGTCCTCATTAAGACCGCGTTTGGTAATATAGCCGCGCTGTGTTATTACTGTTAGCTTTCTGGCTACGTTTGTACTTTAGTTAAAGTGAATTGGTGGGTAGTTCGCCCGCATAGGTCGTTTCCAGTTATGTAGGGGGGGTTCTGGTACCGCGGCGAATGATTCTCGGGGTTCAGCTGGGTTTTCACTACCCCGTGAAACAAAACTTTAAAAAAAGACTGACCCGCTTGCTAACCTTCAAAGTATATACATTTTTTTTTAAGAAACGGCTTTTATCGAGGTATAATCAAATCGTCCCGAGTCACGTCTCAGCAGGTGAATTTTACTCGCTTGGGGGGGGGGGGGGGGGGGGGGGGGGGGGGGGGGGGGGGGGGGGGGGGGGGGGGGGGGGGGGGGGGGGGG
>JAODLD010000016.1:1948594-1979495 GCA_026781065.1 Mormyrops boulengeri
AGGTGAATTTTAATAGATTGCCCCCCCAGCACCCCCGTTGAGGAATTTCTGTTTAAGATTATAAATGGAAGAGGGACACCCTCGTTACAGTAAAAGATTGGTAAGTGTTTACTCCGTGTTGTGCGTCAATGACTGATCATTGTGATAATGGGAAAGTTAAGGGTAGTAGTGGTTCGGTTCGGCACTCTCCAGCATGCTGGCATGGGGATAGACTTAGGCGAGCCTGGATGGACGCAGTAAGTTGAAGTTCGGGTCTGTCACACGGCCGCTCAGTTACCCACCTCTTTTGACTCGATCCATTCCCATAAGATTATTCTAAAGCGTCATTCTCTGCATTCTGGCTGGTGGGACCTTTTGTGAAATATCATTGGAGTTGATCTGTTTAGCAATACAAAATAACCGGACACGATCGTGAAATGATAACATTGTGATTTTTGGTCGGTACCTTTGCGGAGCCTACCTGTATTCTTAAAAATATACTTTAGGACTCTAATACTTGGTATAAAAGCAGGTTTCTTTGGTGGTTAAAATGTCAAACACGTGTCTGTGTACCGGCACAGTGGAGCCAGAATACCGGTTCCATGTGGCACAGTTTTGAAGGTTTTCTGGTTTGTCAACTTACTGTAGGTAGCTTTCATCTTTACTTAACGTTTGTAACTGTTGTTCAATGAAAACAAATGGTATTTATCATTGAGTTTTAATTTACATATTAGTTATGCACGACAGTATATAAAATGAGCATTACTGTAAAATAATGAAATTTCCAAATTAGATATGGAAAATCAGCGAGGTTTAAAGTCAACGATAGGGTTGAAAATAAATATTTTAATTAACAACCCTCATGCGTTAACAGGGGACAGAATGTATCCTAATGTCTTATGTTTGATAAAGGTCCTAATGATTGTCGTGGCAGACTTCTGAGTGGGGAGTCTGAATGCTGTCCACAATAATGGCCCATCTTCTGCCTTTACAGTTGTTATTTTCTTAGGTGTTGGCCTGTATCCCTTATAATGGCATTATCATTACTGTTATTATTTGTATAATAAATACTTGATTTTATTAAAGGATGCATATTGCATTGTATGCCGCATTTAAGAACAACGGCTTTTTAATCTGTCAGACATTGTTTATGGTCCCTAATTACATGGCACTGAAAGCAGACTCAGTGGCTGAATGGGTGACTTAGTAGATCTCATACTGTTGGGGAGCTCATTGAATTGCAGTATTAAATTCTCCCACATTTGTTTCTAACAAATTGGGAGATACTAAGTAAACCTGCACTTTGAGAGACTTGGCCAGTTAATTGACTTCAGATTTATTTTTGCTCTTGTGTTAATTTCATGGAGTGAAAAGCTTAGTGTAAATTGAAGTCTTCAGTGACCCAGTTTTGACCTGTGCCAAACATTCTTCACCTACTTTTGTGATTTATATTCTACAGCTATATCTATTTTTTCTACATTTAATAATTAGACTAACTCTTCTTGATATGCTCTTAAAATTGAGCATTCAAAAATGCACTTTGGGCTTGACAGGGTTAACAGAACTGCTTGAGGACAGTGCTCTTTATGTAACAGTCCTACTTGATGAATGCATGGCATGATCGCGTTTGGTAGGCACCTAAATGATTTCAAAGTCATTAAACACTTGCCACGCACTTCGCTATCTTAAGTTGAATGTATTGTGTTAAAGCCATTGTGGCATACTGTTAAAGTAGAAAATTGCATGGTTTGTAAATGTAATCCAAGGTTAGAAGTGTATATAAAAACATTAGGTTGGGTTGGTGTGCATAAGATGGTTGTAGAGATGTTAGTTGAGTGTGTGTGCAATACCCTGAGGTGTTAAGGTACAGAATTAGATATGGGGGAATAGAGCATATTACAGCTGTGGGGTGTTCTCCTCTTTGCCTTGGCTCCTCTGTCAGCCTTAAATTTGGAATACATATTTATTTATGAGGGATGCAAGTTGTTTATGATAAAAAAACGTCTGGAGGATAATGTGTCATTATAAAGCATTGCATTACTGCTTGCTTGGGCTTGCAGCAGTGCTCTTTGGTTAATGAGTTGGCCAGTAGACTTAAGTTTGCTGGGCTGAGGTTCTCTGTGCTTTCTCCCCTTAATCTGTTCTCGTATATCCAGAGATTTTAGGCAATTTTAACACAATCTGCCACGGTGTGAGGAATGCCGTACCTCCAAGGGGATGTGCATTTCATTAATGTCCGGTTATTTTCGCCTTTCATGAATGTGGTGCCTTTGCTACCGCAAAACATTTTAAAGAAATGGAGCGAAGGATGTTTTTATAATCATTTTTAATGAAAGCATTACTGTAACATTCAGTAACCCCCTAACCATGTAATTGGCTCCATGCCTGGTAACAGGAGAGCTCAATGGCAACCTGAAGGCGGTGCAGTGTTAGCTTGCTTTAGCAAATTTAGAATATACATTTAACAATTATTTAAATTAGAACATCCTGTCACCTGGGATTTGAATGTGTAACAGACTTGGGTTCCAATCTCTGCGATGTTCTTTTCAGACAGCCCTCTGATTATATAATAAATGTTTATTTTTGTGAGTTGTGTGATATAATACTCATTAAGTGACATTGAGCAGAGATATAGATTGTGAACAAGCCACCTTTGGATCTATATCAACTGACGGACTAGTTTTTGATGAAAATTTGCTTATATACCAAGATATTTCCAGTGGGGTAAGGAACACTGTGGATGGAAAATATGGGTACAAGTCATTTTTCCACTGTTAAATATACCCTGGTTTACTATGGTTTGTTGTGTTCAAAAATGAACTGCATTGAGTTTTTGTATTTTCGTATGAGCATAGATCAAAGATCTCAACACGGATGTATGGCGTTTGAATTGGCTGCTTGCCCTCCCTCACAGCGGACAGGCACACGACGGCGGTACCAGGATGATGGCATCTCTGATGATGAGATTGAAGGGAAGAGGACCTTCAACCTGAATGAGAAGCTGCATTCTGACAAGTACAACTCTGACCTTGTGAAGCGCATGGAAGGCAAAGGTTGTTAGCAAATTTTTTTCCCAATTATTCAGTCCCCCAGATTATATGGCAGAAATCTACTCTAAAACTGTACACAAGAAGGTCAAGTGTACAGGAACTCCTCTTAACTTCTGGAAGTATGTCTGAGGCTACGTTGGTATTATGGTTTTTGCCTCTTATGTAATTATCAGCTTTGCGCTTTGGCATTTCGATTCTAGGTGCGTGTTCCTCGAACTCGGAACTCTTATCTGTCTTGCAGATTTTACATTTGAGTACATCCAGAGGGAAGGGCTGAGGGACCCCATTATCTTTGAGAAAGCAGACGGACTTGGCATTCAGTACGTTGGTCACTTTCTCTCTGCCTTCAGGCTAATAATCTTGTCTTTTGTTTATTACTGTTTTCTGACCTTGAAAACCTCACTTCCCCATTCACTTTAAATGTGCCTTTATTTTTTGAGTGAACATTACTGTTTTAATCTCTCTGTCACAGTGCAACTTCAGTGCGTATGTGTCGTTGACAGCTGTACCAGCATGCTGTAGTAAAATAATAAATGGAAATACTTCTGAGTAGATTTTAAACTGTATCTACTCGTTAAGTGCGGATGTTTATAGATCATTCTCTCCCTCGTCTCAGAATGCCGGATTCTGATTTCAGTGTGAACGACGTGAAGCTGTTCGTTGGTAAGGCTTTTATGCCATTCTTGCGCTTTCCTGTTCTCGAACCAGCAGTCATACTGACGGCTATTTTGTGTGCGTGTCTGTGTACACGCACACGCAGGCAGCAGACGGGTGATCGACGTGATGGACGTGACCACACAGAAGGGCATTGAGATGTCCATGGCTCAGTGGAGGAGGTACTACGAGACGCCAGCTTCGCAGAGGGGGAAGCTCTACAACGTCATCAGCCTGGAGTTCAGCCACACCAAGCTGGAGAACCTGGTGAAACGGCCAGCATCAGTGAGTCAGTCTTTGTAAACTTTAAATTGAGGCCGTCAGGAGGACCGTTGAACTACATAGACTTCGAGCCTCTGTGTTACAGTGTTTGTCATTATAACTGCTTCTGTGTAGACCTACTACCAGCTTTTGGCTTGCCTTTTAGCTCTTTTCTGCCCGGTGCGGTAATAACTTCAGTGTGCGTGCGCCTGCAGGTGGATGTTGTCGACTGGGTTGACAACATGTGGCCACGTCACTTGAAAGAGAGGCAGAGAGACTCCACCAACGCCATCATCGAAATGCAGTACCCCAAAGTACAGAAGTGAGTGGCCTGTTTACATTTAATTTCATTTGCATTTTACATAGTAGACGCTTTTATCCAAAGCGACGTACGATCGAGGAGATCGGCTCAGCTAGTCCCTAGGACAGTTGGGCGTTAATGGCCTAGCTGAGGGGACCTGGCCAGCTCCAGTATCACTGTGCATATAAACTGACACCCCCTTCTTTTCTTTCCTGTTTATCCCTGAAACCCCCCCTTCCAAAACAGGTACTGCTTGATGAGTGTGGAGGGCTGTTTCACAGACTTTCACATTGACTTCGGAGGCACTTCTGTCTGGTACCATATACTGCGAGGCGGAAAGGTGAGGTGGCTCAGCAGACTGAGGACCGTTTCCGTGCTAAGGAAGTGGATTGTGGGTGGGGGGGGGGGCTGCTTGTGAATCTCAGCAGCTTCCGTTCTCCATGCATCGCCCTTGGCCTCCTGCTGGACAGGAAGTCACCAGGCACGTGTAAGGCATTAGGGCCCATATAAGTCACGGCTAGCGAGAGTAAAAGAACGCCTGCCCACCCCCTACCACGCAGATCTTCTGGCTGATCCCGCCGACGTCGCAGAACCTGGAGCTGTACGAGAACTGGGTGCTGTCAGGGAAGCAGGGTGACATCTTCCTGGGGGACAAGGCGTCGCACTGTCAGCGAATCGAGCTGAAGCAGGGCTATACCTTCATGATCCCCTCCGGTATGTAATCTACACCTCCATCACTTGCATGGCTGTATGTCAAGGGCTTTTCTGTTGAAATGTTTTTTACATTTAGTATTGGTGTGCCATAAACTACCCACAGAAAATGTTTGAAATCATTATTACATTGTGTTGCATTGTTTTCGTTTTTTTTCTTTCTTTACCACTTAAACTGTTTATGGGGGGGAGGGGAGCACCAAGTCATAACCATGCTGTGAAATTTGGCAGCGGTCCCGATGTTCATCCAGGTACCTGAAGAAGGCTTTGCCTGCAGAGCAATTCAAAATGCTTGACAAAGAGGGCATTGTGAAGTTTTTAATTGTTACAGTATGGTGATTTCTGCTGTAGAAAGCAAATAGATTTTGATTAAACTTTACTTCTTGAACGAAGTAATGTCTGTAGGGGAAAAGGGATCTTACTGAAGCAGTGCGTAATTGTTAAGGTTCAGTCATCAGTGAGATTTCACTGTTTTATACATTTAGGCTGGATCCATGCAGTCTACACCCCAATGGACACACTGGTCTTTGGGGGCAATTTCTTGCACAGTTTTAACATCCCAATGCAGCTTCACATTTACAACATTGAGGACAGGACACGGGTAAGGAAAACTATCAAAATGCGCCTGCCATTGCTTGTAAGTACATCCGTAGGATGGGTGAATTTGTTCTGACCCTGGCATTTCTCTGGAAGGTGCCAGCGAAATTCCGTTACCCCTTCTACTACGAGATGTGCTGGTATGTGTTGGAGAGGTACCTCTACTGCCTGACCAACATCTCTCATCTCACACCTGAGTTTCAGAAATACTCTCTGGGCATCGGTCAGTATGAGTGTTTCTTCTGCTTCCTTTACACTATGCCTTTGACTGCTGTGCTAATTTTAGTTGAAGTTAATGAATGTCTATCTTACACTCTTAGGAAGGGGGATTTCAAGGGTTTAGAAGATTGATGTAAATCCCCAAAATGTTACTTCCCCTCAGGTCTGACACGGGAAGATGTGTCAAGCCCGGAACAAAATGTCAACGGTCATGCTAAGGAGGAAGAAGAGGAGGAGCAGGTTTCCCCTCCCGTGAAGCCTGGCGTCAAGGTTCACCTCACGCCCTTCGAGCTCGAGGGGCTGTGGAACCTCCTGGGGAAGCTGGAGTCCCTACCCTCACACAAGAAGTGCGTCCCGGCCGGAATCCACAACGCGCCGGCGCTGCTGCACGGCATCCGGGTAGCTACACACTCTATCTCTCGCTTCTCTCTCTTAACTGTTGGTCTGTTTGGCTCTTATGGACATCCAGGGGTTCCAGTTCTTTGTGGGAAAAAAATCTGCAAAAGTCCTAAATGTCACTCACAAAAAATTCCTTATTTGTCAATACGAGTACGAGTACCATGTAATGCTTACTTGCGTCTTGATACTTTGTTATAATGGGAATGTGTACAATAACACCTTCCTCTTATTATTTAGTGTTTATTAGTACTTATTTAATATTTATTTATTGGTATGACTAAAGGCATTTTTTTGGAGTCTGACAGCATGACTCTGTACCTCTTCCCTTAGGCTGTGCTAGAGGAGCACGCCAATGATGATCCCAAACTGGCCTACACTGGAAAACCCATCGTCAAGTGGCCGGAGAGGGTGAGCTTTTTACAGCCGAAACCACATATCTTTTATGGTGCTGGGAAAAATCGGACCCTTGTGTGCAGGAACAGCATCACTATAAATGTGCTTAGAGCCATTGCTACCAAAATCTATTTCCCGAAAAAATAGGCTTTCCATATTAGGGGTTTTCATACCCCTTTACATGTAGCTTAAAATTGTCATAATTTTTGGTGTATTTTCAGGATTTTTTTTTTTTTTTTAAATTAGGGTATGTCAAACTTGACTGTCTTTCACGCCCTGCAGCCCTCCTGGTACCAGCCCCCTCCCCCTCCGCCTTCCATACTGAACCGGCCGCGCCTCTCGTCACTGCCCCAAGGCCCGCCACCACCTCCCCGGCCTGTGAAGCCACCCTCATCCATTTCGGCGATCCGCCGCAGGCGCGTCCGCTGCAAGCGCTGCGAGGCCTGCCTGCGCGCTGAGTGCGGCGACTGCAACTTCTGCAGGGACATGAGGAAGTTCGGGGGCCCTGGGCGGCTGAAGCAGACCTGCGTGCTGCGCCAGTGCTTGGCGGTAAGCCTGTGCCTTGCCACGCCCCGGTTGCTTGTGTTGCTCCGCCCCCTCTGACTATGCCCACCCCCCCACCAGCCGGGACTCCCGTTGTCAGCCGTGTGCTCCATCTGCGGAGAAGGCGGCCAGGATCCCGGGGAGACCACCGACTTGTCCTCCTCGCTCATGGAATGCTCCAACTGTGCGCAGATCACCCATCCAGAATGCATCAAGGTAGGTGAAGGCAGGCAGCCTGCAGAGGCCCCTCTGTGCTCCCAGGGGAAGGGGACATATCTCACAAGCTCCCTCTTCCTCTGCAGGCACAGGGCGAGGGCGTAGTCAACAAGGAGCTGCCCAGCTGCTGGGAGTGTCCTAAGTGTGTGCTGGAGAAGAAAAACAACTCTGAGGTATTTTTGCTCATCCTCGTGCCGAACTATTTGGGTGTTAATGCTTGTTGCCAACGCCATTTTTAAACCCTTTGTGATTCTCCTGCTCTTTTTTTTTTAGTCCTCAGGTAGTGATGACGACGACGACGACGATGATGATGACGACGCCAGTGTGACATCACCAGGCCCCCACCCCCCCGCATCTCCCACCTCAGGAAAAACGTCACATGGGGAGGGGCTGGGTAAGGAGGATGACTGCGGGGGCAGGCCCACACGCCGAGGCCGGCCCTCGCTGGCCCTGTCTTACCTCTCGCCGTCACGTGGCCGGCGTATGGTGCCCCCTCCCTCCCAGAGGCTGTTACTGCAGCAGCAACAGCAGAACAGGAAGCGGGCGGCAGCTCTGGAGCTGAGACTGCGCCGGAAGGTGAGAGCAAAGACCTGGAAGACAGCATCCTCCCAGCCCGATACCCGTTAGCTATGGACCTGAATTACCAAAACCAAACATGGGGCACCAGGATTAACAACAAACTGTAAATCCAGACCTAATATTTAGCTGATGTTTTAGTAATAATTTACTGCAGATGCAATGATATTGAATGCTAAACTGTAACTGTATTGTTGTTCCACATCACCTGTAACTATATGTTTTTATATAGTGGTGAGGTCTGTTTATAGATTCGTGTGGTCATCTTCAGCACTGCCTGACACAGCAGGACTTTTATTCTTGTTTTTATTTTTCAATATTTCATAGATAAAACTGGAGCGGGACAAAATTTTGCAGACTGTAAGTATACTGGCCTTCAGACCGGACATTGTCTGGATGATGTGTTTCTCAGTCACCTTGTTGGTTCCTTCCCTACAGAAACGAAGACCCTCCTCTCTGGATTCTCGTTCTCCCAAAGTCCTCCGCAGCTGTAGTCAGGGTGTAGACGACGACGGTCATGCTGCCCACCGGCGTCTCAGGGGCTCGTCCCGCCTCTCCCCTGATGTGCGGCTTCTGCGAGGGGGCGGGTCCAGTAGGCGGGGCCTGTGGAGGGGCTCGCCTTACCGCACGAGCCGAGGGGGCAGGCCGACAGTGGGCTCGCCCCTAATGAGACGTGAGCTGGGGATCAGGAGAGAGAGGGACGGGCGCAGAGAAAGAGGCCGGGGGGTGCGGCGACGGGGCATGGGTCGACATCAGCGCCCTAGGGAAGACATGGAGGAGAGGAATGAGGAAGACGGTAGCAAGGGAGAAGAAGCAGATAATCAGCGAGGAGGGCTACTGGACAAGGAGAACCGGCCACAAGGCCTAGGAGCAGACGACGACAAGATTGTGGAGATGGACCAGGATGGTACGGAGGAGGAGAAGATGGATGAAGATGGAGAGGAAGGGAGCCAATTGGATTCTGACCCAAGCTCACAACTGCTGCTAGTGTCTGACCTCAGTGATGACCTGCTGAAGAGTTCTCGTCTGACTGTGACACTGCAGCGCCCCCCAAAGGCCAAGCGCGACCCCGGTGCCATCGTCCCCAAACTTGAAGCAGCAGTATCAACTAGGGCTTCCAACGGCCAGGGGTATGTCCAGCGGAAGTCTTTGCAGCGCCCTCGACTCAATAATGGCAACACTGCATCAGAGCGAGGGAGGATCTCCAGTAGGCCAGGCTCTGCTGGGAGATATCCGCATGTGCACCTCCGAAGAACCTCCCTCAGCCACCTGGGCCAGAGAAAGGGACTCTCGTTGGAGGCCCGGGCCATGTCACCCCAAGCGGCGTCTGACGCCGCCTCCCCGTCAACTTCTTCATCTGAGGCCTTGGCCTCCCCCGTGTCTCCCCCCACCATTCTCTCCACTGTTAAAGATTCAGGCCACGAGCCGGGCTGCGAAAAGGAGGTGTGGGTGTCCGTTTTCCGCTATCTGACCCGTGCTGAGCTCTGCGTGTGCATGACCGTCTGCAAGAGCTGGTATAAATGGTGAGGATCCTCTCTTTCGATCAGCAATTCCTTGGTAATGAACGTCTCTCTTGGATTTAAATGGTATAAAAACCATTTTACAATAACCGTAATTAGGGCTGCCACGATCACGTTGCAATGCAATTCCGATTATATGGCGCATGCGCAATCATCATCAGGGCTTTAGATGGCGGGCGAAACATTTGTCGATGCCGGCTTTTCGGTACTATACGGATGTTCATCTAAAGCCCTGGTGGTTATTGTGCATGTGGCATATAATTCCAATTATATTGCGACGTGATCGCGACAGCCCTAACCATGATGCTATTTTATTTGGGGAATTGATGCCTCTCCCCAGCACAGAACATCAAATGTTAGCCTTTTAGCGTCTTAAATTATCTTAAGAGTGCTATTAACTAACAGTGGTGCTGTAACAATCTTTTGGAGAAAGCAATTCCAAAATAGTAATCAAGCCGTTGAGAGGAAAAATTCCCAAATTCATTATCGATTCTGACTGTTAGCAACTAACACCTGAAATGGTGAAATATACACTAATAGGAATTTGCTGTGTGACAGCTCTTGACACACAGAGAGGTCTTTTTAATATGACTTAATGCGTCTTGAGTAAAGTGGCTTCAATAGTGTCACCCCTGCCTCTACAGGAGCTGTGACAAGCGCCTGTGGACCCGGATTGACCTGAGCTGGTGCAAGGCCATAAGCCCGCAGGCCCTGTCTGGCATTATCAAACGCCAGCCTGTCTCCCTGAACCTGTCTGGGACCCTTATCTCCAAGAAGCAGCTCACCTGGTTGATCAACCGTCTACCAGGTATCAGTCACATTTCTAGGCTGGCAAGAAAAGCTAAAAACAGGGAAGGTACCAAAAGGAGGAATTAATTTTTTTATTCCTTCTCCCGCAGGCTTGAAGGACCTGATGGTCTCCGGGT
Source organism: Mormyrops boulengeri (assembly GCA_026781065.1). NCBI lineage: Eukaryota > Metazoa > Chordata > Actinopteri > Osteoglossiformes > Mormyridae > Mormyrops > Mormyrops boulengeri. The sequence continues at coordinate 1,958,940 of JAODLD010000016.1, forward strand.
GCTCCTGGTCCGCTGTCTCAGCCCTCAGTTCTCCCAGCTGTCCCCCTTTGCGTTCCCTGGACTTACGATGGATAGAGGGGGTCAAAGACACTCAGATCCGGGACCTGCTCAATCCTCCAGGTTCTATCATGACTAGACTGTTTTGGAATTTTCTGTGTTCAACCCATGACGAGATATGTCCATGCACTGTTTTGTCACACTGTAAATTTGACATTAAAACATTTTTAGATGAGATACAGGTATGTTGGACATGGACAAGTACAGGACGTGTATATGTATAGTATGGAAGCATAGTACCATGGAGCGGTGAGTGGGCTAAGTGTCTGTGGCCATGATCGGGCTTCAAGCCCCAGCCTGGCAAAACAATCACAAGTCTGTGGGGCAGGAGCAAGGCCCTTAATCCCCAGCTCCATGGGCGCCGCACATTGGCTGACCCTGTGCTGTGACCCCCACGGTTTGGAGAGTAAGTTGGGGTAGTCAAAGAATTCCAATGTACCTGTATTTGTACACGTGTAAATAGCAAATAAAGGATTTATCATTTTAAAATATATGTATGTTTCTATAAAATACTAAAGTAAAGTGAAAATGATGCTAAATTGTGATTAAAAGTGCATTTACTTGGTTGGACATAGAGAACATTCTGCCTCAAAGCTTATTTTACTTTTTAATGCTTTGCTCTTTTCCTATAAGCCCATAAGTTTGAATATTTAAAATGCAAAGTTTTCCTTTGTTTTGTACTGTTGTTCCATGTCAGCCATGTTCACATCATCCCCACTGAATAAAAGGTGCTAACAGCCAGCGTTTCAGTTAGGATAAGCAGGTCAGTTAGGATAAGCAGGTCTTTCTCTCGCACACCAGGTTGCAATAACCGCAGCAAGCTGAGGAACTTGCTGTCCTTCCGGCTCTCGGGCCTGGAGATCAGTGACTCCACCCTGAGGCTCATCATCAGGCACATGCCGCTGCTGACGCAGCTCGATCTCTCGCACTGCCGTGGCATCACCGACCAGTCCATCAACCTGCTGAGCGCTGTAGGCTCCTCGACCCGCAACACGCTCACTGAGATCAACCTGGCAGGTGGGGGCGGCTGTCCCTGTGTGCAAGGATGACCTTTGTGCGCATCCCTTGCTAATCCTCCTCTTCCTTCTCCCTCAATGTCGTCCAAGGTTGCAGCAAGCTGACTGATACCTGCCTCCAGTACTTGAAGCGGTTCTCCAGTCTCACCCTGCTGGACCTGCGGGACTGTAGGGGCGTGACGCGGAAGGCGTGCGAGAACTTCATCTCTGAGCTGTCTGTCAACACTCTCTACTGCCTATCTGAAGACAAGCTGATACAGAGGATATCCTAGGCCTGTTTCAACAAGGGGGTTGGGGTGGGGTGGGGTGGGGTGGGGTCGGTGGGAGATGGGGGACAAGTCTACTGCCAACCAGAAGGAAGGCATATTCCAGATGAAAGACTGGAATACTTTGCAAGTTGTACTGACTATTATCAGGAAATTGGGAATCTAATAGAGTGAAAATAATGTGGCAAAATGACTGGAGCCAGGAAGTATTTGGCCTTTAGGAAGACATGCTGATCGTAGTTGCTGCCCTGGTGCCGACAGTATGGAAGGAGGACTTTGCTGGGCTCCCTAACAGCACAGAGGGCATTCACACGGCGGGAGCAACACAATCCATGTAGTTTGTTCCTCGACTCATGATTAGTGTGACAGAATGGAATATAGTGGACTACTTACAGCCCTCTGAGCCAAATTTTGACCTGTTCAGAGGAACCAAGGTGCTATACTGACATGGTGCAAACTGGGGGGAGGGTGGGGCGCAGTAACATCACATGGGTAACGGCAAGCAACTAAATGACTCAGAAGAGCATGTATCGACATTGGATACCGAAAAGGAGAAAACGAAGGATAAGAACATTAATGGTCTGGGGGAAATGCGAGCACTCTTACTTGCGATCTATTTGGAAAAAAATTGTCTTGGGTCATTATTCTGTTATGTCCAAATCTCTTCCTCATTTTTCCCCCTGTCCAAAAGGATGTAAATTGTACTTTTTCATAGAATTTCCATTACTTGTTTACTTGTATTTAAAAAATTCTTCTCAATCCACTTCCCTGTTTTGCCTCTTAAACTGTATTTTCTGAATCTGATGGACAGTTTCTGTTCGTCTCACTTTCCTCTCCTTAAAAATATAAATATATACTTTTATGTAAATTTGTTTCTTTCATCTAGTCTACGATGACAAAAAAAAACTGTAGCATTATAATTTTCTGAAGTATTTCTGATTTTTTTTTTCCCAAAAAATTAAACAATTGCCGTTTCGTAAAAATCAAAGTGACAGACAAACTTTTTCTCTAAAGAGAACCATTTGGGATTATTTGGTGTTGGAAGAAAAGCGTGATCAAGATCAGCCGGCGAGTTCAAGCATTGCTTTTTCCGTGGACTTCTAGAAAGAAATCCTTACTGAAACCGTGTGTAATCGACTGGCGTTGGAATTAGACGGATAATCAAATACTGTTGCAGTTAATGCGGATTTATGAAAACTGATTTATATCACCGTCATCGGGAAACAAGTTTCACTGTTTGCTGATCTTAATTCACATTTTCTAGGATTTGTTTTTTTTGGGGGGGGACTGGTGGTGGTGCTAATGGTTTTATTTGTACTTTGTGTGGCATATACACATCGTTGATTTGCAGGTTGAAATTTTACAGGTAATTCGGTTGACGAGTACACGTCTACATTTCAATTTAATGTTCCTTACACGGTGTTTGATATTGAATTTCTAATAGATATGGTTATACCCATAACAAGTCCGTGTTATGAAACGATTTATCTGAATTGAAATGCCAACTCTAGGGGCCGCCTGTGTAGTACCATTAGCTAAATAACCAGACAGTTTCAAACAAATTCATTAATAAATAAAACAGAAGTAATAAATAATGAGATTGCCTGTCTCTTTTCCATTGCATGCCTCTCCTCCTTCCCCGCATAACCTGGAACTGAAGCTCCGGCTAAAGCTGACGTGAGAATTAAATAAATAAACGGGGGGGGGAACAGCCGACGAGGCTGGAAGCCGGGAGATTGAAAGCGTACGGGCCGACGGATGACCACCTCTATCATTTCTGCTTTTTAAAAAGATAAAAAATAAAGATTTAGACGGTACGGCGACGGCTTTTGGGACGCCGATCGGGGGGACTGGACGCTGCCGCTCCGGGCAGCCTGCGCCGCGGACGCTGCGTCAACTCGAGTGACCTGGATGTGAAAATGGGAAGTAGGCCGAGAGTCGGTGCGGTGGGAAGGCAGTGAGGCAGCGGCAGAAAGAGGGATGCTTAGGAACCGGACACAAAATAAGCTAAAGAATAATAATCCCACCATCCCTGGAAAACGCCATCGGCCCCCCATTTCGCTTTTCCTTCATACGCCGATGAGCTTCGCGGGGATCCGGGATGCGGGCTTGCGGTCGCACCGCCGCTAACCAGCTAGTTACTGGCATAACACGGGAATAACGATGCGCAGCATCCAGCCACCTGAGCTTTTTAGCTCGGTTTAAAGGTGTAAAGGAGCGTGTTGCTGTATGTTAAGCCTCGTTGGAAGTCAGGCGTTGCACTAACGTATGTGCCCGATTGCAAGATACATAAGCGTTCGCCTGTTAACCGCTTGACAGGGGTAGATAATTTGCACCTAGCCAAAAATCTAGCTAAAATAATAATATATTGCATGTTGCAAAAACATAAATATACTAGGATTCACTCATAATTAATTAGTTCGATTCGGCTTTTGAATTCTTGCGTGCTGAACGTTGAGGGTAAATATAGCGGTGATTGAATTTACCGGGGGAGGGGGAGCGATCGGGCAGTTTATCATAGGGGTACCTGTCAAAGTTACAGTGCCTCTTATCACGGATTCATTGTAACCTACGCCAGTACAACGATGGCCCAAGAAGCGTTTCCTTTACATTTTCTGGTGTGGAATAATCAATACCTGGAGCTCGACCGAGAACTGCAGAAAAATCAGGTGCGGTAATAAATATTGCTCCTTGGATGTCAGTGGCAGCAAACGTTTGGTGTGTGTGTGTGTAGGTGTGTGGATTGCACGTTTTATGTGCCCATAGTGCTTCTGAGTAGTAACAGCACTGCAATATGCCGTGTCTGCTGTTCTGCACTGAACGCTTCCCTTCTAACTTTGCAGCATGATGTGGAGAAGTTGGACCCTCGGAGTCGCACCCCGCTGGAGCTCGCTATATGCCTTGGCCACTTGGAGTCCACACGCGTGCTTCTAAGACACTCTGCTGACCCCACGCATTGCAACGCTCAAGGCTGGACGGGTGGGTAAAGGGCAGGGTTTGTAAGGGTGGGAGGTGGTGGTAGAGGGAGAATGGAAGTTAGGGTCAGGAGAGTGGAAGGAGCTAGATGAAGGTAAATATGAAAAACTGATGACATGCAGTTTGGTTCAGTAAACTTAAAGGGGACCTTTTGCATTCAGTGCTGCAGGAAGCAGTCAGTACTGGAGACCCAGAGCTTGTGCAGCTGGTACTGCAGCATAGGGACTACAAGAGGGCCACGGAGAGGCTGGCTGGAATTCCGGAGCTGCTCAGCAAACTGAGACAGGTGAGCATTGCTGACTCATGACCCCCACAGGTCATAATCAGGCAGTGCACTTCCAACACACATGGCGTGCTGGTTATGCTGACCAGCTTCCCTGAAAAACAGTCATTTCCATTGACGTATGTCATGGTTGAATATTTAATTTTATCTCAACATCTTAATTATTGTTGTGGACACCTGGTTATGTTGTGAATATTTCTGTGGTTCACCAGGAATGAATTGTATCAGATACCATCAAGTTCTGCACTAAGCTGTCTGAAAGAGTTCGATATTAGAGGGGACACAGCTTAATAATTTATATGCAGTGGTCTGTTTATTGGAAGGGATGAATGAAACCAGATTGAATATTGGGGGATCCACTTCTCCCCTGGTTCCTACGCTGCTGGTGCACTGTATAGGGCGGGGCGGGGGGTTCAGACATGTACAGGACCCCAGAACATGCCAGTCTTGGGCTGGGCTCACCCTCGTTGAGCTTTTGGCAAGGGTCTCAGGCTTTCCAGTCTCGTGTGGCTATTCCTTTCCGCCTTACTGGCATGTGAATATCACAACGACGGGAGGCGGCACAAATGATGTGGCGTTGACCTCATTTCATTACCCTTTAACCTCTTTGCTGCTTAACATTTCAGGCACAGGATTTCTACGTGGAAATGAAGTGGGAATTTACGAGCTGGGGTGAGTCCCTGTCCGGCCCGTATGGGCCCATGGCCTGGGGTTAGTCCGCATGGGGTTTCAGCACCGCCGTGGAGACAGCTCCGGTCGCTGTCGCCTTATTTATTACGCCTTGGTTGAGGTATCGTGTCATTTTCGCAAAATGAACAGAATCATCATTTTGCGATGGTCAGCCTTTCTAAGGTCAGTGCAGTGTACTCAACTAAACAAAGCAGAATTGCTTTCGTAAGGTCAATCCAGGTACACTTGTTTTAATTTGCTAAATGTGTATTAAGTGAAGTCTTGGGAAATATGTTCATGTTTCATAGAGGCCTCTGACTGCATATTAAAAAAAAGACAAAAAAATATCTTTGTTGGCTTTTTTCTGCTCCACCGGTGTTGGTCATTATTTATACAGGGTCTGAAAAGCGGAATGATCAGCCCCTTGCACTGCCTGTTTGTTTTGGCAAAACTAAATCTTGATATTTTGTGTATGAGCCATTTCTGAAAAACTACTTGGTGGAGTAACTAATTCCTTTATATGGAGTAATTATAGGTGTGCATGACTGAATGATGTGTGAGTGTGAATGAATGATGTGTCACTGAGTGGTGTATGTGTGTGAGTGAATGAGGTGTGACTGAATGGTGTAATAGTGTGAGGGAATGGTGTGTGACTGAATGGTGTATGAGTGTGACTGAATGATGTGTGACTGAATGGTGTGTGAGTGTGAATGAATGATGTGTCACTGAGTGGTGTATGTGTGTGAGTGAATGAGGTGTGACTGAATAGGTTAATAGTGTGAGGGAATGGTGTGTGACTGAATGGTGTATGAGTGTGACTGAATGATGTGTGACTGAATGATGTGTTAGTGTGCCCTGTGATGAGTTGGCGCCCCATCCTGGGTTGTTACCTGCCTTGCGCCCGTAACCTCCGTGACAGGCTCCGGACCCCCCGCAACCCTGAATAGTACCAACAGTTACAGATGTGTGATGGATGGATGGAAGGAATAATTATAGCCTTATTGCAGATTACACATTTTTAAAAATGAACATGTCATTCTGACTGCAGGCTTGGCCGGTATCTAATTTTTCATACCACCATGACTTCTAGACATTATGCCATGGTATATGTTATTTTGAAATTTTACTGATAAAATTTTCTGTGGGGGTGGGTCGGGGGGGGCCCTAGACTTGCCGAATGGCAGATGCTGTGCCCCCCCCTCCGCGCGTGACTAATTTTGTCCCCCGGATCTCAAAATACTAAAGTATATCAAAAATACTAAAGTCTACGATATTACTGAAATAGTGAAAGTGATTGTCATTTTTGACACGTCACAGAGGATAATAATGAAATGTGTCCTCTGCATTTAACCCATATGTCACACTGTGACATAGCAGTGGGCAGCTAATTCAGCGCCCAGGCAGTAATGCTTGCCGGTTGGGGATTTGAACCAGCAACCTTCCGATCACAAGCACACTTCCCCAACCATTAGGCCACCACTGTCCAAGCCTGTGTCACTGTCCCAGTTTTCAGACAGCTTCCCTAAATGATGGGTTCACAGACACTGACTAAATGTCTCGCTCTCCGACTGCAGTCTTACGTATGATGCCGTCTGTCCGGCTGTGTGGCTCCACGGCCTCTCTCGCCCTCTCTTAGTGCCGCTGGTGTCGAAGGTGTGCCCCAGCGATGTGTACCGAGTGTGGAAGAGCGGCTCCTGCCTGCGAGTGGACACCACACTGCTGGGCTTCGAGCACATGACCTGGCTGAAGGGCCGACGCAGCTACATTTTTAAGGGAGGAGGTGGGTACATTCGAATGCTTCGTTTTGCATACCCTATCCTGCTGTCCTTTGGCACAAACACACACATACAGTGCTGTGCAATTTCATGGAAATCTTTAAAGCTGATTATCTGGGTGGTAAGTGTATACTGGCTCAGAACAACAAAAAACGCCAAAGAAGAGGGAGCCCAGGCCCCCCCCTCAAGGGCCTCCCAGCCATTTCATGAATGCATCAAATTTCACTTAATTAACTGATTAAATTAGTTTGATAAAGTTAATGAGGAACTGATTAGCCAAACAAAGTGTGCTAGTGGTCGAGTCAAGAAATACACCGGTCTAGTTTTGTAGTAGTAGAGATTTGAACCAGTGACCCTCCGATCACAGCCTCAGAGATCCACTGAACCACATACCACCCCCTGGTAGGACCTTTGGTCCAGTTGAGTAAATGCCCCATCCACCCACTGATGTGTTGTGCTGCATTAAGGTAATTTGTTTCCTCTTCTCTCAGACAGTGGTGCTGTTGTTATGGAGGTAGACCACGAGAAGCAGGTGGTGTACACGGAGCCCCTCTCCCTGTCTCCCCGGGACGCCACCTCCCTCCTAGCTGCCATGTTGCCATCCCAGGAGAACACGGCCCAGCGTCTCACGTCCCCCATCGTCTCCACCCACCTCAACACCCGCAACATCGCCTTCGAGAGGTTTGCAGGCTGCCATTTCCTGAATGCATTTTTTCTACGTCAGTCGCACAGCATTTCAGAGCTGTTAGGTGCTTTTAAAGCCTTGACTCCCATGAAAAGGTTGTTCATAATGTATACATTTTATTACGTAATACATTTACATATTCATGACTGAGTGACAAGGAACACGACACTTACTAATGTGGGAAAAAATAGAATAGCCTATATATATTATAAACTCGATTACTAATCTGTTAGGCTATGGGCTGAAAACTTTGAGGAAAAGAGTTAATCAATCATAAACAATATCATGGTACCAGTTTTTTTTTGGTAGAGGTTTGTATATTGAAAATATTAGAAGTATTGTATATGTGAATGATTTTCCACCCCTGAAGCTGATATTACTGCTGTTCACTCTCCAGGACGAGAGCAGCAAGGCCTCATGGGAAATGTAGTTCCATCATTAACTACTTCTGAACTTTTAGATGCTGGCTGACCACTGGTGATGTCAAGGGTATTACTACCGTTTTGTAGCATAAGTAAAGAGGGATTCCACATGAAGTTTGTGGAATCTGGAAATGTGAATGCTTTTGAGAACTAAAAATCACTGTCTTCTGCCCAGGAACAAGTCTGGCATCTGGGGCTGGCGCTCAGAGAAGACCGAAGTAGTCAGTGGGTACGAGGCCAAGGTGAGAGGGAGGCCAGAATCACAGCAGGTCCGAGAGCCATGCCTTATATGGCATATCAAAGAGTGGCTAAGCTTGCATCTGATATGACTTCTGGGCAAATGACAGTGTTTTTAATGCAGTGGCACCTTTTTCAAGGGAAATATTCCCTTCTGAACTGCACTGGCAGTCGTCTAATTACCAGGTCATGTCTCGAACCAGCACGCTATATGTTCATGTTACTCTGTTAGGAAACATCCAAGGTGAAACTGGGCAGTGTGAAAGCCATATGAACAACCAGTGTGACGAGGAGGAAGATCTCAGCTGTGTTTATATGTGGGAAGGGTTCACATGTCAGCCGTCGTTTGGCGTTGGATAGACATGTGTAAACACGGGGAGCCGCGCTTGAAGGTGTGCTTTTCACTCGGACATAGTGCACCTTTTTTGTTGATCTTGCTTGCTTGTTGTTTGCTCTGACAGGTGTACAGTGCCAGCAATGTGGAGCTGGTGACACGATCGAGGACAGAACACCTCTCAGACCAGGACAAGTCGCGGAGCAAAGGTGAGAGATAGAAGAGTGAGGGGAGGGGAAAATGACAGAAAGGGAAGGAAATTCTGCAATCGCTGAGTGTCTCAGCCAGTAGAAGGACTCTGTCGATGTGCTGAAAAAAAATTTGCTGATGTCCTAAGATTACAAGGGTGGGAGTGTCTGGTCAGGGCTTGCTGGCGATCCATGGTGAAAAGCCCCTATCATGCAGTTTTCTGTCTGCGGGTGATACAGACAGTTCAGCCTGATACAGTAAAGACCAGCATTCTGCTGAGCTGTAACAGGGGAATTTGAGCAGTAACTAAGTAGGCCATTTTGCAGTAGGTTTTGCAGCATTGATTATATCTTTCTCCAACTTCCCCACCCCCCCTTTTTTGTAATTCGAAGGTTCAAAGACCCCTCTCCAGTCCTTTCTAGGCATAGCAGAGCAGCACGTGCCTCATAATGGAGTGAGTTGCCTTCATGTTATTTTGCAATCTCATCTCATCCTCATTTCGTAGATTGATTAGCCTGGCTGGCTCATAGGCACGACTGAACGATTGTCCGTCCGACTATATTGCAGAGTCACGTCTCTCAATGCGCGAGTCCTCACAACCCCACGGCCATCACCGCCGAGGAGTACTTCGACCCGGAGTTCGACCTCAACAACAGGGATATTGGGCGGCCGGTAGAGCTCACCAGCAAAGTGCAGAGGTTTCCTGCCGCGCTGTAGCGCCACTGGCATTCAGCTCCTTGCCCTTTGACTCTGTGGCTGCAGAGATAGGCGGGTTACCCGCTAAAACACACAAGAGTGTTGCCACTGGGTCGCCTTACTCTTGCAGCTTGATGTGAATATAACAGCAAAGTTCCTCATTTTGAGTGTTTATGCCCCACAGACAATGTCACAACAGGCTAACGTGCTGGAAGCTGTTCTTCTTATCTCCCTCTTTCTCTGAGCCTTGATCTCTCCCATCATGCATTTCTCTTTCTCTCTTTCATCTATCTTTTTACCCCCTTCATCCCTTTCCCTGTTTTTAGGTTCAAGGCGACCCTTTGGCTCAGTGAAGCCCACCCCCTCTCCTTGGCTGAGCAGGTCACGCCCATCATCGACCTCATGGCCATCTCCAACGCCCACTTCGCCAAACTGCGTGATTTCATCACCCTCCGCCTTCCGCCTGGCTTTCCTGTCAAGATAGGTAAGAGAAAAACTGAAAAAGCAGAATTCAGTTTGTCAAGAATGTGCCATCTTGCATAAATCTATGTATTTTGTACAGCCATGTTTATTTTTAATTGAAATTTAGTAATGTAGTTCAGTAGTCCAGCACTTAAAAAAATTTAAATGCCTTCCACCAGTTCAGATAATGTCAGCAAGAATGAATGAATTAATAAACGTTGCATTTATATAATGCAAATTTCAAGGCACCCAAAGTGCTTTGCAGTGTAATGGGAAGTCATTTTGTCCGCCACCACTGCGTTGCACCCAGCTGGATGATGCAACAGCAGCTATTCTGTGTCAGTACAGTTAGCTAAGGTGGTGAAGGGGCAGGAAGAAGTTCACCAGTTAGGTATAGGGGATGATTAGGAGGCCAGATTTGAAAGGGCCACAGTGAGCAGTTTTAGCCAGGACATTGGGCTACCACCCCTACTCTTTGGTAAGAAGCCCATGGATCTTTTATGACCTCAGATAGTCAGGACATCGGTTTTACGTCGCATCCAAAGGACGGCACCATTTTTACAGCACAGTGTCCCTGTCACTGCACTGGGGCACTGGGATCCACACAGACCACAAGATGGGCTAACCTGTTGGTCACACCAACACCAACAATATCAGTTTGCATGCAGCATTGTTTGCAGACCGGTGTTTGCTCTCATTGCTACTATCTTATGTTAACAAAAGTTAAACTTTTCACTATCATTTGGCTATTCATGCTACTTTTTAACAGACGTCTCGTCTCCCTGTCCCAGAGATCCCTCTGTTCCATGTGCTCAACGCGAGAGTGACCTTCAGTAACCTCTGTGGCTGTGATGAGCCGGTTAGCTCTGTCACTGTCCACACACCGGAGGCTGCCCCTGAAGCTGGTAACTTTATAACAATATTACAGTCACATGTTACAGTCACATGCTACAGCATTGCTCTCATTTTTTCCATTTTGTAGTTTTTTTTTAAATTAACCGTCTTCTGTCTACGCCTCCTCGCTTTCCCTCTATTCCCAGGGCAGACTCCCCCTCCCCTACAATGCGAGGTGGATCCTTCCGTGTTTGAACCCCCCCCAGACTACACTACCCTTGGTCCGGGCCGCAGCGAACCCCTGAGAGATGAGGACGACAACCTACTGCAGTTTGCGATTCAGCAAAGCCTGCTGGACGCAGGCACTGAGAGTGACCAGGTGAGACCATGAGGCCGTCTGACGGGGGGGTGGGGGTCAAAGTGCGCAGAGTGCGGCAAGAGGCTGTGTTAAATAACAATATTCGACTATTCGACTATTAGCTGAGCAGCCATAGGAGCTCGTTCAGCAACAGGCTAAAACTTCCAAGCTGCACAACGGAGAGACACAGGAAATCATTCCTACCGGTCGCAATAAAACTGTTCAACTCGCATAACTGAGGTTAACAGAACTGCTGCTATAGGTTTTATTTTATTGGTTATTTCATTATTTTTATTTATTTTATATTATCTTATATTATTTTATATTATTGCATTTATTTCTACTCTATTTTATTTCTTTTACTTAAATTACTTTATTGTTCTATAGTCTCTATCAGGAGTTAGTTTGTAATGTGAGACAATTTCCCCACGGGGATTAATAAAGTGATTCTGATTCTGATTCTGATTCTAAATGTGCGAGCAGCCATGACCACCTGAATCAGACGACGTGAATCGGAGCGAAGCGTGGAGATCGTAACTGTGATTGTAGAGAGAACCGACTTGTAGTAACCTGAAGCAGTAAGCTTTTATGAGCTACCAGTTAAGGAAGGATCTACTTTGTTGGATTAAACAAAGCGGCCATTTTGAAATGGCCGTGTCATCACTGTAAACTGCAAATCGTCGCCTTCAAACAGGTGACGGTATGGGAGGCGCTTACCAACAGCAGGCCGCCTTCGCACTCGGCCCTGCACGAGGAAGACTCGCAGCTCGAGAGGTCAGTCTGAATTTTCTAGCACGCATTTCTGAAATGCCTAATGCATACCTGAACTCTCAACCCCAGTAAGTAGGTGCTGCTTGCTGACTTGTCGACGTGGTCCGAATGTATTCCCCGAGCCCATTTTCGACAGGCGTGAACATTCAGTGCTTGTTATATGTGTCCCTTATGGTGTTCATATTGAGATTTTTCAGTTACTTTCATATTTCATATACAGAGTAGTAACGGCCAGTTTCTTGAAGAAAATATTTCTGATAAATCTGCAGCTGTCAGTTAGTCTGTGGAAAAAGTGGTGAATAGTATTATATACATTTGAAACATGTAATAGTGTGCATAAAAACGTGGAAGAATATATTTGAGAGAGAAGTACATGAGTGTCTTTTGTCTGTGGTGTTTTTCCTTCATTTTTCCTTTCCTTTCTCCTTCATTAACAGGGCAATCCAGGAGTCCCTATCCCACTCCCTAACTGTCACAGATGCAGGGGACATACTGGGATTTGGAGAGCCCCAGAACCCACAGCCGGTGTCCTCCCCAGACCAGGTGGTCCATTACCCCCCGTCTTACAGCTCACTGACTGATCAGAGGGTCCCGGGGGTGGTCGGCGTGGCGACCAGTTTTGACGAGCAGCTGCGTATTGCCATGGAGCTGTCCTGTAGGGACCAAGAGGAAATGGACAGGTGAGAAAATGTAGGTGTTGCAGAGCAACACAGAAGGTGTTTAACAGAGACGAGTCTGAAAGTCTAATCATCAGTTCCAACTTTAATCGGAATAAAATCACATTGGAACGTGTTGATCAGCAATGGTCATTTCCCCTTGACCCTGATGGGCTCGCAAACTTTGACAGGAAACGCCGGGAGGAGGAAGAGGAGTTGGAGAGGATATTACAGCTGTCACTCACAGAGAAGTAACGAAGAGCCATGCTGGAAAAGGGGCTTTCAATGGGACAATAAGCTGTTTATTACCTGTGCGTTACCTGAAATGTTAAATTATTGTTATTTGTTTATTTTTGTCATTTGAAGAAACTCAACGCGTACCTTGAAGGACGGTAGAGCTAAGGGTTCATTCTTAACCTCCCTGACCAAAATTCTGACCTTAATGAATGATGAAAGGTTAGCCAGAGTTGTGGATATCGATGTATAACCGGAAGGCTGCTGGTTCAAGTTCCAGAATTGCTCCAGGAGATCTATAAATTAAAAAATATATATATCCCTAGATTGCCCTGGAATAAAGAATTTAAAAACAAGTGCAAGACTACCTGTGAGGTATTCTTGCGCACGTGACGACTTGTTGCAGGCACAAGAGTTAATTCATTACATCTACTCAGCTAAACGGTCTGGCGCGCATTCAGACATACGGAAGCGATAGTAGTAATAGATTTTCCACATTCCTGCTATCATAATTTTAATTATCAGAAATTCTGAAATGCATTTTAAAAAAAAAAGGTGAGAGTATAATTACTGGAAAATGTTTAAATCTGAACTATGCTGGTTGACTAATGAGTGATGTGGATAATAAATAAAGTCAGTGAATGTTTTGGGCGTTTTCATTGGTCTGCTGTGTGAGAGCAATTCAAGTTCAGTTTTGTCGCTATACATCATGGTATGTGGATATCTGTCCTAGGAAGGCTTGAATTAGCTCATAATCTTCTTTTCCTTATCAATCATGCTAATGACGTCGCATCTACTAAAATGGTTATCTACAGGAACCAGCAGTATTCCTACAATGCTGCGTACATTTTACAGTACCCGTAAGAGAGTGGAAGGCAAGACTCCTTCCCCTTTAAGAAAAGCAGTGCGGAATCCGCCTCTTCCTAATAAGGTCGTGTTTACTTTTCTCGGCCGAAACTATTTCTTCCTGGTTCGATATTAGCACTCACCTTTAATTGAATGCCTACTGAGAAATTGAAGCAGCCTTTTGCCAGCGGGATCAAAATAAGAAAAGAGGAGACGGACCCCGAAAAAGGGAGGAGAACGGGAGAAGAGGGACTGTGTTTGGAGGTGGGTGAGAGGACCGTCTTGTCTATCCACATTCTGTTCTTCATGGGTTAAATTTTAAGGAACTAGTAAGTTGGGTTTTTAGCAAGCCGCCTAGCAAGCCCTGGAAGAAGTCTTGGCTGGCTCAGGTTTTCCGACGATGCGCTTTTTAAAGTCGCGATCTTACGCGGTTCGTGTCACGTACGGTTTTTACTCCACTTTGCAAGGTAGCGCACCCCATAATAGGTATTTTGGATAAGTGAAGGTATGTATTGCCATGTATAGTTACATGCTGGTTACATACTTGCCAAGCCGGATGGGAATGTCGTGTTGCGATGCCACGTTTAATGCGCCTGGCTCTGCGTGTTAAAACAGCTGGCTGGTGTTTTTCTTACCCATGTGCGGAAAGAGAAATGCACAACGAAAGGGATTCTGGACCTCGTTGCATTTGCAACATAAAAACTGTGTGGGTGTTATATATAATGTGTGTGTGTGTGTGTGTATATTTTTATATATGTATATATATATATTTGGACGCGTTAAAGCTGGTGAGTGATATGGTACGGTGATTAGAAAAAGTAACGATATTAGTCACTGCGGCAGTCTGGTTGTGTCAGAAGCTGTTACACAATGTGTTGCTCTTGGAAACGTCCAGCGTCTCCTTTTGATTTTTAAACAGTAAGTCTGCTGGGTGTCACTGTGTTTCTACACCGGCGATACTTGTAGATGTTGTTGTTTTTCGCGTCACGGATCTTTCTGCATTTCTGGCACGTCCAGACCGTCACTGTCGGCTTAACGCTGCTCCCGATCGCAGGGTGTTTCGCTTCCTCCGTGCTGCCCGGGTCCCCGCTGTGTGATCCCAGGCGCCCAGCAGCCCGACGGCATGGCCCTGCTCACCCTGCATCGCACTCCGTCCGTCTGCACGCCGGTGAGTCCCCGCACCTGTCACACTGCCTGCCTTTTGGTGTCCTTTCCGTCTCACTGGACCAGTTTTCATTTTGACAGCGGTTGCTTTGTTGTCTGTTGGGAATTTATCTTATTCTGCACCAACCTGTTTTCGGAGTATCTCGGAAAGTACAAGCTACGAGCACGCGTCGTTATTAAACCGCAGTTCCTTAGGACGAAGGATTGTTGTGAGGCGAAAAGTTGATGTGAAGGAGTTAAGGAACGGAAGCAGAACCCATTTGTTGCTCTGATGTTTATTAAGAAAGTATAACGTGTCACTGCACTGTCAGAAAAGAAGAGTGCCAATTCGTACCTCTGCTTGTCACTGGGGCTGTGCCCTCAAGGGTCTGCCAATTGTGCCCCAGCTGTAGGTAATTATACCTTTTAGTCTAAATTAAGCTACAGAAATGGACTCTGGGGAACATCCTAAAGGTACAAACAGCATTAATGTACCATCAATGGTACAATAATATTCCATATTGTCCATTTCTGTACCATAAAAGGTACAATTACTTACACCTAGGGTATAATTGGCTGTTCCTTGAGGGTACAGCCTCAGTGACAAGCAAAGGTACAAATTGGTATGCTTTTCTCTGACAGTGAGTGTAGCTGTACTGATGGCATCTCAGTATGATGCTGCAGATCATGGAGGGAAAAAGACTCCTGTGTCACACCTCATACTTGTCTCAGCACCACTGTCTTAATGGACTAGTTATAAATAAACTTTTCCAGGAGTAATCCTGTTACCTTAGCCTTAGTAGGTAACAGTTAACTTGGCAGCCATTGCAGAGATGAGAAGCTTTTCTGCCCGCCTGAATATGATTGATTTTTGACGAAATGGGTAGATTTTTGTTTGGTGGACAAAAGGGGAAACGAGTCTTCTTTTAAACGATTCATCTGTATAGGAGTGTTTTCTTTGAGTTCAGTAAAACTACACGGGCGGCTATGGATGTATCACTTACATCAGTGTTAGCGACAGCGACTGATAGGGTTACGGCAGCGCAGCTGTCTCTGCCGCGCTCAGACTCCCCGTTTCTGACGCGCGGTGTGATAGCGCCTTTTGTGACCGTCTTGCTCATCATTTTCTCCCTCTCTCTGTGTCGTTTAACACCATCTGGAGCTTTGTCGTCGTCTTATTTGTTCAAAATTTTTTTATTCATCACTGTTCGCTCTCCGTCTCTCACCTCCTGACCTTTTTGATGATGGAAAACTATTTGAGTCAGTCAGTAAATCAAATTCCTGGCTTAACTCATTTTCTCTCTCTCTTTCTCCCTGTCCCATCACTCCGATCTCTCTACCCGCCCTTCTCTCTCCCTCTGTATTTTTTTTTACTGTCCCTGTCTGGACATGTCAGTTGCGTAACAGGTAATGTTACTATCTCACGTTTCATCCTTCTCTGTCCTCCGTGTTGCTGCTCTCCCTCCCTGCTCCCCATCCCTCTCCTTCCTCCGCACAGTACAGTGTTCTCTGGAAAGTGGAAAGACATCCTTCTAAATAAAATCCATTACAATAATTGTACTATTATCTGTCATGCTTTTATTTTTAATTTTTTTAAATTGATTTCTTAAAGGATGAAGCAATTCCAAGGAGGGGACAGCTCCAGAAGAGGTAGAATTATTGGAAAATTTATTAGATTAATTTAAGTTACAAGCAAATTTGTTTAGATGGTTGTACTTGCTTCTGTGTTGTCAGCCATTATGATGTTGAGGATTATCTCGCAAAAAAAGTGATTATGATCATCAGTATTGTCATATTTTCTCATTGTTGTACAAAGTCACCGTTAATTTGTTAAAATATCGAGCCACTTTCATTGGCAGAGAAAGCTTTGCCCTGGTGAAGGGGGCAGTGTTATTGCTGGAAGAGGGTGAAGGAAGCATTGGGACCACGCCCCCTCTGCTGAAGCACCGCCCACAGGGTAGCGGGAAATCAGAGACTCAGCACAGACACCTCCAGGCCATGGTGTCTCTGCTGCGACCGGAGGACACCCTCAAGCTGGTGCGAGCTGCTTGCCGTGCGGGGTGATGCACATCTCTGCTGTGCTGTCCCTCCTCTCACCTTCTCTTCCTCTTTCTCTCAACCTCTCAGCCAAATTGCAAATGGTTTGCAAAGTGTACATTCATGCTCCTGCACTGTGTGTGAGCGTGTGTGTGTGGCACAGCGAAAGGACAGGCAGGGCAGGCAATGGCCTGGGGCCCCGAGCTGAGAGGGGGCCGCCGAGGGCGACCGATTGCATAGTACATTGCAACGACAAATCTGCTTTATTTGTGCATTCTGTTTTTCACAAAAGTGAAAATAAATGTCTTGTGTTTATTAAATTCTCTTTGTTGAAATTATTAATTTAAACTTCACAGTAAAATAAAGGTAATACATTTTTACCATGCGGGGGGACGGGGAGTTGGAGGGCCCCATGGAATTTTTTGCCTTGGCCCCCCTGAGTCCCTCGAATCACCTCTGCATGCATACAGACATACACACACTTTAAAATATGTTTAATATGCGTTTGTTTATATATGATGTGTAATGCAAACTTTTATTTAAAAAAACTTTGTCTTCTTTTGTTGTCAGGCAGTAAGATTGGAGTCTATCAGTGAAGTCAGAGTGAGATACTTGTTAGTTATTTCAACCAACTGTAGTAAAAATGAGAGCATCTTACTCGGCGTGGATTTCCCCAACATGGAGAGGTGTGTATACCACCTGTAATTATAGCATCCAGAGCTTCAGGCTAGTGCTTTCCAGCTACTGCAATTCAATGGCAATTCCGGAACATTCAGATGCATAATAATAAGCTACATTACATAAAGGACTCCCGCAAAAATGTATAATAATTTAGCCTTTTCTCTTACAGCGATTGCTGCACGATTGGCCTGGTTCTCCCCGTTTGGAGTGACACGCAGGTGTACCTTGACGGAGACGGGTAGGAGACGGTGGTACTCGTACACTGTTCAGCAGTGAGAAAGATTTTAAAATGAGAAAGTGAGAAAGGTGACTGGAAGGGGTGCGGAGAAAAAAAAATGAGGCTAGCAGATTAATGGAGGGATGGGACATTCGTCACGGCAAGTGAATGTTAAAAATGTTCCTGCAAAAGTTACAGTAGCTCTGGCTGTACAGTGGCCTAGAGCCCTGATGAGCCTAATGTTTATACAGCTGATTTTTTTTTATCATTCTTCCATGAAATGAAATTGATTAAATTAAATTAAATGAAATTGATTATTTAAGCACTGGTTCTCAATTGCCTAGAAATGGCATGCTCAGATATTGCATGGGATGTTTATTTAAGGTTCTTTGTGTGGGCGTGCAAATGTGTACATTTGCATGTACACATACATGTGTTTTACTGTGGCTGTTTTGTGCTTTCTGAAACCTTTGAAACACATATTTCGTGGGGGGAAAAATAGTTCCATCGCTGGGGTAAAAACATACAGTGCGTTTGGTTAATGGGTTTGGGTGCTGAAGGCAGAGATGTCATGGGAGCCGAGGTGGTGAAAAGAAATCTCTCCTCGTCAAAATAGCCTTTTTGCAAAACCACCACACTCTTGTTTCTTGGTAATGGCTACCACGTGATCCGACGGGTCCTCCGGGCCGATTGCTGATTCGGTACTCTGCATGTACACCGTAGCATTATTAACTCCAGTGGTGGCTTAATGGTTAGGGACGCACACTTGTAATTGAAAAATTGCAGGTTTGAATCCCCGACCAGCAAGGCACCGCCACCAAGCACTGCTCCCCGGGTGCTGAATTAGTTGCCCCCTGCCATTGTATGTTGTCACATATGGGTTAAATACAGAGGACACATTTTGTTGTTGTGCACTATGTGCTGTGGCGTGTCGACAATTAATCACTAAAATAAAAAACTTGCATCTTAAAACATTTCAGCTACAGTGCTTTTTTTCTCCATTTCAGTGGGTTTAGTGTCACCTCAGCAAAGATGACAAGGATCTTCAAACCTATATCCATTCAGACCATGTGGTAAGCTTATATTGAAGGACTCGATGATTCTACCTGCTTCTCTATGGACTCATTAATGTCGGGGTCTCAACCCTATAACCTCCTGATATTAATTGGAAAGTGTTATCAGTGCACTTTGCCAGCCGTGCTTCAATCGCCTTGTTCTCCTATGACCTGTTGGATTACTTCTTGCTTCTTCGTGCAGGTCGGTCCTGCAGGCCCTGCATGGCTGTTGTGAGAGGGCAGTGAAGGGTGCTGTCATCCCAGGCTCTGGACTGAGCTGGGCCCAGAACTACTTTGCTCAGGTGGAGTCAGACCGCCTCTGCCGTGGCGAGTGGGGAGCAATGATGGGCCTGGAGTCGGTCAGGAGGGACAATATGGGGCAAAGGTCAGCGCTCGTGCCCAGCTAGGCCTCAGATATCAAACGCTACTTGGTGCGTCCTGGCTTTAGCATCTGGATGACGAGGCTTCACCCTTTCATCAGTTCTTCACAGAGAGTGTCGGTGGAGAGGAGGATCAAAGCCCAGCTAAGGGAGATCATGAGGACGGAAGATCTTGAGAACATCACATCCAAACAGGTGGGGAGAGAGAGAGATCCGGGAGCCAAGGGGAGGGCAGAAATACCATAAGATATTTACCGTCACAGCCATAGCGGTCATTAGAGATTTTGGGCCTCATGAAAGCATATCAAATTTGGCCCCCAACTCAGACCAATCATATTATGTTCCAAATTTTTTAGGGCCCCTGTCACTCAAGGGCCCTTGGAATCATCCTAACTGTCCCCCCCCTTTACAGCGCCCCTGATCACAGCTTATCTGGGCTTGTGATTCTGATGAATGTTATTTCGTGTCTCTAGGTCCGGATGGCTCTTGAGAAAAATTTGAGCATGGACATGAAAGACTATAAGGAATACATCGACAACGAGATGATGGTCACCATGGCACAGATGGACAAACCCTCTAAAATATTCGACTACCTTTTCTTGGTGAGAGAAATCCCCTTGATAGATCACACGTGCAGAACAGAGCAGTTCTCCAGAGTCCTGTGCTGGGCAGGGTGACTTAATTTCCTCTTTGTATCAAGTGTCTGGGCTATGAACAGAAATGAGTGGAATTCTTTCTTAAGTGCTGGCAATTCATTACCGTGTCAGCCGTGATACTGCTTTTATTGGAGCAGCATCTTGAATTCCATGGTATCTTTTTGTTTTTGTGTGTGTGAGATGTTTAAATTTTGTCTGTGTATATCAGTTACAGGGCATGATGGCTCTGAGTCGTGGGATCGATAGAGAAGTAAAACAGTTAATTTGATTTTGTTGTTTTTAAGGGCTCCGAGTGGAATGCGGCCAATTTTGAAGAACTGCAAAAAAACAAGTAACCCCCCCTTCACACGCTTTCCCGCCTTCCGCTGCCTCTTGTGTTTCATGTCATACTATTTCCTTCTGTGGCTGTTCCTTTGCTGTAAATGATCTCATCTCTTGCATCACTGGGGTAGTGTGGCCTCTGAATCGCAAGTTATGTCATTTACTGGGGGGGGGGGGGGGTGGCGTGACGCACAACAAAAGCCCGGTTGCGAGTTGGCTGGAAGGTGTGGTGGAACGGGGCGAGGGGTGTGGACCGGCGCGCTATCGCACCCCGCGCCCAAGAAAGCGAACACCCAAAGC
>JAODLD010000016.1:1979934-1998724 GCA_026781065.1 Mormyrops boulengeri
CACACACACACACACACACACACACACACACACACACACACACACACACACACACACACACACACACACACAGAGCCACAGAAAAAAATGAAGAGACCACTCTATATTTTTAAAGAAATCTGCAGTTTTAAATCCATGGTACTGCTGGCAGAAGGCCACGCTAGATATATAAAAAATATTGTGTACATAAATACCGATCCAAAAAATTGTACCGGTAGGGTGGGTAATGGGGGGGTGGGGGCGATGAAAGGTCAGCTGCTTCCAAAGGGGTTGTGGCAGCATGTGAGACATGCAGTGTTATTAGGTAAATTGTTACAACATTATACTGTTTGAAATGTGTGTGAAGTATTATGTTTAAAAGATTCCATCGCATTTTCACTTTTGACAGTGTTGGCTACATCTTGAATGTGACCATGGAGATAGACAACTTTTTCCCAGAATCCTACACCTACATGAATATCCGGGTGTATGACGTGGAGTCAACGGACCTCCTCTCTCACTGGAATAACACATACACGTTTATCAACAAAGCTAGGTACTTCCTCTGGCTGCTTGGCCTCTATTTTCCACACAAGTCTAGTAAAACAGTCTATTGTAGGATAAAAGGTATTCTGGAATTACCATTACATAACTCTTAATGTACACTGAGATGAACTTTTACCGATATGTAGCCAGTTTCTGTCCATGAGTGTAGTGATTGGTGAGTTTGGCAGTCATGTGTTGACCATCTCAATCCCAGGCAGAGCGGCCAGGCCGTCCTGGTCCACTGTAAGATGGGCGTGAGCCGGTCAGCCTCCACTGTGGTGGCTTTCGCCATGAAGCAGTACCAGTGGTCACTGGACCAGGCTCTGGCCCACGTACGCGAGAGGCGGTCCATCGTCAAGCCCAACGAGGGATTCATGAAGCAGCTGCACACCTACAACGGCATCCTGAGCGCCAGGTAGCCATGCCAACCACGCAGTCACATGGGTCCTGACCGTGCGCTAAGCATGTTATGCATGGTGTGAAGCCTTAAGTGCATTGGGATTGAATTTTTATCGATTGGTTGATCTGTAGTTTTTTTTTTTTGCTTATTCTGGGAAAGTTTTGTCCAGGAGAGCAATGGAAATTTCCAGATTTAGGAAAAATATATATGGTCTATAGAAAATTCAAAATTCTGTTTTTTGGATGGAAGCAATCTGGTAGACTCTAACTTTAGGTCTACGTCAGAATCAACATGTATATGACTTCATATTTCAGGCTACAGACAGATAAATTACATACGGTACCAGTCAAAAGTTTGGATACGCCTACCCATACTAAACACTACGTTTTCGAATAATTATAAAGACATCAAAACTATAAAATAACATGGATTTTACACTGACCAAAATTCTTTTTTCTTGTGATGTAGCTCTGTGGGTTGGGACTCAGAAGGTTGCTGGTTCAAATCCCTGGGTCACCACAGTGATCTCACCAATGGGCCCTTGAGTAAGACCCTTAAGCCCAATTACTCCAGGGACTGGCTGACCCTGCTGTCTCCTCTACACCAGTTTCATAAGATGGCCTCCTGTGGCCTGTACTACAAAGCAGGGTTACTGGCTTATCAGGGTAACTTGTCGGATTTAGGTAGTCTGGGCAAAATGTAAGTGAACAAATATGAAGTCCATTTAAATCCAACAAGTTACCCCGATAAGCCAGTAACCCTGCTTTGTAGTACAAGCCACTGGAATGCTTTTCAGAATGTGAAGATCAATGGTCATTGTTGACACACCACAGCACATCAACAGAATGTGTCCTCTGCATTTAACCCATATGTCACATAGCAGGGGGCAGCTAATTCAGTGCCTGGGGAGCAGTGCCTTGCTCAGGGTAGCTCCGTGGTGCCTTGCTGGTCGGGGATTTGAACCAGCAATCTTTGAAGTACAAGTGTGTTTCCCTAACCATTAAGGCACCACTGCCCACAGTTATACTACATTAGGAATGTGCTTGCCTGGGATTTGAACCCAGGACCTTCTGCACCAGAGACAGAAACCATACCTCTGCACCAGTGCCACATATCCTAAGCACTTACTGGCAGCTTTGCTTTTACTCTGGACAAACTACTCTTAAATTGTTTCTACTGGGTTTATGTCAGGTCATGTGATGTGACCCTACCACTCGCCTTTGCCTGGTGCTGTATCTGTCTCACTGAGAGTGTGCATTTTCTTTCACTTTTGGTCAGCAGGCCTATTTATCTACTCGTGTGTCTGCCAACAGCCGTCTATCACGGTGTCTCACTGCCTCTTAGTCAGCAGCGTCACAACCTCCTGTGGAGGCGGAAGTCAAGGGAGATGAGGAAGATGTCCGAACACAGCAACGAAGAAGACAGTGATGAAGAGGAGGAAGAGGAGGAGGATGACGGGACTCTAGAAGAAGAAGAGATTGATGAAGACGAGGCAGAGGTAAAGCTCGGTTTTCTTCTCATCACTCCGGCATAAATGTGTTTTCTGCAAGTTCAAGACAAGACAGCTTCTTCCCTCCATGTCCTCTTCCCCCTGTAGGTGTTCATTAGAACTGAAGGTCCTGTGGATCCATTAGCAGACAGCTCTCCGCCCCCTTCCCCACCTGACCTACCCTGTCCATCTCAGGAGTCTGAAAGATCCACCCATCACACCACTGTCCCAGATGGTGACAAGGTGGGTGTAGTTACCCCTTAAACGTGCACTTGTTTATCTCTGTAAATGCCTGCCCCTCCTCTGCATTGCTTCCTTAAAGTCATTCCGAATTAACTTGTGAGCTGAAATGGTTTTTCAAGCTAAATTTAAATACCTTATTTTAGGGGTGTGTAATTTGACGATATTAGGTGTCAGGTCAGTTCAGGTCAGGTTGGGGAGCATTTGCTGATGCAGCGTGTTGCCGCATCCACCACAAGGCGAAACAGTGCCAGGATGCAGTCGATGGTAGACTTCTTAGGTGTACAACCAGACTGCTTCAGTCGCTGACAGGCGAGCAAGTGATCACGGATCCTTTTAAGGATGACCCTGGCAAGGACCTTACCCGGCACTCAAAGCAGTGTTATCCCCCTGTGGTTGCCACAGTCCAGGCGATCTCCCTTCCCTTTCCAGACAGGGACAAGTCCCATTTTCCAGTCAATTGGGATTACGCCTTACTCCCAAATGGAAGCAAAGATTGCTTGCAATGCCAGGAGGACAGCCTTACAACCAGCCTCGAGAAGTTCACCCCAGATACCACAGATCCCTGCAGCCTTCCCTACCCCCAGCTAAATCATCACTCGTGCAATCTCAGAGAGATTGGGTGGTTCACCGCTGATTGGAGGATCAGCATGAGAACTGTGGACCCAGAGATGTCCAATGTCCTAGCTTGAGGGTCAGCTTAAAACAACTGCTCAAAGAAGCCGGCCCAGCGGGACACAACTGCAGTATCTTCCGTAAGGACTGTTCCATCACCCACCCTGACTGCAAGTCTCTGAGGAACAGATTCAGATGTTCGTAATGCTTCGATTCCTCTGTAAGCAGGACGTGGGTCACTAGACCATAGATGGTGTGTCACCTACTCACAGATTCATCTAACAAATGCCTCCGTATCAGCCATCAGAGCTGTCCTCCTCAGTTCCCAGTACAGATTGGAGTTGCCACCAAATCATGCGGTGTGACTCCTCTTGATGATATCCAGGGTGCCCTGCAAGATGAAACACTGGCAACACCAACACAACCTTCGGCAACCTTCAGGGTCTTATCATGGAAGGTCTTCCACATCTCATTAAAGTCGGCAGTCGCACCCAAGTCTGCAAGTTCCTCACACAAACTGCGTGCAAACTCATCAGAAACAGCTTGATCTTGGAGTCTGGTTAAGTCCAGCCTCATTCTCCTAGTAGGTGGTAGCCCACTGGATCTAAGCTGAATCTTCAGAAAAGCAACAACAAGTCTTTGGTCAGAATTCACAAACTGGGCACTTCGGTAGACCCTGCAGATCTGCAGGAGCTTCCAGCGTCTGCCCACAAGGGTGTGATCGATCTACTTCACCACACCACCAGTATTGGAGTACCAAGTCCTGTGATGCAGCTCAGGGCATTAGACCTAGGATCCAGTGACCCGCAGCCTGACCTTTTGCAAAGTCAAGGAACATGGAGCCACTTTCACCCTGGTCTCCAGACCCATGGGGACCAACACAATCCTCATAGCCAGCCCTGTCAGTGCCAGTGGTCACGTTGAAGTCACCTATGACCAGAGGAGTGTCACCTCGTGGGCACCCTTCAACCACCGAGCAAAGTTGCGAGTAAAATGTCTCCCTCAACAAGAGGTCACTCACTGCGGTCTGAGCATACACTGAGACAACAGACAAGACACCCAAGGAGTGCCTTAGCCTGAGTCTCATCATACGCTCATTGAAAGGAGTGACGTCAGACACCATTGGGGGGAGCCGATCCACTACAGCAACAGCTACTCCCTGAGTATGGCATCCGTCAGACCGTCCAAACCAAAAGTAGGCGTACTCACCTACAGAGATCTGGCCACCCCCTCTGCCTTCCTCAGAGAGTGATGCCACCGAAATGCAGAGTTTATGAAGCTCCCCCGACAGCAGAAGAACATGGTCATCTTGCTGGAGAGACAATACGTTCCACGCGCCTACCCGGATGGGTCGCCTCAAACTGGGACCCAAATGCCGCCATGCAGTGGGTGATACCTCAGCACCACACCAGCCCCGATCCCCAACAGACCTGACCCTATTAGCTCTCCAACGGTTTTGACTCTTCCGGGGATGGGGATCCCAAAGACTTTCTCCCATCCCCTTCAAGATGCGTGCCTCCTTCCTGTGGGCAGCTGCAGCTGAGCTACTCCCGCGGAGAGCAGAAGGGTTTCGCGCCTGTTTAGACTGAGCTGTCGTGAGTTGTTTTGCAGTGGCGGGAGTTCCAGATGCAGGGCCGGATGCAGTTTAACATCATACCCAGAACATAATGTTAGATGTGAATGATTAAAATGTGTCTACGTTCTGCCGTTGCACAGAGACCGTTAGTATCGTGCTACAGTGCACATTCTATCAGCTGAAGTTCTATGGCTCATACACACATCAAAAATTGTTTCGTCAGCCTAATTCTTTTCGACACAGCAATAAACCGATAATCACAATTTGCACCCTCATCCCAACATGCGATGTGTAACGTGGAACATATCCCCTCTTTGACAACGTACCATCCCAGACCATATGGAGAACCTGGTCTCTGAAAAAGAATTCATACTAGTAACATGTAACTTGTTTATATTTTTGCAAATCAACACTTATTTGCAGAATTTGCAAAGATAAGGCTTGCAGGTTGGATGGCAACGCGGCAAACTTTTTTTAACCACCTCAAAAACACCGAAAGAATTTGCTGAGAAGGTCTGCTGTTTTTGATTTTAGGCTTTGTTAAATATTGTTACATATTGATGGTCAGTCAATCAATTATTACCTTATATCTCTTATCTTTTAAGAATTAGTTTTGGTTGTACTTTTTAGTGTCTTGCAAAACAGTCTTAAAAACTTACATGCAACAGAATTGTGATAAGTTCGCAGATCGTGATCCTGCCTGAAAAAAAGATTGTGATGATATTTTTGATGTATTACCCACCCCTAGTTTTTTGAGAACGAAGCGATTTTCCGGTTTAACTTTGCGGTTTATTTTGCTACTATAACTGGATGTAGGTTTGAACTTGCTCAAACTTAATCAACTTTTCAATCTCCCCGTCCGTCAGGTTACCCAGAGTCCAAGTCGCAGTGGAAGGATGAATCTCTTTTCCCTCATGCAGTCAATCTGTGAACTGGACGAGGACGAGGAGAGGGGGAGTAACAAGGAGGTGAGGAAAATGAGCCCGTGTCACTAAGATGATAGAAATAAAAGTCACTACAACACATGCCTTTCATTGTTTGTTTTGTGGTCTCTTTGATGTCTGTACTGTATTGTTCTGCTGTTGATGCAGATGGCTGCCGGTCAGTGGAGGTCACCTGAGCAGAGGAGGCGGAGCTTGGGGAAACGGAGCCTTATTCATCAGAAGGCTCACGTGGATGTATCTCCGGAGCCACGCAGCCTGATAGGACATGATAGGACCTCGGAGAAGGAAGGGGCGGGGCCAACTGTACCTAAGACTGAAACAAAAGAGGAGGAGAGTGGAACTGAGGGAGTATGTGGAGAGGAAAATATGAAATGAGAGCTCAGGGAAAAACAGGGTGTGTGTGTGAGAGGAGAGAGAGAGAGAGAGAGAGAGAGAAAGAGAGAGAGAATATTCTGCCAACAAATATATGTACATAAATGACTGCAACATTTTGAAGCCAACCAACTTTTACTTTCACTGCTTCCGGTCACAGAAGAATGAACCCGGAAGTTCATTAATGTAGTATTTTAAAAAACTATAGCTAAATTACAAACTATGACCAAGTATCAATATTGGAAAACTTAAACAAGGAAGGTTTATATATGAAAGGTTTATCTTTTGTTTTTAATGCCAAGTATATATAAAAAGTATATATAAAAATCATACAGTGCATCCCATAATTGTCAGTAATAATTTTGAGCAGAAAGACTCTTAGGTAGCCTACGCTTCTGTGTATGTGTGTGTGTGTGATATATATATATTATATATACGTTATATATAATATATATAACGTATATATATATATGCGCGCACCCCTCTCAGTCATGGGACTGTTAAGAAATCATCCATTATGGGTATTTTCCTCATCCAAATTGGACCAGTCACTAGCATTCGTTTGCAGGGATTAAATATGTCGAGGTAATATTTTAGTATTTGAAAACAAGCAAGTAGTTTGGACAAGATCTATTTTTGCACAAGCATTTGCACACACACACTTTCTTGGTAGTCTCTCTCTCTACGTGTTCTATGCAATTCATTGTTTGAA
This sequence comes from Mormyrops boulengeri, assembly GCA_026781065.1. Taxonomy (NCBI): domain Eukaryota; kingdom Metazoa; phylum Chordata; class Actinopteri; order Osteoglossiformes; family Mormyridae; genus Mormyrops; species Mormyrops boulengeri. The sequence continues at coordinate 1,986,808 of JAODLD010000016.1, forward strand.
GCTGTCTTTTAGTTCTGCAAATGTGAAACTATGCAGGTGTTGAAGCGTCTTCAGCGCCAGACATTATTAATTCACTTTACTGTATTGTGCGGTTCTCCAAGGGGGTGGGTCATTCTGTTCTGCACTTGCTGCGTTACTAGTGCGATGTCTGCCAGCATGCTGATGACGTCTGAATGGAAATACACTGTTTGGCTATATTTTCAACCTATTATTCACCACACTAAGAACATATTTTATTGTAACGCTACAAATATTTGTATATCCATGAAAAAATTGGATTAATAAGTCACGGATATGTATTTTATATTTTTATACCTAGGATCTAGCAATACCTTGAACAAAAACAGTGATCATCATATGGCCCTAGATGTATATTATTATTAAGTGTCGTGAAAGGGGTTATGAGGTGACGGCATATCATTTTCAGTATTTGTCACTGTGCCTTCCTTGTAATGTATTTGCGTTTAAGGTGTGCCTGTGATGAACTGTATGCATGTATGAATGGGGTTTCATTGTATATGTGAACATTACAGAATTGACCCCATTGTGGATATGGGCCTGTCGTGATCTGCCGTATGAACTTAAGAAAAAATGAAGTCAAATGAAAATTGAACAGACCAAAGATGATCGATCAATTCTGAACTGCATTGGCTCGGACAGCACAATGATCCGTTTGTTTTCTATTTTGTTATACTGAATGACTCTTCAAATTCTCAGCTCTTATTGAATAATATGTGCAGTAAATCACAAACGTTTACAGTGGTTTATATGTACTTCCTACCAGTCTGAGACAAAAATGCTGATGTACAGATCAACAACTTCACACCTCGGGTTTATGGACCTTTTTGCTCCGATCGGATTTGCCTGTCTTGATGGTTCACGTTCCTAAGTGACCTGTATCTAATTGTAATGTGAATCGATACGTCTTTGTATGAATCATCTGCGTCACCAACAACAAAAAAAATGCTCAGCACATGCATATAAGCAAAACAAAAATCTGACTCTTCTCATTCATGCTGAATGCTGACGAATTGAATACATATCCAATCTAAGACCACATAAGAATGTAACTCAAATCTGATTGGGATTTCTGCGTGGCGGCTTGGCGGTGCAGTGGTTAGCACCATTGCCTCCCACCTCTGGGACCTGGGTTCGAGTCACCGCCATGAGCGTGGAGTTTATGTGTTTTCCCTTTGTCGTCATGGGTTTCTTTCAGGTACCCTGGGTTTTCCCCCACAGTCCAAAAACATACTAAGGTTAATTTGCATTACCAAATTGCCCACAGGTGTGAATGGTGTGTGATGTGTTGGTGCCCCACCCTGGCTTGCTGCCTGCAAAATAGGATGAGCAGTCACAGAAAATGGAGAGATGGACTTCTGTATCCAAGCAGCCTGTGTCCCCTTCAGGCAAAAAAAAATCCGATCCAGTAATGTGAACAAAGCTTATGTTCTGAGGCAGATCTTACACATTTTATTTAAAGCAACATGTAACGTGCACAGTGATCAGCAAAGGAACATTTATCCAGTGAGACAGTGGAACCCATGAACCACCTCTGGTTCTCAGCCGACATATTTCCTTCGTGGTTCGCAGAGTTTGATCCCTCCTCCTTTCATGGCCAGTCTGAACTTTTTTACCTGAGATAAACATAGAGGGAGAAACATATTTCAGGAAGGCACACCACTACCAGAATCCTTGTAATTTCACAAATCTGGAGTCCGTAATGTATTCAGGTCAAGGATCACATTTGTTTGCATTTGCCCTGCCCGTTAAGGAAATGTATAATAAAAGTATTTCTGACTTTCCCTATAATTCATACAAGCTGAGGCTGCTTTTAAGAAATAAAGAGAGGCAGATGTTTTTATCCAAAGCTATGTGCACGTGAGGATCGGAGAGCAGGATTAGTTAGTCCCAAAAGCAACAGGGATCAGAGTCCCGCACAGGTTTGGGAACCCACAAGTGTGTTTTACGTTTTCAAAAAAAATACATAAAATTGTGGTCTACTTATTTTTAATACACGTGTTTGCCATTTAGAACTGTGGTCCACCTGTGCCCTATTAATTTCCACCTACAGCCGTACCCACAAATTAAATTTTAGTGACACTTCTCCGATTCCTTCCCAAGTTGCAGGTTACCTGTCAGGCACCTGTGGGTACTCGAACCCATGCAGCACTCAAATGAGATTAAGGGTCTTAGTGAAGGATTCAACAGTGACATCACCCAGCCGGCCATAAGGATTTGAACCTGCGACCTTCTGGTTGCTAAGCCACAGAGCATCACCCTGCCACGTTACGGCACAGAACTCACAGATTCTGAGCGAAAAGTCCATGGGACGACCCTGAAGGTGAGCCTGAGGAGGCCGGCCTCACGGCAGCGCTGGGCCAGAACCTCCCCCACGGCCTGGCTTGCCGCCACGGAGTGGGTGGAGGCCAGCTCCCGCTTCAGGGCCCACTCTTTGGTGGAGCAAGACAGCACTGGAGAGGAGGAGTGAGGGGCGAAGATTTCTGCTGTGATGTAGTTCTGAGAGCGTGTGAATACCAGCCTAGGAGTGAAAACGTGCAAAATAATCACACTGATTAGCACAGGGTTGCACACCGGGCCCCTTACAGTCTATGAACTACACAGCAAAGGGGCTGACGGTTTGGGTTACAGCTGTTTCAGAACAATTAAACATCCTGAGAGGTGAATATCTCAGTAGGTCACTGTGCTGCCTTGGATCTTGATAATTAAAAATGTCATTCTGACAAAATCTCTCAGAGCAGGAGAGTTTTTAAAGTTCTAGTGTGGCTGCGAATATTCCAATTTTAATTTTCTAATCATTGTCAATTTTAGGAAATATAAGAAAAATAGGCAAAAATGCCGTTTCAAACTGCCGTTTCATCACACTGCGGGACTTGGATGAAACAAGAACATTTAAGGAAAAGCTCATTATACTATGGCATCCACTATATCTGTTTCTATAACTTGATAAGTGGAGAGTGCTTGTCCTACTGGCCCTACTGTATTGTTAAACTTGCATCCAAAGCCAAAGACCTTAAGAATTATAGGAGCTACTGACAAGCGTACAGTGGCCTTAATGTAATCTTAATCTTGTAATCTTGCTCTTCAAGCAAAAGTAGCATCTTTCTCGGCTTAGTGTTATTTACATCACCTCTCAACATCTGTTTTTTGAATACGTCCACCATAAAGCACTCACGTGCTTTCTGAATCAGCAGTCTTTTCTCTTTAAGTACAGCCAATTTCACAGAAAGCACCCCTCTCTAAAGTAGGAAGTAGCGTTACTGTTACTATAAAACCATAAGGACAATTCGTACCTGTGGTAGTACTGGTTTGATGGCCACACAGTCCCCCAGCCTCTGTCCTTTACTGCTAAAGCCATCTGTTCCAGATTTCTGGGATTTCTGTTGACAAACTCCTTGCATATATCTTGGCTGTCATTTCGGTCCGATTGGGGATGAAGCTGGGGGGCAGCCTGATTCATGCAGCGCGCTGGGAAGTAAGGAACGGTGTCGGCAACTTTCTTTTATAACTGGTTAACAAACCAAATCAAGCAGATAAGATTTCCTGCCATGCTGATACTTGGTAAACTTACCCGATTTCCTAAAGGGTCGGTTAATTGTGTTGCTGAACGCTGGGCTCAGTGCTTGCCTTTGTATTTGACACAGCAGCACACGGACGTTACGACACAAATCTCCCAACACCGCCGCCATGGTTGAATATAATGTGATTGTATAATTTATGATCAAATTAGCGATATCCTAAAGCAATTAGACAAAACGAGGCGCTTAAGTGACATTCTACAGACCATAAATGCGCTTCGCTACGGTTATAAGGGCAGCGCCATGTTTTAGGACGCACGCGCATCTATTTCCGCTTCCGGTGTGCTGGACCGCGCATGTAAGCGTCCAGAAACATGTAAATCGTGTTTCTCACCCTGGTCTGAGTTTTTATGTTATAAAGGATTATGTGTCTGAGTTTATGTTATAAAGGATTATGTTTGCCAGCGATGGCAAACATAATCCTTTATAACACGTGGGGGTTTGAATTTTAAGGTTAATTAATCTGTATTTGATTAAGTCGTCACTGAAATTATTTATTCGCTTAAGTAAGTCATCATATTTCATGTTATTCATTTGGTTTAGAGTCGAGCTGCCCACTTTCGCCACCCACTGGTGTAACGATTTATAAATAGCAGTATATCTAATGTAATTTGACGTCAACCAATTTCTTCTAATGTAAAAGTAATCAATAAATGGACGCAAATAACACCAGTTATGTTAAAATAACTGAATGAATGGCCATTTGGCATAGCGGACCTTTTCCTGGCGGGCCGAAGGGTATCTGAGCCGGCAACAATTATTGTGCCCCCTCCTCCCGGCAAAATTTACTTTGGGGGACCCCAATGCCCAGGGCCAATTTTTGAACCCAGTCCAACTCATCAAACAGTATTTAAGTTAGTTCTTTTCATTTGGGGCAAAAACCATAATTCTAACTGGAATGCTCTGGATCACGGCACATCCCATCTGTGCTGCCACCCCTTGCTCCCCAGAGGTACTTCCATCATTAAACTGAAATGGAATTAATTCAGTCTGATTTCAGTCCAATGGCTACTCCTGAGCAGTACAAGCATCCTAGAATTAACGTGACGACTCCGGTAAGGCTCACAAAAAGCAATATTTTCCAAGGTAAGACATACTTCACACAAACACTCCATGCTGAAAAAACATCACATTGTGGTATTAATGTGTTTAATGTCAATTCCACTCAAATGTAAACTGTACAATGTAAATACAGGTCTTTCAGAAGCAAAGTCAACTCCCTGACAGCTCCAGGACGTGCAGGGTTGTGTCTCCTCTTGGTTCCTTAATGGTTGTGTTAGTTTATTACTTTGTGATGATTCAGTTGTTGATGATTCAGTTGATAATTGACAGGAAACTTTAAAACCCACAGAACTATGACCTAGATGTCTAGGACTGCATAGCTCTATCTTAGCAAATACTTCCATAAAATAATTGAAAATTATTAAAATAATCGAAGTATTATTTTCTTGTTATACCATTGCAGAGTACAAAAGTTGATTTTACCAAGGAAAAAAATGTCAAATGTGGTTGAAGGCAGCACATAATCCATAAATTCAAAAAAACTACTGAATTTAAATTGATAATCATTAATTTGGTAAAGAAGCATTAATAATGGAGGTAAAATCAAAAGGACTGAGTTTATAGCCTGTTCCACTGTAGAACTTGTTCTGAAATTCCACCCTGAAAAAAAAGGAGTTTTGTCAATTTCAGGATCAGAAATGTCATGCACAGCTAAAAAGAATGCCTGAGTTTCATAAGGGAGATACCGCTAAAACTAATCTGAAACAGAGACTACTCCATAAAAAGAGGGTTCTGACCTTTGGGTCTCCAGCTATCTGATTTGTTTCTGATCTGCCAATCATAGTGCATCAGTTTGGCCCATGATACACCCATGCGGCAACTTAAACTTTTAGCCATGCTAATGCTATTCTATTATATAATCAAGTGTTCAGCCTTTCTCACCAGTGCAAACGGAGGGCGTGCAAGAAGGCTGAGAGCCCCTCCATGACCAACAGGATGGAGACCGTTAACACAGCGAAAAAAGCGAAAATCACAGCCATGGTCACAGAGCCCACGTAACTCTTTGAGGAGAAAGACATGTGCATCACCATGGACCACAGCACCTCCGACAGCTCTGGGGGGGGGGGAAAAACGCAAGAAGGCAGGGTTCGTAACCAATGCAATTAAGAAATCACGTTTTCCCAGACCTGGAAAAGGTTACGGGAAATAAAAAGAAAATCGAAGTGGGAAAAGTCATGGGATTTTTGACAACTGTATTTTAAATCAACATTCGCAATATAATCCGGTCTCTCTCTCTGTGTCTCGATACAGCGCCTTCCTATGGAGCCACTTTAAGTGGCATTAAAATATGCATTTTAAAAAACCATGGTGACCTGCATTTTTTTTATGAGTACGTCAACACAGTATAAATGTTGGTAAGAGTGTGAAAAAAGGTCTTTCAGTACTAAGTACTAAAACTTTTCAATTCAAGGGTGAAGTGTTCAGTATGTAACGCATCATTACTGGTTCCTGTATCATGTCTCTTGTGTTGTATTCTTAAGTTATTACCATAAGATAACATTTAGGCTTTTAATCAAAACCACTTAAACTCAAAATTCGCGAAAATTTCAATGAACAGGTTTGTTTTGTCTGATATGCAGAATAATTTCTAAATTGGAACAAGCGAAGTAAAAGGTGACAATCTATGTTTACCATTAAGCTGTAGAGGTTTATGCTACAAGACAAATTATTTCTGAATGTCATTGTAATTGTCCTGATGTGACATAAGCACGATATATGTACTATAAATGTGTTACAAAACAATGCAATAATGTTATCTTGAAGGGTGCCCAACATGTTACAGACTGAAAAGTTGAAATATTAGATGCTGTAACAAAAAAGGTGTGTGTGTGTGTTGTGTCAACGTCATACATTTTGTGTGATTGTCTGGACAAGAAAATATTTTTATATATAATAAATTTTAGCTTAAGAGTAGAATGTGTAAAGACCATATGAAGTCCAAATATCAGACGGTCCAAAAGAAAGACATGCGTTTGCATGCGTGTGCAACTGTCTGTGATGTTCCAACATGCGACGGGGCCCGTCGCAAATAAACACTTAACGTGATACCTGTGAAAAACACTGCTCTGCTAGGAGTACAAGCTAGCAGAGAAATTTAGATAAAGAACGTGTGAAGTCCAACTTCAAGTATCAGACAGTGTAAAAATAAAGACGTGTGTGACAGCGAGAGAGAGAGTCAGTGTCATTTAAGTGGTTACCGATAGGAACGCATTAAAAATATAAAATAAACACTAACAAAAAGTAAGTCATTTCTAGCTTATAATTCCACACAGGTGCTAACAGTCGCCACATACCCTAACACTTTCCTTCCTACATTTTTACATGCGACGTGCACTTTGGCATTGTTTATGGTGTTATCAATATTATATATTTTTTTAATAAAGTCTGATATATAAACTTCACACATTCTATAACACGTTGGGTACATTTCAAGTTAACTATTTTGCTCTTTTGTGACACGTTACAGTAATTATAAAGGCACATATAATTTGTCTTTTAGCACTAACTTGTACAACTCACTAATTATTGTTACTTATGTTTGCAATAATAAGAAATTAATTCATGCCTATCTGATAGCTAGAACATAGTCTAGTGTGGTTAATAATCGTTCGGCTCAGCATTGTTAGACCAGATCTGGAAATTGAACTATGCAACTTTCTTAATAGTATGTCTGAACCAGAGAGAAATGTCTGTAAAATTATATGCAATGGAAGGTACATCCATATCCAAAGGATGAATGCAAGATCATAGCAGCTGGTTCTTCTACACCAGGGGCGGCCAATCTTATCCGCAAAGGGCCGGTGTGTGTGCTGGTTTTTGGGGTAACCTTTAGGTCAGCTGTTCAAACCCAGGTGTGAGGACTCTTCAGCCAATCAGTCCTCTAATTAGTAATCTAATTCAGGCAGTTGCAGTGAAAACCTGCATATACACCGGCCCTTTCTGGATAAGATTGGCCACCCCTGCTCTACACAAAGTACATGTTTGTAATGGTGTCATGCGATGATGACCTCAAAACTTGGGACACTTTTCCTGGATGGGTTGAACAAAAAAATCTTTCTTTGAATCCAATCTAAGAAATTTAGCTGGAGAAGTCATGAAAAAGTCACGGAAATTTGTTGCTCAAAGGGGTTGGTCCGCAAAGCAGAACTTGCAGGCTAGTGGACAGATGCTGGTGGGCTGCTACCTGCCTTGGATACTCACGCGCATGAGCGAGGCTGAGGGCCCACAGCCTTAGATAAGAGGCAGTATTAGAGATGCACCCAAGACAGTACTCAATTGTATGGATGGCCTGGTGCATGAACACATTCGGCATGTCGAACTCCTGGAGCATAATGAGGAGGGAAAAAAAAAATAAAAAACAGAAGACAGGTTTGATTGGTCAAGACCTACTCACATTAATCCAAATCATTGTAAACAAATAAATGCAACTGTTGACAACTTATTCTGCCTTGCAGAAACGAAAGACATCTGGGAGCAGAATTTTTCGTTTGGTTTCCCCAGTCTACCACCAGTCAGATCAATAATACTGATCCTCTTACCTCTTCCTCATCATGTTCTCCTGCTTCCAGGTCCCCTTGTATGCTATTGATGGAATTGCTGTCTACTATTAATGGCCTCTGGTCTTCCTAAGACAGACAATCATGCCAAAAGACACAGATATTTGAAATGGTCAAGTCAGGTGTTTCAGACGTGTTAAAAAGCATAGGAATGTATTTCCTCAATACCAGCACTTACTGCTATGCGCTGCTTTTTCTTGTGCGTGCAGTAAAGATGGATCGGTTTTCCCAATAATAAAACTGGAACTGAAACCAGCGCCAAGATCACAAGAACCTTCTGGACTATCGGCTAGACAAGAAAATCAAAGATTACTTTTTTTCAGAGAAAATGACAACAGAGTTGGACATGCATGTACAGTGATCTGTCGATTTGCATCTTAGAGTAACGTTCAATTGTACTTGCATCCCATAATAGCCTTAAATTTTTTTTTTAAACTTGTCTGATGTAGACATAGTGGATGTTAGCAGACATATTTTACCACGTATGTGGCATGCAGCAAGAACCAAAATAAACACACTGCGCAGCCACTATACACACGTGTGACACTGTATCTTATGTTCTACAGTATATTTGATCTCTCCCCTATAATAACTGATTCAAGTCCTCTTTTCCGGGACGAAATCTGGATGCAACTTGATACTGTATTTTCCTTCTTTCGTATAAACACACCCAATCAGCCTCAGGTCAACATGCTCTAATGGTAGTGGAAAAAAAACACCTTTTGAGAATACGTATGCTCTCACCTGTCCCTGGTATAGGTCAGGATTATCCTTGTTGCCAGAAAAAAGGAACATGTCTATGAAGTGGATAAGGATGCTAGGGGCTCGATTGGAGTCCATTGGCCCGTAGGTGACCCACTTAAAGACCACCATGAAGACGAGGTACCCGAACAAGCAGAGCATGAAGGTGAGCTCTGGGATGAGGACCAAGAACATGCTGCTTATCTTCCCAAAGTGCCTGTCAGACAGACACACACACCCATTAGCTTTTAGGCAGAAATAAATACAGGAACTAAAAATCTGATATGGAAACTAGACTGACTAACTTGTAGTTGAAGAAGGACAGGCAAACTCCGAAGGTCATGTGGATGACTCCGATGATCACCGACATCTTCATCTTGTAGGAGTTGAGGAACGTCAGGTGATTATTGGCCATCCCCCAGATCTAGAAGACCATGTTTCATATTTTCATTCATATTTCATGTTTTTTTTTAAAAAGAAAAATTAAAAAAAGTACATTTGCATACCGGGTCAATGCCAAAAGGATAAGGACCCTTGAAGACTCCTGTGACGTTAGGATCCAGCGTGAGATACTGGTTCTGTTGCAGTGTTTTCTTACTATAAGAGAGGGGTATTCAGTTCGCAAGCTAATCAATCCAGGTACCAGAATGTCAAAATCCATTTTGAATGCTTTTTGAATGCATTTAAATCAGCAGGCTATTGCCTTGTAAATCACTGAATCTAATGCACAATCACAGACGCAACTTGGAGCCACTCGATGCTTGTACACTTAAATTCACACACTTTCATAGTTCAGCACAACGGCCTCATCTTAATATTAATGCATTTTACTGTTTGCATATAAATGCATATGCGACGCATTACAAAGTTAGCAGTACTCTCTTAGTTCCTTTTCCTAAATCTTCATCATCATCAGACTAGTTATCCTGGACAAGGACACGGGGTCAATCCTTAAACAAGCACTATTTCGTAACATGATGTATGGTATCATCACACTGCAGGGTAATGAAGCAAATTAGCTACAAAGCACCGGAGTTGCACTTTGATGACTGTGTCTCGGGGTTGTCAACTTTTATCAGCTGGCTGGCGCCAGATTTTCAATTCGAGGCAAGTTTGCACACTCATTTACATGTATTTAAGAGTTTTTTTTACCCTGTAAATAGTGTGTGGCTTTTGCAAACTACCCCAATGCTTCTGATGCAGCTAATTTACGTACACAAAAATGTTCTGAGGGCAGAACGAAAAAGGTTGTAGAGGTGGGTCCAAGCAACTAGAAAAGACAGGACCAAGACATCTGACTGGTTGGTCCCACCTCTAGTTTCTTGGACCCACCTCTTCTACATTCTGATTGGTTCTATCTGAACCAATCATTTTTTTGTTCTGCCCTCAGAACATTTTTGTTTAAGTAAAATTCTCGTGAGTAAGATTTCTTGCTTGAGCATGAGTCAGAAAGCATGAGTGTCACGCCAGATGCGTGAAAGTTAGCAACCCTGGTGTCTGGGATCTGTCTGATTAATGTACCTGCTACTCCACGCACTGACTTTCTCTTTAGATAAAAGCTAAATAAATGTGTGTCGTGAGATTAAAGTGATCATCACGGATGACTGGTGGATGGAGACGAGGTAGCAGCACCTCCAGTTATAGTGCTGCATCATGGGCTGGATGTGCCAGCCAGAAGCGAAGGGGCTGAGGGCTCGACTGAAGCACTCGTTGTAGATGGCGCCGGTGTAGATGGAGAACAGACCCATCAGAAGGATCATGTATCTCCCCCCAAACATCATCCTCCAGATCTTAACACGAGGACAGTAAGACAGGGAGAGAGGAAAGGCCACGGGAAATCAACAATGTCAGAAATCCAAAAGCATCTCCAAGATCTTCCTTCTGCAAACTCAAAACAACAGGTAAGACCTCATTGGTGTTGTTCCTCAGCTTCGGGTCCTTTTCCTCCAGAACCATCCAGAGTGCGGCGAGAGCCATCAGCAACCCGTGACCCACGTCCCCAAACATGACCGCGAAAAGGAAGGGGAAAGTAATGATGGTGTACACCGCTGGAAGGGGGGGGGGAAATCACAAAATGAAACCAGCATCTCATTAACTTGCTCACTCCTTAGGTCAGACGTCAACCACTTAGCACATGGTACAACATGGCTGCATCCAACAAAACACTGTCTGGCAGTTTTGTTTATATTGTTCATTATTTGGATGTTGGCTTATGTACACAAACAAAAAGTGTCGGCAGTGCTTATTTCTGTGTTTGTCGGTACTGCACCATTGCTTAAAAATGGCAAGAAAGAAGAACAGAGAAAGTTGTGGTGGTACCACACCCTTCAGTACTTCAGTACCAGTAGATCAGTACCTGTACCTGTAGTTCAGTACGTAACCCTGTCATAAGTCGATAAGTACCTTTATTTATCCACCTCGACGCATACATTGACAATCGGGTAACGAGCCAGAAGGAGGGTGAACTGGAATCCTTCCAGCAACAAAACACAATCATCTACAGTGAGTGAGTTTCTTGTTTAAATACCTGGGTTGACCTCCCTGTACATGGCCACTCCGTAAGCGTCAACGATGTTCTGGAACCCAACGGTGAAGGAATTGGTGGTGAAGAGGGTCGGGGGGGAGGTGGAGGCCGGCAGCCGGTTGTAGAAGGAATCGACACCACTACCGCTCTTCCTCTGGGGGGGGTGGCAAGCCAGTGAGCCACGTGACTTTCAGTATACGAGTGCTTAGAGAGGCATCCTTTCACTTCCTCCACCTTCCCACAATCCCCTTTGCGGCATGCTCTGTAGGCCTGAATGTTTCGTAAGAGTGGACAGACATTCTAACACCTCCTCCCTTACCATATCCCTCTATCCTTTACTTCCTCGTTCTCACCCCATCTTCCTCCACTCCTCGACTCTCTCACCGCATCTAGCCCCCGCGCCCGGCCCCGGGGGGGGGGGGGGGGGGGGGGGGGGG
>JAODLD010000016.1:1998731-2030215 GCA_026781065.1 Mormyrops boulengeri
TCACCGTGCCTTCCCTGAGGGCGCTCTGCAGGGCCGGCAGCTGGCTGACTGGGCACCAGGCCTCGGCGATCAGACACTTGTCGGTGACGGACGGGCTGCACAGGTTCAGTACCATCTGAACTGCTTTGCATTTCTGGACTTGGACCCTCCATTGTGGCAGGACTGCCACGGCACGTGCCAGCAGCTGCTGAAGGTACTGCTCTGTCTGGGAGAGCACCTGCGTGGAGTGGGGGTGGGAGATCCTCAGTGCCGGCTGGAGCGCCAGCCTGATTACAATGCCATTCTTTCTTGGCCCAATCAATGGCTTAAAAAAACAAATACTATTTTGCAAAATCCAGGCAGCATTGGCATAGTTTCCGAAAAAAAAGCCTGGAGGAAACTAAGCTAAGCCCAAACCAGATATACAATCTGGATATAAAACCCAACGTACTTTGCTTATATTTGATAATTATTTCATAAGCGACCCTGATCTCCCATCTCATACCGCTTTAATGTCATGAATCCGGCCTTCCAGCCTACGGAGGGCGTCTTCCCTCTCAGTCATACTTTCTGGGTACACAAAGGTTTGGGTGTGGAAGCTGCATTTTGGACAAAATTATGGAATGAAGTGAAACACTCACACAAAACACTAGATTACAACAGATGATAAACACCAGGTGGTTCATATACACAGGACTTCTGCCTATAATTCTCCATTCCCACCACAACAGTTCCACAGTGCAACCTTCACAATGGTTATGACATCATGTTTTTTGCCTGGTTAGAACACACCAATCAATCGCTAGCTTACCAATCACAGATTTTCTTAACTTTCTGACCAATCTGATCTCCCCAATAAGAGATGAGGAAAACTGTCCACTGCACCATCTCCCCCTGTGATTGGAAAAAAAAATTAAATAACCAGCAATAACTGAAAATGAAAATAGCAAAAAAAAAAAAAAAAAATCTTCTTACTGAGTCAGGCATTTCCAGTTTCTCATTCATCTCCTGGAACTCCACGATGATGTAACCACGGCAAGCCCGCCACAGTAACCGCTCGAAGGCTGGGACTTTCCACGGATGGACGACACCAGCTACAAAACTGAAAAAACCAAGAAGGTCTAAGAAGGGCCGCTGAAAGAGGCAGGAAAGATACAAAGACTATGTTTCCCACAAGGCCCCAGGCTGTAATATACTTGTAATGTATCATGGGAATATTTTAAGAAGTAAATCAACACGATCCCTATATACACCGTCAAATTAGTACATATATTAATGAAAACTGAAGAATAACAAAGCATCATAGCCGACAGTTTGTGGAGTGACAAAATCATAGTCTGACTTACCTCAGTCGAATATCCTGTCTATTGTCTAAAATGCCAGGTGACTCTTGGGTGGGTAGTGGAGCCTTAAAAACAAACACAGTAAGCTGCCCAATGTAGAAGAATAAAAGTTATTATCAAACGTGCTTTTCACAGTAGCAGCCAGTCCAAGGTAACCCTAACAGACCACATGGCACATCAACTGAGGATGGTTTGGGCATCTATCTAGGATGCCTCCTGGATGGCTCCCTGGGGAGGTGTTTTGGGAAGGTCCGACCAGGAGGAGACCCCCAGGGCAGACCCAGGACAAACTGGGGAGATTATATCTCTCGGCTGGCCTGGGAACGCCTTGGTATTCCCCCCGGTGGAGCTGGAGGTGGTAGCTGGGGAGAGAGAGGTCTGGACATCCCAGCTTAGACTGCTGCCCCCACGGCCCAACACCAGATGAGCAGCAGAAAATGGATGGATGGATGGATGGATGGATGGATGGGACAACAAAGGTTCCACCATCTAGACAGTATCTCAGCTCCGGTTTACATCAGCTAGGTCAGCGTTTCTCAACCCAGTCCTCGGGGACCCCCAGACGGTCCACAATCCCCTGGGAGTTGAGAGATAGCAAAAACGTGGACCGTCTGAGGATCTCCAAGGATTGGTTTGAGAAACCCTGAGCAGGATTTTCAGAAACTGGCAGCGGCAGTCACACGGTGATATCCATGCATCCTCAATTTAACGTAAAGGTAAAACACGTTACAATGATTAGGAATGCTTAGAATACATTTAATCACTCAAATGCAGTGTACTGTGCCATTTACTGTATCTAAATTAACAAAACACATGTATTTGGAATCATAAATAGGATGAAAAAGCTCATTTTTCACCAAGTGCTCACCAAGACTACCGCTAACATTATGGCTTGCTAATCTAGTCGAGTCACATTCTTAAACAAATTTTCACATGTTCCTCCTCCTCAAAACCAAAATCTTATTTAGCTTCAGTTTCGGTGAACCACTCAGCCTAGGGAGACAATGCTGGAATTTAAAATGCAAGAACTTTCCACAGCATCACAAATACTACAAATGATTAACATTACTCCCTGAGCTGACTAACAGGACATAAAGACTCGGACGGCTATTTCCATGCTATTACTTCCTATTCTATATTAACACTTGGGTATTTCTGGGCTCTGACGATTTGGGTATGGTTATTGGCCTTGTAAGACTCTACTGAAATCCTGACACACCAAAAAAACCTGAGCAAATGCTGACCTGCATGGCAGTGAGGGAGTGTGTCTGTGTCAGAACTCCCCGGTACTGGCAGAGTTGGGTCAGCTGGGCCTGGAGACTGTCTCGGTTCCGGGACACCTAACATGCAGCAGCACAAGGGGACACACTGAACCACCATTCGACTCAGAGGGCGACCTCCAACCCTATTTTCGGAACTCTCAGCGTTCTTTCCCAACCTCTCTTAACTCTCTAGACAGTCTCTCACTCTCTTCCTCTATGGTCAGCAGTTCTTTGGGTTGGGGGGCCGAGGGAACAGGACAGGGCGGTGACAGCCGTCCCTCCAGGTGAGGCGAGAGTGACCGCTGGATTTCCTGCTCCAGAAAGGCTACAGGAAGCAGCATAACATGTAGCCAAGAGAGGAAACGACAAAATAGAGCAAAAGCTACATTCATAGCTACAGTTAGATGCATTGTCAATTTTACAAATTTAGATGGAGGATCCCAGGAACTCACAAAATGTTTTCTCCAGCTCTTCGCATCGTCTCACCTCACCAACAAACTTCCTCTGAAAAGCGTTGACGTTTGGGTTCAGCTGTGGCGAAAAATGGAGGCACCAGAGAAGAATTCACGTCAAATCAAAGCAGGGCTGCGAACTTGGTGCGATGAACACATTTATTCTGGTCGAGTAAAACTCTGAACTTACGTCTCTGAATTCGACCAGCCCCAACTCTCCCAGCTCACTGACGCAATCATACGCCGACCCTGACTGAAGGAAAAGCTGCACTAGGCAAACTTCCTCGCTCCGAAACAGGGCTCCCATCGCAGCCTGAAGGAGGGAAACACAAACTGAGTTAACTTCATGGGTAGGTGGGAATTAAAAGGCCACAAGAGTCTTCATGTGATTCTCTCTCATTCTTCCCCAAAGCTATTTTTTACACAGGGGAAAATGTGAGAACAGCAAACAGCGATCAGATCAAAGGTAGGAGTCACTCCGAGAAGGTGACTCAATGAGTCAGCTGACAGATTATGGTGCCAAACAGCCAGCCACAGTCCTTCACATCCTATAGGTAGAAACCTGGCCAAGAGTTTTCAATGCGTTGTGGAAAACGGAAAGGGAAAAATAACGCATTCGTTTAATTTCAGATTAAATAAAAATGTTTTTAACTACCCCTACTGATCGTAAACCGTTAACAGAATCCACAATCATGTCACATCCACATCAACATACACGCGATCCAGACGCCAGCCCCTAACGTGACTGAATTTACAGAAATCTACGCGTCCTGTCAGTTCAAATATTTACCACGCTCGATTTTCGTGAATTGCAACAAGTTACGCATTTGGAACATTTGTAACATTACAAATGTATCATTACATTCTGCAGTCCCCATCTTTACTAAGTGCTATCACAGCTCTACCATTAGCGTTGCCTAATTGTAAACCTGTGCCAATAAGTCAGCAGTTTCGTGCGTCTGGGGAAGCACAGATAAGCAAAAACAGCTACCCATCTGTCCCATACAAATAAGTGTCACTGATTTAATTTACGCAGTTATCTACGTATTGTATTACGTTGCAGTTTTCGTCACGCTAAAAATCGTTCACCTTTCAAAATAAAGGCTTGTTTTCTGGTGACTAGCAAAAAATAGGACTACCCACTACCATAACAACTGGGACGAAAAAAATAAAGATAAATAAATCTATTACCTATCACAAGAAGCGATCTGGAAAGGATTCCCGAAACAAGCCAACGAGCTTTCAAAATGCATCAGACTACATAACGTGAATTTGTGACGATTTAATAACTGAACATATAACAGAATTGTCTTGCAGTTATACTTATCCGAGATTAAAATGTATCGCACGGTTTTTAACTGAACACAAAACGAAACTTACGACCACGTCGCAGTTTATCATAGACAGGCATGTTTCCAAACAGCGTGGTGACTTTGCTCATGTCACAACATTTTTGCGAGGTCCGGCTTACCCTCCTTCTTGCGGATTCTTTAAAAAATGCAGGGTTCTGGCAACCAGCAGCCTGGACAGATACACACCGGTTTGACACGGCCGAAAGCAGAACCGACGCCGATAAGGAACCGCGAGCATCGCACTTCCCGTTTACTCAAGCAGTCATGTGACCCCGGTCGGTCACGTGACCTCGGCTGCCGGTCCGGGGTACGAAGGCACCCCCCCCCCCCTCCCAGACCAGGTACTCCCGGTACGCATTACGGCATTTCTATCGATACATTTTAAATTGCACGTTAGCGCCCGCATAAGGTTTCAGAATTATCCAGAACACCCCATATTAGCACCCAAAGGCATACAGGTAAGATTCATGTCTTTATTCAGAACCAAGATTTAAAATCCCATTGGTTTAGAGATGTTGCCACAATTTTAATCAAAATAGATTCCATCAGACAAGTGATACAGCATATACTATCATTTCAGAAAGAGAAAGACAGAATAGAAGGTATATCAAGCAAAATATGGTACACGGGAACACCATGCCTATAACTAAAGGGTTTTGGGTCACGCAATTAAAAAACAGAAAAATAAAAAGGGGGAGACCAGCAAATGCAGATAAAACAGAAGTAAACAAAAATAGTGGATCCCCCTTGCTGGCATCAACACAGACAGAGACAGGACAAATAATCTAAGATCCCTGTTATGGGTTGCCCAATTAGAGAACTGCAAATGTGATACGACTGAGTTGTATGAAATTCCAAAGCACTACGACAGCATTTACCAGTCCATTCCTTGGGGACCCACAGACATACCAGTCCACGTTTTCGCTCCCTCCCAGACAGTCCACATCTCAGCTCCCAGTAAAAATATGGACCGTCTGTCGGTCCCCGAGGACCGAATTGGGAAACACTGCACTATGAGCTAATCTGTAAGAGGCTTCAGTTTGCAGCAGAACGATATCAGCTAGCACACCTCATATCCACTATCACTCTACTGTAGGACCCCCCTCCTCACCCCACCCCCCCAATTTAAAATGCCACTCCGTTATCCTCTCCATCCAATCTTCAGTTTTACAGGCTGTAGAACTTCAGGCTCCTGTCCATCCCAGCAGAAGTGAGGAACTGGGCATGCTCCCCAAAAGCCACGCCCGTCACCAGCCCCGAGTGCTCTGCAATTCAAAATAAAGTACAGAGATGGTTTCCACACAAAGGTCAGAACCATGGCGGAAGCAGTATGCTGGTTTTGTGCAGCACTGAAGTTAAACATTACAAGGACCGCGACATTTCAGGGGAACTCTCACCGGTGAAGTTCAGGACCTCGGACCACTGTTTGCAGACATACACTCGTATGTCAGAGCCTCCCACTGCCAGGTACGTGCCACTCTGGTCGAAGACCAGCGACTTCACCTGAGCAGGGTAAAAAAAAAAAAGATGCCGCAAGTTATGTCGTGTAAATTTTCCACTACAGTTCAACTTGAAAATTAGAGGTTTGTAACAAAGACTAGTCTGTTTAACCTAACCCTCAACCTAACTTCAAATCAACATTAGATTCGACTTAATTCTGGTTACAATCAGATTTAAGTATTTTGATTCTTTTGTTGTTTTCAAAGACCTCATCTATACAGCCTGCCTTTGGACAACGGACTACATAACTGGACATCCTTCAGTGCTGGAACCTTCTAGATTGCTGAAGTACCTTCACCTCTCAATAAAAGTTTTACTTCTACTCAAAACATAGTAAGTGGGTTTTCAGATGTCTGGATAAAGCGCCATTAGTCCACCTCATAATTGTTGTCAAGGGTGATGGTCTTGAAATTCTTCAGTTTTCTCAAATCCCACAGTTTGAGAGAGCTGTCCTGAGCACCTGTGAAATGCAATAGTGTGTTTAGCGCGACGTGCAAACCACAGGCCGGGCACCTGCTGACACACGTGCCAAAGTTAGTCACTCACCTGTGGCCAGGTAGTAACCGTTTTCGGAGAAGGCCACGGCCGTGACCGGCCCAGAGTGTCCGGGGAAGTTGGCCACGTTGGTGCGTTCCTTGAGATCCCAGATCTTGATCTGGGAGTCAGCGGTGCCGGTTCCAAAGATGAGCCCATCGGGGTGGAACTGGGCACAGGTCAGAGCTGGGAAGAGGATGGGATGCGGCAGAAGGTGAGGGGAAGCAATTTCATACGCCCACATTCTTTCCTACAATTTTGAAGCAAGCGGGGGGGGGGGGGCGCTTACCACAGCCTGCAGTCTCATCAGTCACCTTGGTGAGGACCCGACCCGTCTGGATATCGGAGAATGCCCAATACTGAAATAGGGTAGCAGGAAATAGATCATAAAGGTCAATTGAGGTGTGGCAGAGGCACAACTATGAATCCGAGGCCAGAAAGACAAACGTGCAGACAGAGGCTCATAGAGACAGGCCGTTCTTCGGCGTCTCATGGTGCCCGCTGTACGCTAATAGGTGTCTCGTGCTGGAGACCATACCTGATCCTCAGATGAGCTGAGCAGGTAATCTCCAGTGGCATGCAGAGAGAGTCCAGTCACTCCCATCTCATGAGCTTTAATAACCTGGACGCAGTTGCCGCTGGATACGGACCACACGCGGATAGTGCTGTCCGGGGAAGCAGAAAACACCACCGACTATGGGAGAGAGGGTGGCACTACAGGTTAGCTAGGAGTAGAAAGCCTAGGGACTGACGGCAGGCCGGCCAGTCATCTCTACCTGAGAGGGGTGATAGATGACAGAGGTGACCTTCTTCGTGTGGCCCTTCAGAGTAGCCACGATCTGCTCCTCTCGTTTATCAAACACCACCACATTCTTATCCGCACCGCCTGCAGAGAGAGAGAATGTGTTTAAAACAAGGGACACCCCCTCACACGATGAGGCACAGTGTTGCCTTAGCAACAGGAGGCAGCGATAAAGGGCCATACCAGTGAGCACTTTGTTGGTATCTGTGGAGCACAAGTCCAGAGCAAGGATTCCAGGTATACTGGCACTGTGCAGACCCTTAAAACATAATACCGAAGTCATATGACACGAGTGACACATATATACAGCATGAGGGTGGATGTGTAGGCAGGGGGCCCCATGGAGCTAATACTCACAGCATGGGATGCCACTTGACGGTATTTGGAGAGATCCTCAACCCTGACCAGCTCTTCGGGGACCGTTTTTCCTCTCTGACAAAAATATTAGTGAGTGAAACTAACAGCTGTGGAGAGGTGAGCGAAAGAGGAACACGACCTTTCGAACCCCAAATATATCCCCCAAGTATTCAGTCAGCGAACTAATAAAGCAATGACTTACCTTTTTTCTTTCGGTTGTAAGCACAGTAGCTTTGTCTTGCAGCTAGAAAAGAGAGGGAGAATGAAACTGTAAATCATGCAATGTGTTCACCACACTATCAACAAGGGACTGCGCCCCCCCCAAATGCAAACTCCTTTAAGATTTATTAACAAAAGCACCCATTAAAATGCAAAAACGTTATGATATTCAATCAGACCTAAAAACATTTACTGATATATCTGATCATTACACACATGAACTGACACACTTGACACCAAATAGCACCATCTTAGTACCAAGTTCTGCAGTATCAGGGAATTATGTATGTTCGCATGCAAACTGAGGCTGATTCACTGAAAGCCCGCCTTATTAATGCATTCGGATTAACATGCTTTGAAAGGAGGTGCATTAATCAGTCTCTCCTTGGGAATCTGTGTTAAGGGCTCAGCGGGATCGAAAACCAGCACACAGCACGGCCCAGGAGGCGTGGGGTTCCCAACCCCTGGAGTGACTGGGGACCGAACGGTGATGACTTACCGGCACCCCCCATGTGTATTTTTGCACAAGTATACCCACACATGCTGCAGCTTATAAAAACGCAGAGATGGCACAAAACAAAACAAACCCTGAATGGATATTTAACTTAATTTATCTGCAATTTTTCTGAAATGCCACTGTCCTTAGGCAGCTATTAGTTAAGTTCTCCCCAAACGAGCTTGATGGGCCGAATGGCCTCCTCTCGTCTGTACAATCCTTATGTTCTTAGGTAAGTATTCCTGTATGGCAGCTTGGCTGTATCTCTCTCAGGACTGAGCTACAGATTCTTACCTTCTGTATAATTTCTGGGGTCATTCCGACCTGTTCGGTAACTTCCATTGGCTCTCCACCTGCACCCTAAGTTTGAGAGAAGACGCAAGATATAATCTCTGACTGAGGGGGGAAATACAAAAAAATGTTCTTACTCAGCAGTGAAGGTGATGGTTTTAAAAAAGCTGGATTGGGCAGCTCAGTTGAGACTCACCACAGCTGCCAACTGGGAGGCCGGAACAGCCTGGGGAACGACCAATCCAGCTTGAGGCTTCAGTGTTGCCAAGGCTGCGGAAGGTCACATGTCACTACAGCTCAAATAAAAGGGCACGACCAGGCCGGTTCCAGGACAAAGGAATGGGGTAGGTGGGGATGTCCTGGACAGGCCCCTGTGCTCACCTTCACGGGCAGCAGTGACCTCCTTGGTGAGACGAGCGATCACCCTGCAGGCGGCATCATGCTGGTAGAGGGCGTGAGAGAGTTCCTGGCGTGTCGTCTGCAGTTGCTGCCGGAGAGTGAAGCTGTGGAGCATCACAGCGTCCTGAAAGAAAAGCCGGACAGGGCAGCCGTCGAGATTACAGACAGCTTCCATATGGATCAGTGCTCGAAAGTCCTGGTGGGGCATCCCCAATCCATTCAGCACAAAAAAACTAAACTACAGCCTCTCCCCTGGTTATGATGGGCTTACATTCTGGCAAACCTATCGAAAGGCAAAAATGCTTAACAAACGTTACAGCCTAGCCCAGTGGTTCCCCACCCAGTCCTCAGGGACCCCAGACAGTCCACATTTTTGCTCCCTCCCAGCTCCCAGCCAATCAAGAATGCCAAATACCTGGTACAGGTGCTAGGAGCTGGGAGGGAGCAAAAATGTGGATTGTCTGGGGTCCCTAAGGACTGGGTTGGGAACCACTGGCCTAGCCTACAGCCTGCCTTAAACATGCTTAGAACACTTACATTAGCCTACAGTTCGGCAAAATCATTAACACAAAAGCCTATTTTATTATAAAGTCTTGAATCTCATGTAATTTATTGAATAATATACTGAAAGCTAAAATCATTTACCCATCGTAAAGTCGAAATATGGTAACATGGATCATCGTAACTCGGGAGAATCTGTATATAAAAGGCACTACACGCTTTCCTCCCTGTCATTCAGGAAATGATATCGATCTGATCCACAGAGCGGCAGGCTACTCTGCTTTATCAATGTAACAAAAAAATGCCACAGGGTGAAATGTACAGTTACAGTTTTGAGCCTTAGTACATTTACAGATACACTGTATTACAGGGTCCTCTATACTGTCATGTAGTTACGGCCGAGTTTATGGAGAAAACGGCTTGAGCCACTGACCCACTCGTCCTGCAGCGCCTTGAGGATAGCGGGAATGCTGGTAGCCGATGGAGCCTTGGGTCGGATGGGATGAGATACTGAGAAGGGAACAGGGTTCGGGGCGTTATGCATACGACACAAAGCACCATCTGAGCGCCCTGGTCATAGACACACATCAGTGCAACGCGCCTGATAAAACAGACTCCAGCTGCCGGGTAGCGCTGCGATCTCACCCTTGATGTCGATGAGCTGCTCTTCAGAAAGCGGCTGGCCCGTTATGGGGTCGGCCCCGTTTTCGGCGATGTACTTCTCGATGAGCCGCCGCTCGAACACCTGGTTCGACACGGGGGAGACGCAGGGGTGCTCCGGCACCTCATTGGAGACTGTGGGGGAGGCAGGCGTAGAAACGTGGGCCTTGACGCAGAGCTACTCAGAAGTAAAGCTGTTTTTATGTTACTACGAAAACTAAAACATGATCAGGAAAGTAATACGTCGTTTTAAACACACTGGAGAATAAAACCGAAAACCACGGTCCAGCACAGAAAACAAAATTGCACGTTCGACTTACTTGCACAAACCAGAGACATCCTCCGCGAAAAGCAGCCGCTCGTCCAGCAACGAGCGAAAAACACAGGTTATGAAAGGACTTGAAAAAGACCTGGCCGGCTGAAACACTCCGCTCCACGCCCCGTGTGTCCTACTCAGGGTACAACGTGCTTTATTTAGTTTTTGCCGGCTTTGTTCAGATTTGGTTTTATTCCTTTCAATTGCGTGCATGCAAACGCGGCCACACGGTCTGTCTCGAGGTTGTTGCCGCCGCTGAGATCCGTTGCATGCCGGGATAGCGTCGGTCCTCCACACGCACCCCCTTCTTTTCAATTCGGTGTTTTAAAACCGGGAACGTTTGTTTCGGGCTTCTGATGGTCAATGCGAGCAACTCGGTGTGTTGGCACATATTTAGTGGGAATCACTTAAAGAAAAGGATTTCGAGCCTCCAAACATTTATTTCACTTTACGACAGGACACCAAAACGCTTTACGTTAGAACCTTGAGGAAGCATCATATTGTCGTTCACCATATAAAATTTTTCGAGACTGTAATAGAGGTGTTACTTCTTGAGGAAATTAACAACAGATGAACCGAGAAGAGTTGTAAAATATAATTCTGCTGGCTACATTTATCTATAAGAAACGATTTTCCCTTTGTCTTAACGTAAGTGTACAACAAAAATTCTTATAGTGCACATAATATATATCATCTTCAATTTTTTACAAGATAAATTATTTATGACTATGCACATAGATCAATGGCACTCATAATAATAGTTGTTCTGTGACCAGATTACTGATATTACACTATGCAACAATCCCAAGGACAGAGGTAGCAGAAAAACTCCTTGGTGGTGTAAAATCCTGAGATTGTCAGCAACCTCTGCAGTGTAGAGAAAAAATAATGAAAACTAATATAACAAAGAATGCAAGAATGTCCCAGTTACTGAAATACCCTATTACTCCATTTGGTAGTGTTAATAATAATTCTGCACAAGGTGTAGCCCAAAGAGTTGAACTTCCATATTACAATTTGTGATGGATTACATTTAAATAATAGAATACAGGACAGTGATGCAATACTATCCCCCCCCCAAACATCCCCACAACATGTAGAGGCAGTGTGAAGCTTGGTGAATTAGGGATTTGTGTGTTTGTCCAGAAGGTGGTGGGGTTGAATCCCATGATCAGTGGGGTAATCGCGTCACCTCTGGGTCCTTCAGCAAGGCCTTTAACTCCAATTGTCCCAGGGGAGCAGGCTGTTGTCCTTTCCTCACTTTTAAGTCATTTTAGACAAAAGGATCAGGTAAATAAATAAATGTCAGCCTAAGAGTGCACACTTAACCGAAATAAAACCCCAAAACTTTGCTTTCCATGTCCTGGCTTTCTTGTCCTCTAAGAGAAGCTCAGCTTGTCAGAGGTGTACACACTGCAGCAGTCAGATGTATTAGTGCTGAGTGGCAGTACAGAAAGATATTCCTTTCCTTGGGTGGACTTTCCTGTTTTCTTAATCTGGAACTGGATGTAGGGCTCAGAGGAGCGTAAGCAGTCGGAGCTCAGTGGGAAAGTGATGGACGCCTTCCTCTCTCCATTCATCCCCTGAGAAGAATTAACAAGGATTAATGCATAAATGCGACGCGGTGCACATACGTGTTTGTGTTCAATATGTGTCAACCTACCCGAGTCTGCAGAATGTTATTAGCAGGGTCTGTCTGTCCCCTGTCAACCAATGCTTCTCTTTCAGTAGAAGGTATGCATGCAGTTTTTGCTACTGGAGTGATGTCCTAAAAGCAAGGATGCAGGGGAAATTAAAAAAAAAATACAATAAAAAAAGTCAAAACAGCAAAAATGTCAAATGAAACTTACTGCAGTTGGAGAGATGCAATTCCCAGAATTATGTGCTCCGTCCCACGGGGGGTGACTGGGAAATTGGGGGGTGAAGGGGTAACTGTAGGTCTATAAAAAACAGGATGAATTAAGTTACCAATAACAAACTCTCATGAGTGGTACCAGTAGGTAAGAGAAGACCACTAGAGAGGAATAAGTAAGTCTCCTCACACAACATAAATACAAGAACACATGCAAAACCACAAGCCTGGCCAAACTGCCACCTTACCTCACTGTACAGGTGAGCGCCGAAAGGGGTGACGCTGGCATTTCTTTGAGTGTTTCTGCTCGGCCTGCTCCACAAGGGGTATTTTTTCTTGAGGAGAACAATAACAGCCATAAAGCCAAGTCCGCACAACGGAGCAGCTACTGACTTAAAGTTTGCTCTCCACTTCGGCTTTCCTGCAGAAGCATGGGAAGGAACAAAAAGCGAAAAACGATGCTTACAGTGCAGAGAAGTACAGTGCACAAACATATGTAAGGACTAACGTCTATTGGCAGCATGCGCGGGTACACCCTGGATGGGATGCTGGATCACTACAGAGCACGCACACTCTAAGAAACACACGCAATGGGGAGTTTAAAGATGCGACATAGGGAGAACATGCAAACTCCACACACAAAGGACAGGGGCAGGATTCTGGAGGTGTGAGGCATTTGTGTAGTATTTATGAAATTTCAGGACTATGCCACATTCACTCACTGCAGTTGTGGGCAGTGGTGGCTTAATGGTTAGGGATGCGCACTTGTAATTGAAAGATTACAGGTTCGAATCCCTGACCAGCAAGGCTCCACTGAGGTACCCTGAGCAAGGTACTGCCCCCAAGCACTACTCCCCGGGTGCTGAATTAGCTGCCCACTACTATGTCACATTGTCACATATGGGTTACATCCAGAGGACACATTTCGTTGCTGTGCACTGTGTGCTGTGGTGTGTCAACAATGGCAAATAATCTCTTAAAAAAAAAAAAAAAAAAAAAAAACTGACAAAGGACCTGCATTCTATCACAATAAATTAAAATGTTAGCTAAATTAACAAGACATACCACATGCATCTGTTTCCTGGACATGTTGTTACTTACTAACGACCTCCAGCCACGTGGAGGAGACTAGGTTGCCCTCCGTGTCTCGGACCTCATACACACCAGTGTTGTCCAGTCTCAGCTGCTCGATAACAATCTCATCGGATTCACCCACTCGCGCCGGCATCAACTGCCATCTGTACCGCCCCGCGGTCGCCACGACTTCGCCGCCTCGCACGAGCAGGACGGCAGGCCGGTCGGTGATGGAAACGTATGAATAGGAGGGGATGAATGACAGATAGGTTTTGGAGTATGGAAGGAAGAGTGGAAGGATCAAGGAGTCACCAGTGAAGTAGGTAAAGCTGAAGCCATGTTCTGCAAGGAAAAGGTAGGAAGAATAAAATGGTAAGAGAAGGCTTGAGTTGAATAGTATATGGGAGACAAAACTACCATTTGTTCCCTCATTCACCTTCAACAATTAGATGGACTGTTGACAGAAGTTGCCTGTTGACGTCTCTTAGAGTGTAATTCCCCTGGTCTGATTGAGTCAGCCCTTCCAGAATCCAGTGTCCAGCCTTCACACTGCACCTGCTCTGCTGGCTTTTCGAAGGAACCGAGCTGTTCCACAAGGTCGTGGGTTGGGAAAGCGACTGGGAGGATTTGGGGGAAAATTCCATCAAAGCGCCACCACCGGAGATGTCAATCTTTAAGTCATCTCCATAGAAACGCCTGATGCTCTTGATGCAGTCTGAGTAAAAAAAAAAAAAAGTGTTTTTTTGTACCACACTGGTTGATTTTCATAATAATGATAACTCTTTATGATGGTAAACAAATTCTGCACTCATTGGGTGAGCAATGTTTTCACTTAGAAAAATGAAAACAGAACAATAAAAATGGTAATGTACATTCAGATTTGGATTTTGTTAGTACTTTATAGGACAGAACAACCTGGACGATGTCTGTTTAAAAAGCAATATAATATTTAGGAATGTCTTACCTACTACAGTGAGATAGATCTTCTTATAAACAAATCCTGAGGACATCTTCAGTTTAAAGAGTCCTTGGTCTTTCCCTGTCACCTCTTTTACCTGCAAGATCTTTTCTCCTGTCCACCCGTACCTGGGATCCATCACCTGAACATACATAGGAACATATAAGCACAGAATCACATGAAAACTGAGGAACCAGTTAACTGTGCATACATGCAAACTAACAGCACATTAAAGGAGTTTGCATTTAACGGCGCACACCGGCATGCAGAAGCACACAAGCCTCACCTTGTTGTGGTCCAGTACCACCCTTGTAGGTCCGGGCGGAGAACTGGGGACGAACATGACCACTCTGACTCTAGACTTGAGGGGGAGGTTAAAATCCTTCCCAGAGCAGACAACATGCTTTTCTTCATTCCACACTACAACACAAATACAGGGTTATTTTCATAATTATTATTTTTAATAGGAAAAACATACCTTTCTCAGTAATCAATGCAAAAATATTTGTCTGTATATTTTAGAATTTACCTGCCAAAGAGAAATCTGGAAAAAAAAAACAGAAATATTGCAGAATTAATGCAAAAAGTGTAAACATACATCAGCATTCATCACATCGGCTATTGAAACATCTTAGACGACTGAAAATGAAACTCACCCCAAAAGAAAACGCCCAGCAGAAAGACTAAGATCATCATCTGTGAAAGACACATATAGTATAGTTAAGGGTATATATACATTGTTCACCCCACACCAGACAACAGTATCACGGTGCAGAGGTTAAAGACATCTAAGAATGAGTGCTTATTACAGTACTGTACGGTAGGTCGTACTGCTCTCTCTGACCATAATTTATCTAGCATCGCGTCGTATCAGTAACCGGCACAGTGTTGCGCTAAAAGCGTTAAACCTCAAAGTGACTGTGAAAACACGTATACGAAGGCCATTTAATGCCATAAAGCACGTCCTGTACTCATAAAGTCACTCGGTAACTCCCAAAATACATCAATATGGGAAAACGCAGCCCGGAATGAAACAAAACAACAGGTAAAGTATCCGAATGGACACCATTAAAAATAACATTTTGTCTTTAAACACTCATATCATATAACTGATCCCCATATCAGAAGTGTCACATCAGAAGTGTCCATGTTGCATTTCATCAATGAATTTTGCAAATTAACAATCACTGACGATGATCTGGTATTTCAAATGCGAAGTATATATTGCATTACTGTGCAACACAGCAAAAAAACGCACTATGCTTTATGATAAACTGGAAGATGCATCGATGTATTGGGATAGTACGTTGATATATTATTGCCTCATCGCAATAACGCTATCATATTACCTTCATTAGCAAAAAAAACTCACCTGTATCTCAGGCTCAGCTAATTATGGTACAGCATCTCCTCGATGTTACCGTAGAGACAGGATCCTCGTGCAGTGCTTTTGTGACTAAAGCATATTTACGCGCATGGTTCTCATGCAGCACATACGCAAATCTCATGATTGGGGTTAAACTCGGTAAAAGTAACGCATAATTTTCAACGCGCGACTTTCCGCTGTGCGCCATCTACTGGACGGTCGCCGGAAATAATCTCCATTACGTCACCACGCGCTTTAAAGGGACTGTCGCAGAGAGCTGTATGTAAAACCAAGAGTATTATAACAATACCATGTAGCCCGGTGGCCTCACACCTCCCGCGTTGCCACCGGCTTTGTCTGTTGAATTCACCCTGATTTTATATGGCTTTCCTCCCATAATTCAAAACATGAAAAATAGATGAATTGGGCTTTTAATTTACGATACCGTAATACCGGAATTCCATTGGAAAACACCCCAGGTTTCTCCCTTCTTCCTGGGACTGGCTCTCCGTGACTGATTAAACAGTGTTGGGAAGTAATGGACAGGGTTGGCACAGTGGTTAGTATTGTTGCTTCTCAACTCTAGGACCAGGATTCAAGTCACTGCCATGGTGTGTGTGTGGAGTTTGCATACCTTCCCTGTGTTGTAGTGAGGTTTCCTCTGAGTACTCCAGCTTCCCTTCCCAGTCTTAAAACATGCTAAGGTTAACTGGTGTTTCCAAATTGGCCATGGGTGTATGAGGGTGCCCCATCCTGGGTTGTTCCCTGCCTTGTGCCCATAGGATCTGGACCCCGTTACCCTCAATAAGCTAAATGACCACAGAAAAATAATGGGTGCACCGATACTCCAAAAAATAGTACTGTACACATCTCTCAGCAGGGCTGTTTAAACACCTTCCCATCAGGGCCAAAGATGAGGTAATACAAGAATGAAGAAGTACTTTTTGTTTGTTCTACATCCAGAAGACCGTGCACATGTATGTAATGGATCCCCCCCTTTACAAAGGAACACCCGGTATGTTCCATCCTATTTGACTGATTCCCACAGTTGAACAGATTCCTCACATTTTCTTCTTTTTGACGAAAGGGTTGGTACAGAAACATGCCTTCAAGAAACCCACCCTGAAAGAGCTTCTCTGTATTGAGCATTCAAATCAGGACCGTGACAACGCCGATGTCACCTTACACAGAAATTATCACCGGTTCAGCTCTTAAACTTACTGCCCCTCGCAGTGAGTAGTATATTCTTAGTTAATAGCCAACTGAATAAGACGACAGCGATATGAAGTCATTTATCCATCACGTACAATATCTTCCATTTGGTCACTTTTAATATTTCATTATATTCCATGTCAATGAGCGAAAGACAGTAACATGTTTTGCTTTAACAAATCTTGAGTAATTCAAATGAATTTCTAAACCCTGCACTTTAAGGTTATTTTTTCAGCTGTAACTATCCATACATGCATTTTATCCATTAACAATAATTTCCATATTATTTGCTCAAACTCAGAAATAACCAATCACCACAAACAGAACATAGCCCCTGTCATTTCTGCGTGCATTCTACATGACATCATAAAGAGTGAAAGACAACATTCCCAAACATGGAATAAAGACGGCTTTATTACAGATTGTCAAGCGCACTGACCCAACTCCACCTCCAGACATACATCATTGTTTCAGATTGCGTTCGATCCTCTTCATCGATCCCTCCAAACCTTTCACACGTTTCTCCAGATTGCTGGATTTGTCCTGCTCAGACCCGACTCGGGCCAGACCCAACAGGGCACAGGTGAACACCAAGGCGCCTAGTCGCCAGGCAGTGATGTTGGTGTTCGCGCTGGTGTCACTCACGATGACCACGAAGAGCCACAGGGCAATGCTCAGCTTCAGAAGCCAAAGAACCCGCCTCAGAACGCTCAGAACCAAATGCAGAACCAGGGAGATAACCCAGTAACCAATCACCGCCAGCAGAGCCCACTGTGCGACAAAGGCAACGCCTTCTGCTGTGAAATGCGGAAAAGGCAGCTTGACTGCAAATAAGGAGAGAAAACATCCATTACAAAGTGCCTTGATTCTGCTCAATCACTGCATTTTTCAAATCCAGTTTAAGCAAAAATATCATGTCTTAAAAGCCGCAAGAACTGTGTGATTTCTTTCACGGCATCAGATGTTTATTTTTGGGATCTCTGGGAAGAATGTTCGTTTTTATCTACACTAACTGGTTTTTCTAGCTTCAAGCGGGGGATTGGAGAGGGCGGGGCCTCCACCAATCCAGATATTTGCACAAGTTGTTTGTCGAGGCAGAGCTACGTGAACACCGCAGGGAAAGCGATGTCCACGTGTCGCAGCTCGATCACATACCGGCAATGCGTTTCTCACCTGACACTCCAGTTGCACTCAGGATCTCGGTGACATAGACGGCAATCACATTCAACCCGCTGGCTGCTCCCGTCGACAGAAATCCGACTGCCACTTTAAAGTACTAGGGAGGAGACAGTGAGACCATCTCACATGCAGCAGTTTTCTGTCCCTACACGTGGTACTCAGTCATATGGAGGGAGGGAGGACCTTAAATGCAGTGTATTAGGGTTTGCAAAATGTACTACTATTCATCTAAACAATGCAGGTTTTTATCAAAGCACACTTGTAACATATAAACACAGCTGATATCTCTCAGCCTGCTTCGCAGCTGCAGCGAAGACTAACACAGACAGCTGCCCTTTATGCACCTGTTGCTGTACAGTGTCTGCATTGTTCAGACTGCAACAGCTCAGCAGTTATACATAAATACAAACAAAAATTATGATCTTGAAACGCTCACAAACTGTATTCACGCACAACTAATTTCAGATTCTCACCTCCAATAAGGCCTCTAGTTTCTCCTGGTCAAACAAAGAGTGAAGGCACAATTTAGCATTCTGTGTGAGGAGGGGATTTGCAGGAGAGAAGGTAAGCCACAGTGGACCAGGTACAGGGTTAAGGAGACAAAAGACAAAAGGTAAGTTATAAGGCAGTTAATGGGCGGTGCGGAAGAGGACCGCGCGAAGCAGGAAAGGAAAACTAAGGATTAGAAGTGTCAGAATCAAAGATGCCAGATTTCCAGTTGGTTAAAGTGACTGGCAGCAAGGCCAGGCGTTTCATATTGGAGGGTTTAGAGAATCGCACCCAGCGATGCTGATACCGCCTCCCTTTCTCACCTCAGTGGTCGTTTCGATGACCCGCGATCCGACGACGGACACCAGTAACTGGTGTACTCTCCCGCACGCTTCGTCCAGGACAACCCGCAGTCCCACCAGCAGCTCGTTGGGGGTCTGGGAAGCCCCGACATCCGCGGTGCATGGGGGCACCACTCCGGAAAGCATGATCACAGCTAAAGCCAGCAGACTGAGGCGTACCTCGCAAATCCTTCGTACAGCCATTTTAATATCAATAACAACAACTAAGAATCGGACGTACGCAAAACTAATTCAGTCACTAAATTATTATATTTTGGACATTCGGTTTCTTGGGGTTTCTAATGCACAATCGTCTTATGTATTTCCGCAAAAAAAACTAAACACGCAAAATAAACTGAATAGCGATCACGTTGTTCAATTTATTATTAGTAACAAATGACAGCACGCCCAACTGAGTCGACATGCAGATAAGAATAAACTCCCAGCCTCCAGCCGTCGGTAATGTCTTCGAAACACAACACCGACAATAAAACTATTCTATAGCGATGTTTGGCAAACACTGAATTGGCTAAATGCACTTTTGGATTATTCCACCCTTATATTTAATTACAACCTGGCAACGCTGCAAAACTGCATCTCATGCCTTTTTACACCGTGACCAAGGACACGCGCTTTACTGTGTTACCATTAAATAGCTATATTTAGTATTGAACAAAGTTAAAAATAGAAACTGACCGAATAATACGGCTATATTTTAAATATATCGGGGAATCCGCAGAAGAAAAAAGTCGGACACGGCTTCTCCGAGGAATTCTGCAAGTTTGACGTTTAAAACAAAAGAGGCGGCGGTCGAGCTCGGAAACGCTGCGCTGATTGAAGGCGTTTAAATCTCTTTTATGCCTGTTCTTGTAGTTGAAGGTTCTCAATCGGTAAAACCAGCAGGGAGCTGCTATTGTTTGGCGGATATAAAATGACCTAAAGAAAGTTTTGGGCGCCCCCAGAGCGACGCACACGCCGCCTTCCCACTGGCTCGCCGCGTTTAAATTTTCCAGCTCGGTGTCCGCCTGCCTGCCACCCAAATGGGCCGTACGAAAGGGAGGGATCCTGGGATTTGTGGTTCCGATCTAACCACTGCGCAACAAAACACGAGACCCAAAATACACAGCCAATATACAAACATGTTTTATCGTCTTTTTTATTAATTGCAAATAAGCAATTACAAATTTGAACCATAAGGAGAATAGAAACCAATACAACTACTTAAAGCAGCTTTCAAATAAAAATGAATAATTATAATCATGAAAAAAAAAACAAAAAGAGGCAGGCAAACTCAGGTTGCCCAACTTTTGAGCTGAAGTCCCCGTGTATTTTTTCGTCAGATCAGTTACTCAAGATACTAATTTCGTACTGATATAATTGCTTTTGCTTTGTAGTTCATGAGCCGATGCTTGCTGTTCAGGGCCCCCTCTCACAGCTCTCCCGAGGTTCCTGAAGAGGGCGCTCCGCTGGACTACGCCTGAGACTGTGCGCTTAACGTTTCGGCTAAATTTATACAACCTATTCTTCGACCCCCACAACCTCAGTGATGGGAAGTAGCTATTTGAAATTCTAGCACAATCACATACCTCACTCGGTCTTACTGTCCATTTTTATCACATTTTCCTAACAGGGGCGGAGTAGTTTCCTTCCTCACCCCCGTAAGCTCCGCCCACTGGATGTCTATCCAATGTAGATGCGGTGGAAGTCATTAGCCCCGAAAGCGGCATTGCATTTGGGACACTTCCTCTGACGCGTGTCGTACCGTGTCTTCACGCACTCGAAGCAGAAAACGTGGAAACACTTTGTCAGGACGGCGTCCTTCACACGCGAGTTGCAGCAGGGGCAGGTGAGACGTGCCTACGAGGGGTGGGAGAGAGAGACGGGGCGGAGTTACAGAGGCTCGTTGACCAGGCTGAGCAAACACATCACTCATCCTCTGACAGGGAGGGCAGGTACCTACTTTGTACTCATTAATCTCCTGATTGAGAATTTCGTCACAGTTTGAAATGTTCTCCGTAGGTTTCTTGGCCTTCTCGAGTTTCCTCCTCAACTTCGAAATGTCCTCCTGAAAATGATTATGGAAAATTATTAGTGTAGTAGGAAATCGTCAATACAGTGTAGGAAGGTGAGCTGGTATGAAATGGTGAAAATGAAGTGAAAATGATTGTCATTGTTGACACACCACAGCACACAAGTGGATAACAATGAAACGTGTCCTCTGCATTTAACCCATATGTGACACAGAAGTGGGCAGCTAATTCAGCACCCGGGGAGCAGTGCTTAGGTGCAGTATCTTGCTGGTTGGAGATTCGAACCAGCAACCTTCCAATCACAAACACGATTCCCTAACCATTAGGCCACTACTGCTTAATAAGTCACTTATCCCATTCAGGGTGTCCCCCACTCACTGTGACCCTGATGTTAATGCATGGATGGACGGACAGAGTCTTTTTGAATCTCACATTGCACGTCTGTGATCTTCCAAAGACTGTCTCTTTGTGATATTTACATCACCGGAAGCAATGACTGCTGGTGCAGTGAGGGAATCCGCTCACTGTTCATAATCTAAATCTTCGCGGACACACGGGACACATCACTGGTCTCGCCTCCTACATGCCTGGGCCCGGCGGGAGTTAAAGGACTCCTTCTCCCGGGAAATGCTGTTCTCGATCACCTCCTCGCGGACCGCGTTGAGCCTTTGCTGAACGCTATCCAGCTGAGTGCGGATCTCCTCCGAGAGCAGCGCCGACTCCTGGGCCTGGTAAGACAGAGGTGACGGGGATACACACGTTACGAGGGGGGGGTCATAGCCAAACACACGAGCCAAGCAGGGCAGCGTACTGCCTCTGCACATACATCAGCATGATGTAGCTTCTGTAACATTAACGTTCCGAGTACAAATGATTGACATATCACATTACAAACTTCCATAACCCTGCAATCATTTACTATAAGTAAATACTATAAATATTATACCATACATAATCAAAGCTTTTACTCCGGCATTAATGTTAAGCAATGAATATTAGGCAGACACACCCCAAAGTTAGAGGGCGGTGTTTCACGGATCATGTGGGTTTCCTCAATGTACTCCAGTTTCCTCCAGACACATGAGGTTACCTGGCACTACCTGCCTGAAATATGAGTGTATGCGTGTCTGTCCAGAGTGGAGCCCAGTCTTGGGCCCCAAACTTTTTCAGGATTAAGCCCTTCCTCCACAACTCTGTACAGGTAGTTGAAAGATGGACAGATCAATAGGGATACTGATCATAAATAAGACCTTTGTGTCTTACTAATTGCACTTGATGATACTGCTTCTTGCTTTACCAATATTTCAGCTGGGATTAAATATAAAGAGGAGCACGCAGCTCTGGCTGACCTTGCGTTTGTTCATCTCCAGAGCCTGGGTCCGCAGTGCCAGTTCTCGCTCTGCAGCACTAATGGTGCCCTGTAGGAGGCGCTCCTTCTCTTCCAGTTTTCTGACTACCTGCAGCTGGGCATCAACCTTACAGAAAAAAGGAATTTATGTAATGTAACGCAAGATGGACCCGTGACCGGTATCTGTTAACATCTGGGAATGAATTCCCTTCACATGAGTAGCAAACGTCAACAAGCTGTAATTCCGTTGTTTTGTTTTTATTAATGTTCACAATAACGTCTGTAAAGCCTCTACCATTTCACGTTTAATTAATGTAATTAATTGCTGGAAAAAAAGACTTAAGACTACAGAGTGGCCTGCAGCCCAGCGCACCTGAGTCTTGAGCGTTAGCAGCTGGTCGGCCAGCTCTTCCTTCTCCTCCTTCAGCAGTTTGTGGATCTGGTTGGATTTGATCCTCTCACTCATCAGTTTGAAGTTGGCGTCATCCTTCTCCCTCAGCTGCTGCATGAGTCGGATGTTCTGCTCCTGCATGTCCTCAAACGCCTGGCCGGTCACGTCCATCTCGCTGAGGAGCGCGTCTTCCTCCTGAGGCAGGGGATGGCCATGTGAATACATGGGCACACACACAAACACGTGCGCACCCTCGAGCAATGACAGAAGGCCACGACATACACACCTGCTTGGCCAGGGAGAGTTTCTTGTTGAGAATGTCGATCTGTTCTTCTACTAAGTGGATCTTCCTCAATGCCTCCTCATCCGCCATCTTCTTCCCCTCCCTCCTCTCCCTCTCCTCCAGCTCCCGCAGGCGCTGTTTGAGCTCCTCAGCCTGACGGAGGGGAGGACCGCTCAGAACCTCAAATGCCTAACGCTTCCATTTTAAATTATAAAAATCCCACATTTGTCCCTGAGTCTACCAGCACAATTCCTTCATCAAACGCTGACCTGTCGCTTGTAAGACGGGGGTCAATGTACAATGTCGTATGGTCACCGCAAACGCACGAAATCGAGGGCTTCAGCAAAATGCGTCAAAGATAGCTGGGATAAACAAACAATTACGGTACAGTACTTTTTTCTTCGAGATGTAAATACAAAGGGTTATGCCAAAATCAGTGAATGAACAGGGCACACTGTTCACACGAGCATGTGGTGTGTACCAGGCTCACACCTCAGACTTGGCCTTCTTCTCGGCTGCCATCAGCTGCACTTTGTCCCGCTGCTCCTTGGGCGCTGACCTGTACATATCCAGGAGTAGTTTCATCTCTTTCTGGGACTCCTGTGCCTTCCTGGTGAGAAAAGAGGGGTCGTCGTCGTCTTCATCACAGCCACCAGTACTACTGAAGATTTTACAATCACCCCTAATACTCAATTTCAATTATTTTTTAGAATTTCAAAATTGCTTTTTAGTGGATACCCGGTAAGTCAATTACTGATAATCAGCCGTCCAGCGTTTATCTATTACAATAAAAACTTAACCAAACAAATTCACGAAGAAATCAAACAAAAGGTGTAATTTGACCCCAAACAAAAGAATAGCTCAAAAGCATCTGGTGGGGGGCAAATGTTTAACGTCACAAACACACCAATCAATAAAATCTATATTTTTCTCTCACTCAGACCTTTGTTCCATACTGGAAGCTCAGAGCTCCTTAACTCTGTTTGTTGTTTAAAACTTAATTTAAACAACAAACATATTCAAAGCAATAACACAAACACTAGCCTGTCAGTCTGTTTCAATCATGGTCTGTCTTTATAATTATCTTGACTGAGCCTGTTAAACTTCTTTTTTGTGTATTGTCACATAACACCTG
The DNA here is from genome assembly GCA_026781065.1 of Mormyrops boulengeri. Taxonomy (NCBI): domain Eukaryota; kingdom Metazoa; phylum Chordata; class Actinopteri; order Osteoglossiformes; family Mormyridae; genus Mormyrops; species Mormyrops boulengeri. The sequence continues at coordinate 2,022,853 of JAODLD010000016.1, forward strand.
GGTTAAATTCTGATGGTATATAACATACTTCAGCTCTGCTCTGACTATCTTCAGTTGCTCCATTTCCTTCCTCTTTGGTCCTCCAATCACAGCACATCGTTCAGCCGAGCCCTCCTCTGATTGGCTGCTTGTGCTAGGCCTCTCCCTCTCCTCCTTCACTGGTCCGCCTGGTCCTCCGCGAGCAGCTTTCTCTCGCTCACGCTCCCTTTCTCTCTCCCTCTCTCGCTCCCTCTCTCTCTCTTTCTCCTTTTCCTTCTCTTCCTCCTTTATCGTCCCTTCTCCATCTGCCCCTGGCTCTGTCTTCATAGTTGGTCCTGAAGACACAGAGAAGAACATGTGAGAAGAAGTATGAAAATGTAGGGCGCACATAGGGCCGAGCGAAATCATATCGATATTATATCGCGCCGGCGCAATAACCAGGGCTTCAGGTGACAGGCAAAACATTCGGCAAACGGCAGCCTTACGGTACCATCCAGACATTTATTTACGCCCACAATTAGTTAAGCAGATTAATAGTATGACTAAAATATTAATGAGGCGTTTTATGATGCCCAAAATTTAGTAAGTTCGTCATGTCCTTATGTTTAATAAACTTGTCAGACTTTTAACGGCAAAAAGTGCCGTCACACCACCAACATCTTCTTATCTTATCCATAAGATCTCCTCTTTTAAAAGATGTCGTGGCTGCTGAGCTGTTCCTTTCTTCACCACCACTTCAGTGCAAATCACACTATAATATACCAAACGATAGTATACCAAACCATAGTATACCAAACGATAGTATACCAAACCATAGTATACCAAACGATAGTATACCAAACCATAGTATACCAAACGATAGTATACCAAAACAGCATGCTGTCGTATGCTCTGCTAACCAAATTTAATAAAGATTACTAAGTTCTGGGTGTCACAAAACGCATCTCATTAATATTTTAGCTGTACTACTAATCTGCGTACCAAATATTGGGCGTATGTAAATATCCGTATAGTACCGAAAAGCTGGTGTCCGGCCAAATGCCTCGCCTTTGATCTGAAGCCCTGGTGATTACTGCGCATGCACCACATAATATCGATATGATATTGCCCAGCCCTAGGCGCAAGTCACCAACTGTGGTGCCTGTCTTCTCTGAAGGTCAATATCCATGATGTATATTTAATTAATATTTTAACAAATATTACAACGGAATCAACACCCAAGTGATAAAGCGGAGGGAGACCCACCTATGCTGGTGGGTGTGGCACATCCATTGTCGGGCTCTGCCTTCACAGGAACTTCACAAGAAGGCGCTGGTGTTAGGGGAGAGGCGGTCTCTTCCTTGACGTCCAGCTCCGTGCTGGACTGTGAGTGGAGGATAGAGCTGCCCTTCAGGGCTCTGGCCTATCAGGCAAAGGAGAGTGACCTTAGCATCAAATGAGACCATGTGGCGCCCCTGTCTGGCTTCCCTGGACCCTCCATGTGACCTGTCACCTGATTCAGCTCCGCCTGGGCCTCCCTCAGTCTCAGCTTGTACTTCAGTACCTCACCCTTCATCTGCTGGTTGTGTGTCTGCAGGGTGCTGATCAGGTGACGCATCTCCCTGTTGATGGGTCCTGAGAACAGAGAGGCAAATCGCACGCTGATGCCCCCGCGTGACACGCCATTACCCTGTTGCTCAAGCATCACGATGACATCGTATAATCAGTTTAAGCAAATAACGTCCCCTCAGTGGCCGGCTCTCTACCTGCTTGCTCGTTGGCCGCCAAGGTCTGCTCAAACTCGATCCTCAGCATCTCGTACTCCTTGCGCACCTGAGCCAACGTGTCCTCCAGCTGGATCACCTCAGTGCGAACCTTCCTCTGGAGAGAGACTTCGTCATTCTGCAACAATAAGTAACAATCTCACAGTAAAACAGTAAATCTCACAGTATGCATCAGGAACGTAACACGGAGATTCATACTTCACAGATAGGTATCGGCTGATATTCGTTAAAAATCATGAATCGGTATCGGTCCGATGTGTCAATCTTCGCCAATGTTGCTGGCTGATATTACAAATACTAGAATAATGCAGAAGATTGAACTGGATAATGAACCATTTTCCGTATAGGAGGATGAGGGACTCCGTCAGCTCATTCTCAGCTTAGTAGTAGGGCTGCCACTTTCAATCACAAAAAATAACACCCCCGCACCGCCCCCCACACCCCAATGGATGCAGCATTTTATTTTACAATACGGGATGATCCAGTAAAATATGGGAAGGATGGCAACTCTACTAAGAAGAGGTCTCAAAATACTGACCGGCGAGATATTTAATACGGCCCATGACTGGTTTTAATTCTTTATCATTGATATTTTGTTTTCCACAGAATAAAAAAAGAATGACGTAACGTTATTCTGCTAAGATTCGCGGCTGCCACCTCATGCCCACCCCCCAGCTTGGTAGGTAGCTTAGAGGTTAGCCGGTATCAGTATTGCAGAAATTGAATAAAAATATATTGGTGAATGGTATCAGTCAAAACGGTGAATCGCTAACATAACGATACATTTGTATTCAAAAACTATGCAGATATTAAAAACATTTCCTGCAATAGGTAGGAAACTTAGCAAAGATGCTTGTTCAACAAAAACCACGGTAAACAGTCTACACTACACCACAGCAGAGACATCAGGTTCACCCAACAGTACCTCCATGTGGTCTAACTGTCTAAGTCGAGCCGTTCTGGTGGTGCCGAGCCTGGCTCGAGTCTCGTCAAGCTGGGCCTTCAGAACCAGGGACTCGTTGTAGAGGACGGAGAACTGGGATTGCAGGCAGCGGTATTCGGAGGTTTCCCTCACCACCCCCTCGGCACGGCAGCAGAGCTCCACCTGGGGCAAACACGGGGTGGGGGGGGACAATAGCGAGCCAGTGATTCACAGTGTTTCCCATCCGCCAGGGGTTTAGACACTTCCCACCATGACTTTTCCGTACTTAATTACTCACTGTATTTTATACTCCTGTTGACTCAAAGCTTATTAATAGCACTTCTTCTTGATCTCTAACTTTTAATAATCATGTCATTTCTTATTTTGTGCATTTTTGTCCATCCATCAATCCATTTTCTTAAACGGCTTGTCCTATTCAGGGTCACGAGTGGTATGGAGCGTATCCCGGAAGCTACAGGCACAAGAGGAAGGGAACAACCCAGGATGGGGCGCCAACCCATCGCAGGGCACACTCACCCACACACTATTCACTCACACACGCACACCTGTGGGCAATTTGGTAACGCCAATCAGAGTGTTTTTGGACTGCGGGGGGAATCCAGAGTACCTGAAAGAAACCCATGATGACAAAGGGAGAACATGTAAACTCCACACCCATGGAGCCATGGCGGTGACTCGAACCCAGGTCCCAGAGGTGGGAGGCAACAGTGATGGTTACATTGTTTAAATTGTATACTTGTGCCACCACCAAAACAAATTTATTATACTTTATGCACATGGTGAGTAAAAGGATTCTGATTCCACAGAGGGGCTGGACACAGTACAATAAACACAAAGTGACTAGCAGACACCCAAATAAAGCTTTGAAAGACTGTTTTCCAAAAGCCTTGTTTACTTATAGTGACATAAGTTTGCAAGGAAAAGTAACTGAAACCAGAGCGATGTGGAGGTCTCACCCTCATGTTGCTGTTCTCCTGGTACACATTCTGCAGGTCCTGCTGTAGCTTCTGCAGCTCGCTGAGTCTGTTCTCTGCCAGCTCCCTGTTCTCCTCCAACTCGCTGTTCATCTCCTCAAACTGAGGAAGAATAATTAGGGGATATCAGAGACAGAAAAGGGGAAATGCGAGCGGAAAGCCGGCAGGGGCTCCGTGATGCCATGACCTCAGAGTTCCTTACCTTCCGCTTGTTGATGGTGATGGTCCCACAAACACTGCTGGCCTCCCCACACACCTTGTAGCCTTTACTGTTCACCTGTAGACAGATACCATGATCAAGCAAGAAGAGCCAGGTACACGTCTCCAAACACACAAGGACCGACGGTGGTGACGTACCCTCTCCAACACCTCCCCAAGATGGGCGTTGAGCCGGTTCTCCCGTCGCCGGATCTTCTCCATGTCCCACTGCAGGTCTTCGATCAGAACCTGGAGCTCACTGATCCGACTGTCGGCCCGCGACACGGCCCGGCCCAAAGTCCGAGACTGAGACACAGACCGATGAGCTCAAAGTCCACCCAGCATCATTACATTTACAGTAATTCCACTTCACCTCTGTATGGTTGTTGAAGCGATTTTACTACAACAGAAGTTTACGTGCCGTCAGATTTTAACCTGGTAAATATATTTACCTCACTGGTCATGTGACTGTGCCTCTGTTGTAGCTCTTCCGTCACGTGACGCAGGCGCTCGTTTTCACTGACCAGCAGACTGTTTAGCTGGGAAACAATTTCCGAGATACTGCCCTCTGTCGACACAGGCAGAGAAATGATGACAATCACGGAGTGCATTTTATATGCAAATATTAATTACACATCAGTGTTATGATAAATGTCCAGCCATAGCATAGCAAGTTTTCAAACACTGGAAAATGACAAAGTACCCACAAGTATACAGTACATATATAGTACTGTGCAAAAGTCTTAGGCAGTCAAAGAAAATATCTTAAGATGAATAGCTTTAGACTAATGCATATTTGTCCGGAGTAAAAACACAATTTAACATTATTTGAGGTGGAGTTGGTACTGGCAGAGCTTCTGAATCAATACTATGCTAATATTTGTTGGCTGACTCGACGTGTATCATAATTCTTTAATTATTTTTAAGTTTCTGCTGAACTGCAGTTCAGGTCTACATCTGAAGCAAAAACAAGCGCTGTCATGGTGCGCATATCCGTCGTGCGCCGTTCAGTTACATCAGTTTTGGTTGAGAACACACAATGAAACGAATTCAGTTCTTGTGATCAGCAAAACTTAACAACTTTACTTAAAAAAAATAACAAGTAGATGTTCAACATTGAAAACAGTGCTGAGAGACCCCCGCATTGTGCTAGAGTGGGAGGGGAGACCCCCCCCCCCATGTCACTTACATCAGTAGTTTGGGTACATTTTGTTTCCCAATTCATCACACCAACACCAGGGAGAGAGAAGCTGATAAGACCAAGACTGTCTGTCGGCTCTGTTATACGTTGTTAGACAAACACCCAACAGACCGTCTCCCCCAAGTGTGTGGCGGCCGGAGCAGAGCAGCCTCTGCGACTTAGGCTAGGAAATTCAGACCAAGCTAAAAATAATAAGAAATAAAGTTATAGGGCTGTTTAGACCATAATTGGTAGCCGACGGCTATTTTTATTTTACATATTTACTTTTTCTGTGTAAATGAGCCTCTCGGATTTTGTTCAGACACAGCTACAGACAAATGGCCTTAGGTTCGGAATACAGCTGTTCTTAATATTTTTGCAGTTTGAATAATAAAAAAAAAAATTCAGAACATTTTGTTTCCCTACTGTACCAAAAGTCAAAACATAGATGGGTGCACTGGATGGTCACTGCACATAGTGCAGTGACTTTAGGAAAAGCTTTGAAATCTCTAAGCAGACACATTTTAACAGAATCTCGTAGTTCTACAACATGAAAATCATTCAAAATCTTCTGTGATTGCCTAGGATTTTGCACAGTACTGTATATACGCAAGTCATCTCAAGTATTCCCATTACCTATTTATGTACTAATTAATGTTTCCCCTTTTTAGCATATTAAGGAAGGCATGAAGCGTGAAGCCATTCTCTCAAGGCCACAGACATTACCCATGTCTTTCACGCTGAGCGACTCCCTCCGTGCTTCCTCACCTGCCCCCGCATCCTGATTCTTTTCCATTAAGTCGACGGTGCTCTTAAGGTTCTCGTAGATCTCAACCACCCGACCAACCAGCTGCAGGCTCAGCTGCAGCCGCTCCTGTAGCTCCGCCTCCATCTCCTCGCTGGTGCTGCTGGCCAGAGTGGCGAGGAAGGAAGAGGCCGTTTCTCCTTGGTGCCCTGTGACGATCAGTGCAGGACACATTGTTGCCGCCGTCTTACGTGGAGTCATGCGTGATCGAGTCACGTCTGATGGCATTTACGATCCATTAAGATCCGTAGTAACGAATATAAGGTAGTTTCCGGGTTATGAACGAGATCCGTTCCCTAAGTCAAATTTGTAGTTAACTCAGAAAAATAATGATGCGATATATAATTATAATCATTATTAAACAGTAATAAAAAGTAACTAAATACCGAAATATACCTCGAACCAATGCACCGTTGAAGCCACACAATGTTTTCTCGAGCATCACAAAACAGTTCATGCGATTATTATTACGAACCATTATATTTAACCCAAATTTTTAATTTAGGCTTTACGGCAGTCCATTTGAAAGTACGAGCTGTCTGTAAGTTGGGCGTTCCTAATCTGGGGACGGCCTTCACACTGATCGAGAGACCCCTGTAAGCAGATTAAGCGGGTGTATCGCTTAGTATAACGGGTGCAGGAGAAAGGGCAGCACTGGCAGCTGTGTAATGACCCGCTGTCCATGTCTAACTATTAAGACGGTATGGATACAGTAAAGTACATGTGATGGACAGCTACGCTACCGGGATACAGTCAAACTGACAGTTCACATGGAGGCTGAGACCATGTTCAAGCTGGAAGAGCCTGAAATGAGAATCCAAGGCAACACAACGCTGTAACACACTATGCTGTCGACAAAATTGTACTATTATCAGACGGCTCTCTTCCAGAAGAAATGACAAAGCAGAATAAAAACCTAAATCGCTAATACTGGGAGAACTGAGAAGTATTCTCATCCTCGTTTAAGCGTATTGTCTGGACGATGGATATACACACAAAAAGCGAGTCTTTCTTGCCATGTTTCTAAACCATACTTCACGTCTTTGGATTGATGGCCACACTCGCCATCTTACCTCGGTCTCTAACCCTCTCCTGGTTGGAATCCCCATCCGGCTCTGGGGTCTCCGGCTTGAGGCTCCGCCCTTCTGCAGACGGCTGATCTGCAGGCTCACTTCCTGATTGGTCATAGTGCCGGCCAATAAGACGCACATTTTCGTCGAACTGTGACAGAGGTACAAGAAGGCTGTGTGAATAGCTGCAAAGCTACAGAGTTTGCTACATTCACTTCCCGTTCAGCCTGGATTACCTGGCTCCAGTACCGGTTCAGGATTAGCAGACTGGCGTCATCGGTGGCCTGCCGCGTCTCCAGTCTCTCAGCTCTCTCCCTCAATTCATCCTCTATTACCTAAATACCGAAATAAATAACGTATAAATATATAGCGGGGAACCGATTCATTCATTCTGCTCAGATTATGCAGCTGACAGTTACAATTTTTAAAAAATTATATACAATTAAGTGGT
>JAODLD010000016.1:2030315-2075748 GCA_026781065.1 Mormyrops boulengeri
GGCCTAACGGTTAGGGTCACAGTGAGTGGGGGACACCCTGGATGGGATCAGTGACATATTAAGCAGTGGTGGCCTAACAGTTAGGGTCACAGTGAGTGGGGGACACCCTGGATGGGATCAGTGACATATTAAGCAGTGGTGGCCTAACGGTTAGGGTCACAGTGAGTGGGGGACACCCTGGATGGGATCAGTGACATATTAAGCAGTGGTGGCCTAATGGTTTGGGAAGTGTACTTGTGAGTGGAAGGTTGCTGGTTCGAATCCCCAACCAGCACGGTACTGCCCCCAAGTACTGAATTAGCTGCCCCCTGCTATGTCACAATGTCACATACAGGTTAAATGCAAAGAACACATTTCGTTGTTGTGCACTATGTGCTGTGGTGTGTCAACAATGACAATTAAGCACTTTGACTTCAATAAAGAATTAAAAGTCAAGATCTACATGTCACTTCAACAAGATTTTGGAGCACCCCTTTACCCAGGTTAAATTAGAATCGATTAAATCAAACTTAAAAATCCAAGAAAATGTTTTATCACAAGTAATATTCTAGCTTATTTTTTTCGTAACGTCCCCATGAAAATGCATTAAAACAAATTATTAACAGATTGATTCTTACAAGTCTCACCTCCTGCAGAATCTAGCTAGCAAGTGAGTACAGCAGTACGGTAAGCGAAATGACATCAAAATACAAAAACACGGGACGGAAATCAAGGCGTCATGTAGGAATATCTTATTCACTCAATGACTGAATACCTGGTCAGAGCTAATAATAAAAATGAACATTAAAGCTGATGGAAAAACATGACGTTTAGCGCAAAAGTGACCTTTTATTAAACCGATATTTTACTAAATTACGGAACCTTGAGAAAAAAAGGTTAACGTTGAAGGAGGTGAAACCGTGCTCCGCCAGGGTGTGATTTCGGCATAAGGGGGCTGAAAATAAACTGCTGATTGCTCTAGAACACTTTTACGTGGAGATTGTAAATGTACACAACACACATTAAACTAAAGAGTATGACGGAAGTACCTGTCGTTGATCGAGAGCTTCCCCCAATTTTCGGTTCTTCACCTGGAGAGCTTTAATGTCCTGCTCCTCCTGTTAAAACAATCGAAAGAGAATTTAGGAGCAAAATCTCGTTTAAACTTCGTAGCGAATTTGTCTACCTTTTATATTATTTAACATTGAGTTCACACTGCCACCAGCAGTCATGTTTGCAATCCTGCAATATGAGCTTTCAGAAAATGCTTGTTCATTAGTAAAACAAGACCAATTAAAATTAGACGTGTATTATAAGAATGCAGTATGATCCAGGACGATTAAGCAAAAATCTTGAAATTCTGATGGGCAAAACTTCTTATAGTATCATACGTATTAAACACGCCAAATAACCTGTGCAAAACACACAGTTATCTAACTCCATCTAACACCATCTTGACACAAGAATTTGGCCATATCCAAAAAAGTATTGTAGACAAACTTTAAGGCACAAATGCACAGGCAAGCAAACTCACCAAATTAGACACCCCGCCCAGTTTGATGACCGTCTCCACGGCGGTGCTCCCTCCTCCTGCTCCCAACCCAGCCCCATCATCCCCTGCTTCACGTTCCCGCCGCTTCTCCGGGGGTCCGCTGGAAGAGCTGGAGCTGCAGGGGTCATATGACCGTTTCTGTCCTGACATCCTTGGCACTCATAGGTTGGGGTCTGGCCCTACAAATAGGTGGAAGATTTAGAAGAAAACAAGTAAGGTGTTAAAAGTTTCTGGTAAGAGGTCCTAGTGGCTTTATTAATGTATTTCAGATACATTCAACCATCATGCTAACATCTGGCCTATCAGGGTAGGTCTACGGGATCAAGGTTGACTGCAGCATCTACAGGTTAGCAACACTGTAGGAAACGTGACCATCTGGACAGCATGTTAAGGAGAAGCACGTCATTATTTCGGTAAAAAGATAAACAATGCTTTTCATTTTAATCACCCATAACTGGGTTATTTAACGTCGTCACTAAGGGGTTACACACTTTAAATTACAGAATTTAAAAGTGTCAGGTAGAAAGCTATATTACTGTTTTATATTACAACTTGTGCTATAGGATATGGTTTATTTTTTAGTCACTTTATCGCTTTCGAAAACGGTCTGAATTTATGAAGGGCTAAACATTAGCTAGTAGCTCTGCACGCGACACACATCAAATAAAAGAGTGAAATTATTATTTTTTTTAGTGTTATACTGCGCAGATGTGTAATTCTTACAAAATAAGCAGCCGCTATGCATAACGCTTTATTTTACCCAACTCGTTAGCTATTACATTTAAACTGGTGCAAGTAGACGGGGGAGAGTACCGACACAGTACATATGAACTGAATATGAAACACACAGCTAGTTAGCGGACTAAAACCAAACCCCGGAGCTAAACGGCCTCTTGACGGACTAGCTATCTCCCTGAAGACTTTCCATTAATTCCAGATCCTTACCGATCTTGAAAACTAGCTATAGAGACAGCTAGCTGTTTATTATTTAAACTCTTCCCGTGAAACTGCTCTGCTCGTAAGAGCGGATGTCCTTCCGTGTGGGACGAGACTGCAGCCAATCGCGACTCTGTTAGCTGCGTTCGCCGGCCGTTATGTCGCCACCTCGTGGTTGGAGGACTGAAGTGGCACTACTAGTAGAACTTGGATCAGAAAAACTCGCCCCATAAGCATGCAGCGGCATAGGCGGCCGACTAGGGCGCCGAATTCAGTGGGAGCGCCGACTTGCCAGCCGATTTCATTTAGCTTCGGACTGGGGGCGTCGGCGGTGATATTATTTATTTAATATATGTCAGGTATATTTAATATAAAAAGCTAAATGATCTCCCTTATATTCAATTTTGGGAACCCAGAGTTGGAATACACCAGTTACCTTTTTCGGTTGTTGCGAGCTAGACAGTCGTTCATGTTTTATTGCGCCATCGAATAACGTAATGTACATTGCACTCACTTTTCACATCATGAGCATTTCAATTTTTTTCTCCCAAATCAATCTCGTCAATTGAAACCTCAAACTCGAGGCACGCATTGCCACATAAGTCTGACCTCGGTGTTGCAATCTGCTTTATTGAAATCACTGCTTGAGGTCAGTTAAGATTTAAACTCAACAAAGAACTATGTAAGAACTGTGGAAAAGGGTTCTTGTTCGGCTAAAGTATAGTTGAAGAAGGGGTTATTAAAATATGCGTCTATTACACGTATTCACCGTCAACTAAATAATGTAAATAGGAAAGGAAAAAAAACTAAGCACGAATTCATTATTTATCAATGAATTATGCAGAACCAGTACATACGTATTGTTATTGTATATTTGAAAACAGTAATGTGTATATTTATATTATATACGCGCCACGGGAAAGCATTAAAAGAATATTTAATTAACTTAAGGAAAGTCAGTGCAAACCAACGATTGATTCTTTTGACTGGATGAGGGGAGACCAGACTTATTCTTGTAGCATAATTCGTTAACATTTTGATTAAAAAAAGTCAAACCACTCCCATTTCAGGATCTCCTGGCCAGTGAAGTTCTCGGAGCCGCCATCCGCCTTCGCCACGTCACGCCTCTCCTGTCATCCGCAGCTTTGGGGTTTTTTCTTAAATAGTCCCTCAGTCCAAGTGCCTCTTCCCAGTTTGTGTGAACTGCAGTGGAAGGAAGCCAGGCGTTCTTACTTCAGCAACCGCAATCAAGACTTTTATAAGTAAGCCTTATGTTCTTTTTAATACCTGCTAAATCATATTTAGGTAAATGGTTGTTTGGTCTTAATTGTTGCAAAGTTAGCTTGCTGAATTATAAGTGCATGCAGTAGAATGACAAGTAGTTCGAGTGTTTCTGAAGCTGACGAACTATAGGCACGCCAATGTAATAAAGATCTACAACATATTTCAATTTTCTACGTTTTTTTTTTTGGCGAAATTTCCTTTCCAGTTCGGTAAAATGTCTTTAAAATGAAATATAAAAGAAACCAATTTTTTAAGACAAATATAGCCGAGTCTTTGCTTTGCTTTTAAAAAGAAATGCAGGATTGTTCTCGTGCTTAACAATTCCCATGTCAAAATGCACGATTGCTGAATGCAATTTCTTACTTGGTAAACATTGGATCTGCGCGATTTTGTACGTCAGTCGCCACGTAATATACTGAGTTTTAAGCAACTTGCTGTGGAATTTTAACTTTGATCGTGCAGCACTTTACTTATGCAGGATGTTTTTTTCCTGACCAAACTTGCATAGACTTTGGCCTTTCGCGGTGAACTGTGAACTTGTTTGTCTGGAAATGCTGACACGATCGCCCAATTAGGCTGAAGTTCGCGGCGCACACAAAGCAAACATTGACAAAGGCACGCTGATGACAGGGAAGGAATGCGCTGAGGACACTAATATTCACGTAGACTCACATCGATGATGCACTCAAGTTAATTGTGAAACGGAAATTATAAGCTGTACATGGTGCGGTTAATGTCTTACAGCAGTCCCTATACTGGCTTATCGAGTACAACAACTATTCATGATTTGGGTGCTTTCATTTTGTAGGATGACTCACCAGTATCCATCACTCTCACCGGAGCAGAAGAAGGAACTCTCCACCATTGCCCAGCGCATAGTTGCTCCTGGAAAGGGCATCCTTGCAGCGGATGAGTCTGTTGGTAAGCGCCAAACTGGCTTTAAACGTGGGCGGATCTCCAGATACAGGAGGATCTATTATTTTGAAGCGTTAAGTAATATCAAGGGCGTTGCTCAAGTGTGCTGCCCGCATTGCTGAGCTGGCCATCTGACCCCAGGGACATCGCTGGAAATTCTGGCCCCCCCCCCGACAAAATGTCGCATCGTGCCTCTCCCCCCGCACCCAATCTTATGTATTCGGTGGCCCCTGTAAGGTGCTGGGCCCCCTGAATCTGCCAGGATCCCCATGCCCTTAGTGCCCCTGCGTTTCATTCCCTCCCCCCCTTCCATTCTCCAGGTACTATGGGAAAGCGCCTTCAGAAGATAAACGTGGAGAATAACGAAGAGAACCGGCGCTTCTTCCGCGACCTGCTCTTTTCTGTCGATTCCTCGATCGCCAACAGCATAGGAGGGGTCATATTCTTTCATGAAACTCTGTACCAGAAGTCTGACAAGGGAGTTATGTTCCCTAAGCTCATCAAGGAGAAGGGCATCGTGGTGGGCATCAAGGTAAGTGGGCGACTGGCACGTTCCTCACACAGCCTGCAGCCATCTGCTGTTATCAGGTATTGATTTGATGTCATTTCCAGGTTGACAAAGGAACAGCCGGTCTGAACGGGACAGATGGGGAGACGACAACACAAGGTGGATGTCATTTTCTGTTCTTTAGTACTGCATATAACCTCTGTCTTTTGATGCTGATAACTTTCAGTCTTTTGATATCCTTCATATTTATTGTTTTTATCAGTTTCGCCTCGCATACATAAATCCAGCATTCATGCAGCGCTGCTTGGTGACGTGTATATGGCGAAGAAACAAGAAGCACTGACATTCAAAATCTCTGTCGAGCATTGTTTATAATTCAAGTATGTACTTTTGGGTAGAAGAGCATAGTGCATTGTTGTGTCTGCTTTTCAGGGCTCGATGGTTTGGCGGAGCGCTGTGCTCAGTACAAGAAAGATGGTTGTGACTTTGCCAAGTGGCGGTGTGTGCTGAAGATCTCTGACGGTTGCCCATCAGCCCTTGCGATTGCTGAGAACGCCAATGTGCTCGCTAGATACGCCAGCATCTGTCAGCAGGTGCGTAGATCACCCCCTGCTCATGTCGTTCGTGTGCAGTCTGACAGGCTGATCCCACAGTTGAACTAAGTGACGTTATTTTCATGCTGACAATAACCAAGCTTTTGCACAGTGTGAAATGTGGACCTTTAACAAAAATGAACAAATCATTGAGCTTTGTTTTACTTTTTACAAATGAGTGTTGTTTGTGCCAAAACTATATTTCAAGGTACTTTATTGTCGTCAGCAGCTGTGTACACATACATAGTGTGATGAGACACAGGTCCTCCGTGGACCAGGGCTGCATAACCTTTATACATTGACGTATAACAAGAGTACGAAACGCTGAACACTATACGAATATTATGCGATATGGGGCATTGAGGTGTTTCTATACATAAATATAAAATGACCGGCATAGTGTGACAGAGAGCCACTTTGCGGCGTGCTGGGTCACAAATTATTGCACATAAGGAGGTGATAGCAGCATTGGTTGAGAGTTATAAGCAAAGTGCAAGCACCAATTTAGAGTGTAATAATGGAGTTATTGTGAGGTAAACGGTCCGGTAGTGTAGCGGAATGACATTTGGTTAGGCAGAGATTCATGAATGTTTAGAATTAAGAATTCTGCTGGCTTGTGGTATGAAGCTGTTACACAATCTGATACTGTAGTACCTCAGATATTTGCATGTTATTATACTGAAGTACACTTCCAATTGAAACCTTATATTAACGATTATGTAGTTTAGTGAAAATTTGTATTAAAATTAATTCATCCCATTCCATGCAGAATCCCCTGATAAGCCTCCTTTCTCTTTACCCCAGAATGGCTTGGTTCCTATTGTGGAGCCTGAGATCTTGCCGGATGGAGACCATGACTTGAAGCGGTGTCAGTATGTCACTGAAAAGGTACGCACTCGTATGTGTTTATCTGTCTTTAGCTGTTGCTGCTAACTTTACGTGGGATATTCGACTTTGCTCTGGGAATCCTTCCAGGTGTTGGCGGCTGTTTACAAGGCTCTCTCTGATCATCACGTCTACCTGGAAGGCACCCTGTTAAAGCCGAACATGGTCACTGCAGGGCATTCGTGTCCTAAGAAGTTCACCCCTCAGGAGGTTGCTATGGCAACCGTTTCAGCCCTGAGGCGTACCGTGCCCGCCTCAGTGCCTGGTAAGAGGGGCGGGAAAATTATCAGAAAAATAAAGTTGTGCTTAGGCTTTGAAAAGACTGCCAAATTGGAAGCATTGCAGATTTTTCTCAGGATCTAATAGATGCTCACTGTGTAAAGGGACTATGCTGTGACTGTACTGTCATTTCAGTATTTCTCAGTTCTGCTTTGCTTAATTTTGCCAACAGGTATTTGCTTCCTGTCTGGAGGCCAGAGTGAGGAGGAGGCCTCTCTCAACCTTAATGCAATAAATCAGACGCCCCTCCATCGACCCTGGAAGCTGACCTTTTCCTACGGCCGTGCCCTGCAGGCTTCTGCTCTCTCTGCCTGGCAAGGCAAACAAGAGAACAAACAGGCTGCACAAAATGCCTTTTGCACACGAGCCAAGGTAATCAAGTTAATATACAGGGGGAGGAGTTCTAAGCTCATGGGAATTTCATACACAAAAATGCTTTGATGATAGAACAAAAAAATGGTTCAGAATGAGAACCAATCAATCTAATTATAGAGGAGGTGGGTCCAAGACATCTGATTGGTTGTTCCTGCCTCCTTTAGTCACTTGGACCCACCTCCTCTATCTGGTTAATTTTTCTTTCTGCCCTTAGAACATTTTTGTGTAAGTAAAACTCCCATGAGCAAAATGCTAAGTCTTTGTGGGAGTCACTGGTCTACTTTACTTTTTAATATATTTTAAAGTTAATATTTACAGTTGCTGTTTCTCTTCCTCAGATTAACGGCCTGGCATCAAAGGGAGAATACAAGCCTACAGGTGAAACTAACCAGGCTGCCTCTCAATCCCTCTTCACAGCAAGCTATGTGTACTAGAATGGGAATCCTCGGTAGATTACCCAGCAAACACTACCCCAGACAAGTGACCGAAGCAATCTCATAAGTGAATTAAAAACTAGTGTTCTACAGATGAAACATGGCTGCAATGTGTATTTGGGAATTTGCTGGCATGCATATTGATTCACAGCGTACCAGCTGTTTTCTAAAAACCATACTGGTCTTTGAATAGTGCTGTACAGTACCAGTCAAAAGTTTGGACATGCCAAGCCGCCTACAAAGGAGAGCGATAGTGTTGCATCACATGACCTGGCCACCTGACCTAAACACAGTAGAGATGGTTTGACCAGAGAGTGAAGGAAAAGCAGTCAGTGAGTGTGATTAGTGTTATTATATAGTTTTGATATATTCATAATTATTCTAAAATGTTATTACAAAAAAAAAATTCTATGGCATTCGTGTCCAAGCTAGAGACTGGTACTGTATGTGACAACCGAATCTCGGGCCATAACAGAATGGTGTTGGTGGGTGAAAGGATTGTAAATTGAGGTGGTTATACTGAAAACAGAGGTAGTAATACACACACTCGCACCAGAAGGACAACGATACAACAGTAATGGACTTCAGGGGCCTGTATCACAAAGCCAGATTTCTTGCTTAGCCAGATAACTTGATGGATTTAAGGTAGTCTGGGGGAAACGGACTTTCTTCATTTACTCGCATTTACCCCGGACTACCTTAAATCTGAAAACGTATCTGCAAGAAATCCTGCTTGGTGATACAGGCCCCTGGAGTGACCCAAGCCAAATAACGAATTCAGAGCAACTTTTTGAACATGCCAGCTGTCTTACTTTATCCCAATCAAAAAATAAAAAAGAAAGACGATGAGAGAACTTCTCTCTCTCTCTCTGCCTAACCAAAAACAACACCATCACACAAAATGGCAGTCACTCCCTATACACCGGACTAGTGCACAAATAAACAGAAGTGACGGTACAAAGAGAGTAAGTGAAAATCACAGCCGTCAGCCGAAAACACAATCCAGGAAACCAAGCAATCGGCAAAACCTGAGACCAAGGTACCAAAAAAGGAATGCCAAAAGCGAAACCAGGAAATACGAGCTAAAGTCTGACAACTAGAATAATACACAGAACCAGGGAAGGTGGGAACCAGAGGCAGGGATGCGGAGGGAAGATCTGCAATGAAACAGATGGACGGGACTGTAATGAGAGGATCAGCAAAGAGCTGGGAGGGAGGAAGGGAGGGACCTGCAAAGGAGCAGGGTGGCAAACGCCACAGCACACGGACACAGCAGCATGTAACAAAGGAATAAATCGTTACTCTGCTAATATGATTTTTTTTCATTAGCTCCTGACAGTCTTATACTGATTAAATTAAATAACAAAAATAAATGAATGAACAAGTTAATAAAATACAGCCTTATATTTTCTCTGTATGAGAAAGACAAATTTATGAACATAAACAAAATTAATTCTGCAGCACTAAAAACACTTTAGATAGTTTACTGACCAGAAAATAAATATCTCTCACTACAGATGCTTACAGTCATTTGTCACGGGAACAGAGCAGTGCGCTACCAATTTTAATGGCAAGTTTCCTAAGCTGTCCTTCCGCTCGGTGGAGGCTCCAGAGGCAAGCGAGAACTTGACGGTATATCTTGCAGACCCAGTTCACAGGCTCTGTTAAGTGGGGAAAATACCAGCCTAATTATCACAATTCATATCCACCTTACAAGGACAGAATGAGGGAAGAAGAGTTCAATGCAGCAATGATTAGATTAGATTAGATTGGGACAGAGTTAAGGGTACCAGTACGTTACCTCCTGCGGAGAAACCGAGTCGTCGTTCTCGACGGATCCGCATCCGAAGGCAGGAAGCAGACCACCTACCGAGCTCGCTGTCTCCCACAAGAGATGTTAAGCTTTACGTGAGCGAAGGCCTGGCGCCCACGGCCTCTCAGCTTCAGCGTGTATTCAAATGGATAAGTATTAATGCTGCATCGTGCATCGGCACCCTTGTTTGTATAGTCCATGCAGTGAGGGACAGGGATACACTTCTTATTGCTGACGACTGGGTCGGTATCTCTGGGATTCAAAGGTGCACCTTTCTCTTCCATATCTGAGTGGGAAAAGGCACGTTTTAATCGCATGATAATTTAACGCAAGTAAATCACTGAATCCTCAAGTGTCATATTTCATTTACGTCTGCTTATTATTTTATTGTATACACTAACACCAGTCAAAATTATCAGTACCAAGAATCTAATATAAATTAGCTATAGCTAACTTGAACAACAATTATTGAAGTAAATAGTCATTATCAAATGCTTATATATAAACTTATCATAACGATGCATATACAAACACCTATTTAAAAAAGTAAAAACTAATCTAAGGCAGTTATGGTGAAATTATCTCCACCTAACAGTTTCCTAAGTTAGTCTAATTAATTTAGTTAATAATTATAACAAAATCCTGCGCACACATACATACATACGTACGCAGACACACTAACCTTTGTCTGCCGACGAAGATCTTGGTAGCTACGTTTAGATGCAGGCCGGTTACCAACTTTGGTCAGCTAGCTGGTTTACACGCACGTAACATTATTACCTTGTAAATAGTCTTTAGGGTTTGCAAACTACCCAACACATTTGATGCTTTTTTTCAAAGTACAAAGTTGCCCTTGATAAACACACCAATTAAGTAAAATAACAAACATCTATTCATGGCGACATGTTAGCCGCTGCACGTTTGTGCCACCTGTGTTACGTTTCAATAAATAATTATTTCAAAAATACTAGCAGATATATAATTTAAAAAGATTATGGTTTTCTGGTCCGCTCACATATTCCAGCCACAAAAACCCACGAAAAGCTCCGAGACAAAAAGACAAACGCGATTACACAGGCGCAGGTGTACGGTGGAATTTCCTTTAAATAATATTATTGTGAAAATAATATTGAGGACGAAATAATTTTCATGATAATAATAATTCATTTACAGTTTACAGGAATATACTTTTATCATTCTCTATTAAGGATTATTACTTTGCATTTGAATCTGTCTTAACCTTTACGTACAACTCCGGCGGGGTTCTGCCTCCGTACTTAGGGCCTGATGAGCATGTTGATGGACCTGCGATGCTGAGCCTTAAGTCCAACACAGGAGCTTCAAGTATACAAAACGTTAGAGGATGCTCCGTCTGCCCTCGGGTTAGTAGCCTGAGGTACAGTTAGAGAATCTCACCATCGGTTTCAAATTTAGAATCATTTTCTAAAAAAAAAAAAGCGCCGTGTTAATTCCCAGATGAACTTTCAATTAATCATTGATAAAGAACACGAAATTCAAAACAAAATCAGAAATAATTGTGTGTATTTGATAAAAAAGTTTATTTTCCCTCCATCCATCCCGTCAGTGTGTTTATTTTCGAATGTTCATTTCAGCTTAAGAGCTTTAGATCAAATAATTCAAAGGTTAACTCTAGAATCATTGCTGATGCGTTACTTGATAAATCTCGCGCTACTCGTTTAGCACTAAAAGTTATAATGGAAGTTTCATGTGTCTTGTATCTTATGCACATTATTTTCTCTTTACAGTAAATTAAAACAGCGGAATTGACAAATCTTCGTCAGCGTTACTGGTGAAACTTTTGGGGGTTACCTGTTACATTAACTAAGTGGTGGTTATTTTAGATTGGGGCTTATACCTACAGGGCTGCCTTCTTTGGTCAGCTGGCTGGCGTGAGATATTCAATTCGAGACAAGTCTCTACTTGCATACACATGCATTTACATGTATGTAACGGTTTTATTACCTTGTAAATGGTCTGTAGCGTTTGCAAACTACCCCAACGCTTTTGATGTAGCTAATTTTAGGTTTCTAATGAAACAGTGTGGGCATACCTTAAGATTTCTTGCGTGAGCATGAGAATTTAAAGCCAGATGCGTGAGAGTTAGCAACCTTGTATTTAACGTTCTGTTCAGAGGGTTGGGATGCCATGTGTGATGTCACTGGCTCAAATCTCAGGGTCACTTGTCCACTTGCTTTGGAATTGTCTAACCCTGCCGCCTCAACTGTATGTCAGTTTGGATAAAAGCATTGGGGAAATATGCCCAGGGTTCCAGATGGTTATTCTTTGCATAACATGCATGCAATCTCAAGAAAAAAAACGTCTGCGTTTTGATGTGACAGGCAGCTGGGCCTATTTTCCCCCACCTTCACTGTCAGGTCATTTTCACTCTCGATCTTCATGCTCCGTAGTAAAGCACGGCCTACTCACGTCGGAGTTCATACGCCTTCTTTAATTTCGTACCGCCAGGTTTGGTTTCTTCTTGAATGTGTGAAAGAGAAACATTATTCATCTGTCCCTTTCTGATGTGGAAAGCGGCGCCGAACTGAAAACGGCGATAGAAAAAATAGGGAAAAACGAGTAGTAGTGCAGTGGGTAAACGTGCTGTTTTGATCAATGTATTATATTTATAGTTATTGCACATATTAAGATACTATGTAATACTATGTTATGTGTAATACTATTACATATTAAGAGCACTGACCTGATCAGGGACCATGAATTTTGATAGTATTTTAAATGGTTCTGTATTAGTGGTGTGAAATGTACTCTACAGAAAAACTGGTGTACACACATGTACTCAATAAACATGAATTTTGATAGCATTTTAAATGGTTCAGTATTAGTGGTGTGAAATGCACTCTACAGAAAAACAGGTGTACACACAGATGTATTCAATAAACGTGAATTTCTGCACAGCTAGTGTGGCAACTGTAAGAAAATCTTTGCATAAAATAACATGATACGCGTGTGTGATTTACAAGATTCACCTCTTCAATAACCTCTTTTAAATGACTACTTATAGGTATACATATAAAATTGCATCACGTGTGAAGATATGTATCATTTGAAACAATGAAATGGTAGCGGTAAAATGAGTAATAAGTGATTTGCAAGGGGAAAAGTAATGTAAATATACTGTCTGAAAAAAATAACAATTTTCACCCCTCAAGAGTCTGGCAGTTGTACTCTAGTTGTAGATTAATGTACCTTTTATTCTGATTTAAGGTACAGAAATGAACTCTTGGGAACAACTCTGTACCATTGGGGTACATTAATGTTGTTTGTACCCTGGGAACAAAACTGTACCAGGGCTGTAGCCTTTCTCTGACGATGTTTTCTCGAGGAACAGAAACATGAAAATGATCTAAAATTAATCCCAACAAATAAAGTTATATCAGAGGTTCTTCATATTGAAATTAAAATTGATATCTTGCTGGTTCACACATATATGTCACAGCTGTGAACTGCGAACGTAAGAACATCATCACAGAAGAATAGAAGGTTGGAAAAACACTGCTTTTTGCCGTTTTGTGGCGCAACGTAAGGAACTGTGTTTGGAACTAAATCTGCATTAAAGATGAAATAACTTTAAGTGTAATGAAAGTATTTGATTTTCTTGTGACTAATCTAATGTGTTGATGTGTATTTTTTTGATTTAACAAAATGCAATTAAACTTGAAATCTAAACAAAGATCAAGAATAATAATTATGAGACTAGAAAATATCAGATCCGTCCCGTAATTGAGTTTATTTTGCGTGAATGTGCCTTCATTAATAAATATACTTTTCTTTTTTTATATTAAAAGAAACTTAGATTATCAAAACATTGAAACCCATACATTTATTCCAGCTTTTAAAAGTGATTTCTGACTATGAATCGTTAACTTCTTCTTAATGAATGAAAACATTAACGTGCAAAAATAAAAACTAACATAAGTATTAGAGTAGGCCTGTTTAAAATTAGGCCAAAAGTGTGATGGATTGATGTCTCTCCCTGGATATGCTACTTCTCAGTGGCTTCAGGGATCAGTTATGGATCGCCACAATATCAAATGGATCATTGAAAACGATGAGTGCATGAAAACGTTATAGTTGAATTTCTACATCATTTTATACATAATATATTTGTTCTAAATGGGTCTTTAACACATTGTTGTGAGGGCATTCTCGCAAATCGCACACACTGGAAGTTTTAAACATTTATATACGATTATTAATATCGGTTCTGAATGTAGAGTACTTTCTGTAATAATGTAATTGATTTTGCCCAGACCGCTTTCCTGTAACGCGCTGTGTATACTAACAATGCATTGATTATTGTTCAGGTAACTTAACAGACCTTTCTACATTAGGAAAACATGAACAATCATAATTTATCAGAAGAAATACAACATTACGACATATTTGTAAATGTAAATTAAAGATGGCACACACCATTTTACATGATTTACCTTTTTAAGCAAGTAGACGGAAACAGAAGAAGAAAAAATTACCATTGTAGTACAGTAATTTGTACACAGCAGATGAGCTGGAGCTGCGCACTTGGTATTTTTCTCAGTAAATCCATTGAACGGTAAACCACCCGCGAAAGATGAAAGAAAATGAAACCAAATGAGAACCGAATCATGCGACAGTCATAACTCGTCTACTGACTTGTGTCGTGGTGCGACTAGTGGTTTAATGGAATACATATAGAACAGAGAGTAAACAAGTATTCATTTATTACAGCGCCTGCACAGGTATACGCACTGGGCATCGTAGCACACTGTCTGCACCATGTGTGTGAGAAACTTAAGTGTGACGCAATTTTGTGCACCTGGGGAAGCATAAAAACGGAAGAAATGAACACAGTCTCTGTCTCCTAAACATCTCAATCATTTCTTACTGTTTCGCTAAGTATCTTTTCTTTTTCTCACTGCTCGTTCATCTGCTTATTCTATGCTTCCCTTCTCCCCCACCCCCATCTTTCTTTTTCTCTCTCTCTTTTCATCGCTAACACACTTTGATGCAAGGAAGTTCTGTGTATGCAAAGAGGCCGAGAAAGAGCAGCAGAGCCGATGGGAGAGACGCACTATTTCTCTCTTGCACACTTCCTTCACCTTCATTTCTCGTACTGATCTTCGCTCTCTCGTGCTCTCTCCATATCTCTCGCCCTGCGAAATCTTCTAGGGGTAAGACACGCATGAATTTGACTGATGCTAAATTAAGATCGATTTAAAATAATGCTCCGTCTTGTGATCACACTTTTTTGTAACTGGAATAAAATGATATTACCCAACTAAATAACACACATATCTGATGAAAGTGAGCCTAACAGTGACTGTGCAACTGTTAAGATTACAGAAAAAACTCTTGTCGCTAGAAGTAGTTTTTTTTTTAATTGTAGGCCCTATTAGGTATAACCGCTATACTGGCGCCGTCCATTATTTTCTCAACATTTTTTAAATAAATGAATCTCCCAATTGTAGCGTTTATTTAGCCTTAAACTGATAGAATAAATTAGATTTGCATACTTGAACTAATATATGAATTTTATAAACCTCACCGGGGAGATTCATCCCTGCGTAACCTTGTACTTTAAATTACTCTTTCAGTGACGATGGTGAAGCTGACAAGTATTGCCGTATTACTGTTTGGTAAGTTTGTTTTTGGTTCAATATACATAGCAGTCCGTTTGTTGTATCTGAATATAAGTAAACACGTGGCGCCTTTTTCAATCTAACCCGAACAACAGGAATGTATTTGGCCTGTTATCCTACAGAAGTAAAACTTCGCCTTGGGAAGTTCTTGATTTCACACTTTAACGTGCATCAAAAAAGTAATATAAACGTATTATTTACAGTACGGTGCAAATGTCGCAGGCCATCAAACATTTATATGGGAAGTAAGTGTTTATTTGCTCAGAAAAAAAACGTTTTAAAATAATTTAAGAATACAGTTCAGTATAGATCAGTGACATGATAAATCCAAACAAGCATCTCATCTGTTCTCCAAAAAGTTATATCTTGATATTTTGTTGGATGGCCAGATGAACACTGCTTCAGTTCCCAAGCCTCTCTTCAGGGGCACCAAGAACATGCCATGTCTTCATTAAATTTCACCACCAGCTCAATTAATTAACTTAGTTAGTGTGACAATATGATGAGGTGATGGCTAGGCAAAAATCGCATGCTACTTGGTGAGTCAGGAATTAGCCTACATGGGTGTATTGGATTGTCACTGTAAGCAGTGTGATGACTTTCAGAGAGGCGTCCAAGTGGTTCAGCCATGATTTTGCAGATATGAAATTCATAGTTCCACATCAGCATAAAGATTAAAAAAACCAAGCGTCTTTTTATTCATTTATCAGCACAGTATTGTCTATATGGCAATAACACAATATGTTTTTGTGGTTACGTACAAATGTAATTTCTGTCGAAAGATGTGGGGTAGATATTCCACGCTGGCTGTATGTTTGATCAGTTAGGCCTATTTCTTCAGCTGTGGAGTGATTTTGGGCCACAGTAGCAATGTGGGGGCCTTCTTCAGGAATCCTGTTGTTGTTCCGGCTGAACTTGCAATTAGATAATTATAACTGACCATTATTCTCACCAGTCTTGTTATTTGTGAATTTCTGAGAGATATTAGGTGCGCTTAGCAGATTTATAAATGAGAGTTTATTTGTTGTTAAAATAACAATGCAAGTGCGATTATAATTATTCAGCTTCTTAAAAACTTAACACTCTTGCGGTAGTAATTTAAATTTTAGTTGTAGAGTTTTTGCTGTTGTGTCAGATACATACCAGAATCGAACAACGTAAAATTAGCTTTTTAAAATTTTGTTTGCATTTACATGTCTTCAGTTGCGTAGAGACAATATGCGGATAAGGTCATAACAGACCTAATCAATGGTAATTTAATACAAGCCAGCAGGAACAGGGGATCCGCAGGAACATGACTGAAGATATATGGCCTGCAGTGTTTTCAAGATGCTGTTCTGGTTGTCGTTTGGTCACTGCAGTTCAGGCCGCTGCTATATGATCAGTATTACTTTTACTGTAATGATATGGATGTAGTTACAGAAATTGATCATCAAACAACAACAACAACATAATAATAATAATAATAATAATAATCTCACACAGTGATGTCACTTCTCCAGGGCGGCACATTTGAATTCAGTCCCAGCTCTGTGCATTTTTGTACTTCCCGCGTTCTCCTCGTGTTCATCCCGTGTTCACCCTGTGTTCTTCCCGTGTAACTTGGGTTTTCTCATGCAATTTGAAGACATGCAGTTACGTGATTGGGTGTCCTTAAAATGGTTGCAGTGCGTGATTGTGAGTGCGTGTGAACGTGTGCATGTGCCCTGTGGTAGGCCGCAATACTGTCTGAGGTGTTTCCGTGCCCCATGTCCTCTGTTTCCTCAGATAGACTCCAGGACTCTTGTGATCCTACACTGGATAAGTAATTAGTAGATGGATGGAGGGTTATTCATCACTTCAGCGACAACAACAAAAATAAAAATAACCTCTTATTTGTTCTTATTGCAGCTATGTGCAATGAATCCCTGTCCACTCATCTTACCAATCTAACAACCACCAGGAACGATACTGAGCTTTCTACCGGTCCGCCATGTTCTACATCTGTGATGGCCCCGACACCGTCACCTACTGCTCCTCCTCCACTGGTCCTGGCATTCATCAACGTCAGTGCCAACGCCGGTTCGTGCCAAGGAGTTCTCCACCTCGTATTTAACCTCTCCGCCACGGCCCCACTCTGCTACGACAGTTATGAAAAGCTCACATCCTTCAGGAACATGTTCTGCGCCCATCTGGGATGTGACCGATTCAAGGAATGGAAACGGTCACAAAACCGTGTGGGTTACCAGATTGTGGAAAACACATTTACACAACACAACAACTGTAAAACGCTGGAGATTACGTGTAAAGGTAGGCCAGTGTGCTTGCATTTGTGGATTTGAAATATTTTTGAAAGTTCTTTTTCAATACTATCTCATCATGCCATCAGCTCTGAACCTAAAGTTCATGGTTTTTGAGCACCACTTATGACAGGAAGGTGTTTTTTTGAGGGTGCTCTGTGCTTCTCTGTAGTAGAACGAGTGTCTTTTTAAAATCTGAAGTGTCAGTTCCTTCATTCTGCTCATCCAGCTCTCCCCAAGAGTAAAGAACTAGCCGGCTACAAGACTGTGACTGGTCTGCTGATCACGGCGATCCTAGTCCTGCTTCTTCTCAGGTTTGGACATAAGAGGTGCACCTCCCTTTACAACAAATGTAAGTTCTCCTCTCAGTAGTCATCCTCCTTTGATTGATACAGGTTTTGTCAGTCTGACACCAATATATATTTAATTCCAAGCACATGCTTCTGTTTTGGACAGCAATCTTGCAGCATGCACCTTTATAGTTAATATGTCTGCAAAAAGCAAAATGTTCAGTTTCGCCTGGCAATTCCACAGTCAGACTTCACCTAGGTATATGATTTGAATCCATTTGGTTTCCTTGTTTCGTTAACATTATGTACCCAGCTGACTTAGACCCAGGACTCTTTCCACTGTGACTGTGGGTTTTGTTGTAAATGGGCGTAAATGATGCTGTTTCTGCGCAGTGTTTAAGCGGAGGAATCGGGAGTGGATTGGACCCACGCAGAGTCAGAGTGGTAAGTGGTCTGTGTTATTTTTTGTTAATAGACACTTTTACACAAAGCGCCGTACACATTGTATTTTATCATCTCGAAATGTTTGATCAGTAGCTCTAGCAAAGGTTCAGCAGCTGGTTATATTGGCACTGGGACATATATTGCTTGTACCTTCACGTAGGTTAATAAGCTCATTTTGTACAGAAACGACTGAATCTGTATTTTTCTTTATGACATCTGCCTGCATTTTGTGTCAGTGTCGTTTTATAGAGCACAGGCTGGAATACCTCCCAGCAACAACTCAGCGAGATACTCGTACCCCGGTGAGTGCATGGAATATATGCTGATACGCCCGTAAACCAACGTTCTTGAAACAGCTACAGAACAGCTAAAAGTATACCAGTCACAACTCATACCCTTTGAAATTTAAAGCGTTTTCATGACATATTTTCATTTTATTGGGAAGATTATGAGGTGAATTTTACGGCATTTGAATGTGGCTCCATCTTTGTGAGAAAAGTTTACATAGTAAACTACGAAGCGGGGTTACAGGCTTATCGGGGTAACTTGTCAGATTTAAGGTACCACAGTTAAATGGACTTCATATTCGTTCACTTACATTTTGCCCAGACTACCTTAAATCCGACAAGTTACCCCGATAAGCCAGTAGCCTCGCTTTGTAGTACAGGCCACAGGATTGCAACTTTGTAGCTCTGTATATAGTGTCAATGACTGCGTTTGCTATCCAACAGCACTGGAGAGACTGTCTGTACAA
Source organism: Mormyrops boulengeri (assembly GCA_026781065.1). Lineage (NCBI taxonomy): Eukaryota > Metazoa > Chordata > Actinopteri > Osteoglossiformes > Mormyridae > Mormyrops > Mormyrops boulengeri. The sequence continues at coordinate 2,049,296 of JAODLD010000016.1, forward strand.
CCCAGCAGAGAGCCTTCCTCAAACCGAAACAGTGACTGTGATTCATATAACTAAGTCATCGACATGACCTTTTATATCGACGCCGCCATCACGAAACACCAGTGTTTTCTTCCAAGTGCCTAGTAACAAAAACTTTTCATCAAAAAATAAAGGTCCCGGATCCAAAACAAATGCTTTCCAGATAAAGGTCTGGTTTGCGTTCAGGTTGGCGAGCCTCCTGAATGACCACCAACTGTGTTGACATTAACGTGGCATGGACTTGTCAGTCTGAGGTGAGACGATTTGTATATTTTATATGTAATATACAAATGAGGTCCCGCTCTTTATGTTAATGGGACTGCACCTTAATTGCTCACTTCTGGTATAATACCAGAAATAGTTCGCACATTCCCCATCACAGTTTTTAAAAATCTGAGGTCTGAATTTCATTCTGATATTAAAAGAATGTTAATAAAATTTCTCATTTAAGCTTGTTTTAGTAAATACTGTAAAGATATGCATGCATTTTTGTGTTTGTAATGTTACATTTTATACAGCTTTTTCATTTGTGCATTTTCAAAACCTGGCTTTCGTTATGCATGACATTAATATGTTTGTTATTTTATTGATTGATGTAGGTAAGCACAGGTTTTGAAGTTGCCTTATGTCAAAACAAACAAAACATTCAGTGCATTTTCAACAAAATGCAAGTATGAAGAGAAAAAAAAGGTTTGGGAAGGCAGAGGAAGCAGAGAATAAGAACGTTGAGCTATTTTTGTAACAGAAATTGGGTTTCCTGTTTCTGTGTTATTTTTGTCATTTCATGTATGCCTGCTGGATCCCTGTATTCTTGCAGTTCATTCATGCATCCCAGTCCCTCTCCGTGTTAATCTCTCCCCCCCTTTTAATTTTAAGTTGACATTTCTCTCCAGTCATTCTCCGTGCCTAAGAATCTTGACGTATCTGTAAAGCTAAGTGGAAGACCAGACAGCCCCAAAGATGTTTTAGATGATGAAACTGTGTATATTTTTTAACTGTGTATATTTTTTACACTATATTAAAGACTGTCCATGCCCATTTGCATTAAACGGTTGGTGCTTTGCAAGCTGATTCTTTTATGAACTACAGTGACCTAAAATGCATTGGGGTGGATCAAGCAAAAAAAAATCTGATATTTTATCTGACGAACTGTATCTGATGGAAAAACACGTTGTTTTAAAAAATATAAATGATTGATTATATAATTGATTATATAAAAAATATAATTGATTGATATCAGCTTGTATTGCGATTAAACAGATAAAAGGCATATGTACAAAAAAAGTAACTATATGACAAACGGGTATAAAAATGGATGGATGGAATTTATATTATGTACTTGACAACGTGTTATAAAATTGTACACATGAAATGTTTTTTTTAATAAAAGCACATAAAATACACAGCTGGCTTTGATGCATAAGAAACCTTGTAACGTAAATATATTTACACACAATAAGACACAGAAATACATCCGTTCACTTAGCGTCCACCAATCTTCTAATGTTGGACAGGGCGAAGGGCATGTTTAAATTCATATAACTGAACTGGCAACATACTGAACTGGTATGGAAAATGAATGAATGAATTGGTGTGATTTTTATTTATACAAGGAGGTTAATGGCAGAGAAAGTTGACAGTTTACAGAAGGCTTTTCCGGAGGCAAAAGTCGGTCTTACCTATAGTACTAGGCAGGTTCACCTAATAAAATGGCCATTGCATGGTTAATTTATTCTATTCTACCACATAACATGATATTTTTTTGCTATGCAACATTTCCAAATATTTTCAAACGATAAAAATTTACAATGTATCGCAACTGTATAATATGGCAATAAGATAAAAACAACTTAAGTCACTAATTAACACCAGCAGTGTGTCTAAGTCACAGTTCCAGGTTACAGAAATGAATCTCGAGTTCGACTCTAATTTATTTCTGCGGTACACCCCTCAAAAGTTTTTGGTAATTACCATGCTTGCGGAAATCCTGAAAACTTCAATACATGCTCCGTCATTTACGGTTAAAACATCTTGCTTGTTATTCATAGATGAGACAAAGAATGTTTCCGATACGCATGTGCCTGATAAAATAATTGGATACAATATTTTAAACCGACAGTATAAACACTTTCATACTTAAAACAAATTATATAGTTTATGTTGTATGCAGTTTACAGTATTAAATTTTGTTTCTCAATTCGAAACGCAGACTAGGTATTCAAAGCACTGAAGTCGAGTTACACGTATAGAAAATTATCCTAACTGGGAATTAGTTGAGCTGAGAAATATGACGTTAGGGAATACTCATACCATGCGACATGGGATCAGACTCAAAGTACAGAATACGGAAACATTCATTTTGCGAACTCAAGGCACCCTGTATTAAGAAGCACGCTTTATTTTAACGGATTTAATTCTAATGTATCAATGCGAATGTTTCCGTTTTGCTTCGTTTGCTCGGCCACTGACATGTAGTGCATATGCACCCGAATGCTGATCGATGTTTTAAATATTCTCCTTTTTACGGTTTCATCAAATTCTAAAAGTACAGATACGAAACTTTAGCATACCTTGAACTGAAACAATCAGCATTTAATCCTGCCAACAGGTTTCCTCATATATTGTTTACAACTCATTAATATTTCGATTGTATAAAAATGCACGAAGAGCTTCTTGTAACCTGCACAAACGAACGCGTCATAGTTTCCGGAGGGAAATTTGAATTAGAAACGCCAGGGGGCAGACAATTAATAGATTTCACAGCATGTTAACAACAACAACCCCACCGACCGCATTTGGAAAGAAAATGTACAATTATAACTATCATTTTTTATTTACAGTTGAGTAAGCCCATAACACCAACTTTATAATGAAATATGTATTGGTATGTCTCTAGCGTACTATAATATTATAGTGTGAGTGGATTTCATTGGCAACTGCTCGAGCTTCCTGTTGTTGTGGTTTTATCTTCCCTCCTGGGCCACCCGGCCTTGGAAATAGGTTCCACGTGGTTCGTGGCACAACCATAAGTGATGTTTACAACAGGAATCTTAAACAGATTAAAACAACGAATATCAATATCTCCTTTGTGTCAAAGACATGATAGGGAAGGAAATACCCAGTTAGTTATCAAGAACATAGACATTAAAAGATCACATGGCAAATAAAATACAAAATGGCATGTACCCCTGGGGGGGCATCAGATGTGTGATGGACTAGCAGAGACAAAAGAAAGATACTAGTGAACAAAGCTGACTGTAGATCAAGGTTCCTCTGGCTTCCTACACACCTTCCATTTTTAAATTTTAAAAATTCAGGGTGGAGAACCTAAAAGTTGTCAACCCTGGGGTGGTGATGGAAACAGTTGCCAGGGCTGGGTGGAGAAACGGGAGTTGGCACACGCAGTTTGTTAAACAGGCAGTTGGCCTGGGTGGTTTGTTAAGTCGATGCCCCCAGAGAATGCTGCCCCGCCCTACTGGCCATCCTGCCAGGACTGGTCACTGGCTGCAACTAAACGGTAACATTTCTGCCCACCATCCGGCTAACATCTCGCCCATATTCGAAGTGTCGACCAACTTTACACATACTTTGTATTTTGTATTTTGCTTCCAATTCGCATTTGGGATCCTTAGCCAACCAATTACATTACTTGGGATTGGCAAGCCGAACATGTGAAAACCTGCATTTCCCAACTGTGAGCATTGTACATTGCAAGGTAACCTACATCAGTATTTTTCACTGGAAATTATAGTAGGCTGATTAGTTTCAATAGTCTGGAAACATGTTTCCATAGTCTTTCCTTTTCCATAGTTATCCAAACTTGGAAAACACAAAAATCAAAGTCCAGACCTTTCCATACTGTGCAGGAACTTCAACACCCATGTGTTTTCTTGGTTATTAAGCCACAACCATTTTTTTATTTGAACCAAATTTATTTAACAGAAAATAGTACAGTAATAGTAAATAGAACATTGCAGTAACAATAGCACAGAGCCTTCATGCACTGCTAAAAGAAAAAACAAAGTCTGACATTAGAAACAAACTTTCAAAGTATATACAGTGTAGCTAAAAATGATTGTACACTGTGGAAAAATGGTCCAAAATGGAAATGATGTTTAAGATACTGAAGTTCAAACTTTAAAAAAAAAACACTTTTATTCAAAACCTATACTTGAATTGTTCTCAAATTAAGTAATTTCATCATCAACCATTTTTGCACAGTGTATAACTACGCACTTTTGTCTCCGGAGCGTGCCTAATTACTTATAAGATGTAGAGCAACTACGTACTTTTGTCTCAGGAGCGTGCCTAATTACTTATAAGATGTAGAGCAACTACGCACTTTTGTCCCAGGAGCGTGCCTAATTACTTATAAGATGTAGAGCGACTACGCACTTTTGTCTCAGGAGCGTGCCTAATTACTTATAAGATGTAAAGCAACTACGCACTTTTGTCTCAGGAGCGTGCCTAATTACTTATAAGATGTAAAGCAACTACGCACTTTTTTAAGTGAATGGGAGAACAGACCTTATTCTGAATGGCTGTGGAAAACACAACCTCAACAGTGATAAGTGATCATGAACTGTCTGGTTCTATCATACCATGTAGCTTAGATACATTAATAAGTTAATTCTGTTCATTTGACCTCACTTTATAGTAGCAGCGTCTGAATTACGCTTGACGGCAAATATCATTCTCACCTTTAAGATGAGAAGAATTGGCTGTATCAAAAAAACAGGAACGATGTGTGCAAGAAATAGTTGACTAACTGATGCTTGTTTTTCAATCTGTAATGTTATCCATTGTATTAACAGAAGCAAGCATTGCAATAAATGAGCGTCAACACTGTTGTTTCACATGGTAAGCCTATTAACTGGAATTACGATATAGCTAATATTTGGGGTAACGTCAGTTGATAGGATAGCCAACCTGTAATTTGTACAGACATTGTCTCCAGTGTCAGTACAGGTAGATCTAGTGTTTGAAACTGGCTATATATGTCAATGAATGTCCCCATTATAGGCCTATTATAGACAGTCTACTGTTGCTCGTAAAACACATATTGAACAAACATACTTGACAAATTACCTCAGCGAGGTTGGGGTGTAATTATGGGCTGTCATAGCTACTTAGTCTAACATGAATAACTGCGAACAAAAAGATATTATCAATGAAAGTGTCAATCATAAGGTAATTATAAGGTATAATGTTACTCGTGAAACAGACATTAAAGGTGTATTCATTTTTTAAAAAGAGGACAAATAACCCCAGAAAAGTAGCTACCAGCTGTCAACTTCTCAAATGTTAGCCAATGAACAAGACTGCAAGGCCACAGCTAAGAACTGTCACAACAGTTGGGGGCCTGGTTTACTGGAAATTGGAAATTGCATACACATCTACTTAATACTATTATTATAACGACAGAACAAGCCAGTAACACCTAACGCACAATGCTCGTGTGTTCAGAGGCTCCCACAATACTACAACAAAATACTGATGTGAAACAAGGGGCAATTTCAGGCCTATTTTTTCCCCAAAAGTAATTTCTTGCTACTGTCTTTTGATATATAAATATCATTGACTTGGCCGGACATGGATCAGCCTAATCAGTTTGATATTACTTTGAAGAGCGATTGACTCAAAACAAAATTTTGGTGTACGGAAGGCCAGTATCTGTCGGTAATGAACAGTTTTCAAATCAGTCTTATTTAAGTAGGAGGTTGAGACATTTGGAACTTTATTACTGTGGTTATTAAAGTGATCCTGAAACGATTATCAATTTCGTTGCTGGAGAACTTAAGGAAGCAGGACGTACGTTTTCATGGTTATAGAGTGATGTTTGAACAATTTTAGTTCCACATGAACACCGCACATGATTATCAACGTCATCGAGTCTGAGTACTATTCAGAAAGCGGTTTGAGCTAAAGGTTAATTTGATCAGCTGTCTGATAGAGCCATTATAGCATGTGACGTTATCATGAGAAAACAAGGGAAAAAATAGCTAATAGTAAAATACTATTTTACTAAAAGGAAAAAGAGTAGCGATAATCAACTTTTGGAAAAAATAGTAGTCGGATCTGGCTCACATAACACAAAATATTTCGAAGTTCATTTTTCTGAAAATTTTACAGTAAATATTGAACAAATTTTGTTGAGAAATATGCTGGGACCCAAGACAATCCCAAGACAAATTCTGAGGTATTTCCGGTCAAACTTGGCTCATATAACCAAATGCACATAAAGCTATGGATTTCAAAGTGCCTTTTCTCGAAAATGGTACAGTAAAAGTTGTCCAAATTGTGCCTGGAAATAGCTTGGGACCTTGCCTTTCAGAAGGTATAAGACTAGTTTATACATTATGGGAAAGTAAGAAATTCGCTGTATTTACTTCATATGTATGTACTTCGTACATGATATGACTATAAATCACCCTTTACTTATCCACGATCGCCGAGTCTGTTACTTTCCTAAACGCGATCTGATACCGTAATGTTCTGTCTATGCGTGCATCACACATTTAAAGCGCGGATGATTTGACCGCAGTCGGACGTTGTTTACCGCGGGACACGATGCAATATTTGTAGTAGTTCGACAGTACATAAAGTTTCTTTTTGCTTTCTTTTCTAACCAGTTTGCTAAATGGTTAGAAAATATCAAGTTTGTAATTCGAGATCTAATAAGACAGTTGTAGGTGTGTATATAGACATACATATATATATGAAGGATTTCTTATTGACAAAAGATTCAAGATATGGGGTAAGATATCCCCCAACTTTCCCTGGTGGTCTAGTGGTCAGGATTCGGCGCTCTCACCGCCGCGGCCCGGGTTCGATTCCCGGTCAGGGAAGGACATTTTCGACATTGATAGGACTGTGAAATGCCGTACAGTATGATTATACAAACTATATCGCAGCACATCTAACAATCTCACTCAAAAGATTTGAAGGCTTTTTTCATTTTGTTTATGCCTCAAAATTACCATGCCTGCTTAACCATACCATATTTATGAAAATTCAACTACATGATCTACAGGAATATTAAGTCTTTCACATCTTTTTGATAAAGTCAGCTTCCTTAATTTAGTTACTACACTGAAACTAAATATAAAATGTTTAGGTGTTTCTGAAGTTTTGATCTGAACGCGCAATCCACACATCCATTACCATAGTTTGAAAACCACAACAAAAATAAGATGCTTTAAGGTCATGTAAGAATATTGTGTCATACAGATTTTATTTTAGTATTATTGTTCATCAGTCTGAAACCGTGGTTCACATACATGCTACAACTGTCCTTTTACTAAAGTCCAGCAATATTTGCATTGAAATTACAGGAAGAATCATACATTTTTTTGTTGGAAATTCACCCTGAAATGTTCAGTGTTTTAAAATCCATGAAAGTAAATAATTACACACAACAGGTTCAACGACAAAGTCCAACCTGCCATGTCAAACAGTAAGTTTACTAGGACTGTGCAACTTCAATGTACAACTTATGTATCTGGGTGCAGATCCTGTGACAGTAAATCTTCATTGACATGTAACTGTTGGGGAAATACTATTTTACCTTCATTATGGATACGCAGGTGTCTTTTCAGGCTGTCTTGTAGAGTAAACTTTTTCCCACATTGTACACAAATATATGGTTTCTGACCAGTGTGAACACTCAGGTGTCTTTTCAGGACATGCAGCTGAGTAAAACTCTTCTCACACTGCGTGCAGCTGAACGGCTTTTCTCCAGTGTGAATTAGCTGATGTATTTTAAGGTGGCTTCCCTGAGTGAAGCGTTTTCCGCAGTACATGCATATGTACGGCTTCTCTCCAGTGTGGATTCGTTTATGTCTTCTTAGGCTGTCCTGCAGTGAGAAACTTTTACCACAGTGACTGCAAGTATAGGGTCTATGACCGGTATGGACACTCAGATGTCTTTTGAGTACATGGACATGAGTGAAGCTCTTCCCGCACTGAGAACAACTAAATGGTTTTTCACCTGTATGAATGAGCTGATGAATCTTAAGGTGACCTCGCTGTGTAAAACTCTTCCCACATTGTGTACAATTAAAACGTCTGTCTGTATCAGACCTTTGGTCGATCCTAATACTTTTCAGTGAAGAAAAGTCATTTTGCAGCAAGAATTCTTTTTCATGTACCACACCTAAACTTAGCTGTCTTCTGCTGTGGCCACCTAACAGTTCATGATTTTTCTCTGCATACATTTGTTGCTGCACTTCCAAAAGGTTTTTTAAGCTTCTGTTACTTTCTACCTGCATTCCTTTGCTCTCTTTGTCTTCACTACACCAAACAGGATATAACTCAACTACCTCCATTCTTGCGTCATCACTGCATACAGGCATCTCAAGTTCATCCTTAATCTTAGCAGGTTCTAGATTTCCAACTTCAGATTTTGCATCCGTCATACCTAAGCTAACTGGAATTGTACCGGCCCCCAGCAGAGCTGACTGAGCTGCTGAATCATTCTCTATTGTGTCACAGTAACCTGGTTCACCAGTTCCTTTTGCCTGATGTACCACCTGTTGTGGACTTCCTCTCTCATGCATTAGATACTGAGGAAACAGATGGTTCAGGGTACTGTGCTCCGATGTGGCCTGACTGAGCCTTTGGGCTGTGCAAGAGTACTCCTCCTCTGACTTGCAGACTCCTGCCTGTTTACTGAGTTTTTTCCCTGCTAATTTGATTGAGTGCTGGTCTGTGAATTGCTTGATGCCTGTTGTAGGTGTAAAAGGTGCGTCACAGTCCTCCCGGCTGCGCAGCCTTTCTGTGTGGAGCACTCGTTTATCATTGTTGAAGTCCTGTGATTCCAATGAGCCTTTAGGAAAACAGAAAAAAATCACCAGATTACTATGACAAGTAGTGCTGTATCAGTTCTGAGACCGAGACCGAGACCGAAACCACGATACAAATGTTCACAATTTTACGGAAGATTCAATACTGATAAAACTGGTTAGTTCAGATCAAAACTGAAATATCTGTTCTATCAATCTGAATGTTTTCATTATGAGAATCGATTCTAATGTTAAAACATAATTATTTTCCCCTTGTATTTTAACTGTTTTAATTATTTAAAAGGAGCAGTATATGAATATCTTGGATTCTTGACAAATGGACTGCATTTTATATAGCGCTTTATAATTTGCCTCACATTCACCCATTCATACTCACACTCACACACTGGTGGTGGAGGTTACCATGCAAGGCGCCAACCTGCTCACCGGGAGCAATTCGGGGTTCAGTGTCTTGCTCTTTTGCGCTGAATTTGGTGGGGCAACCTGACCTTGTCTGAAATTTTATCCGTTTACAAACAATCTTATGGACAGAACAAAAATTCAGTTTAAATTGATCTGAAATACCTTTGAAATAATAATTATCACTTTATTAACTCCCATGGGGAAATTGTCTTCACACCTCCCTCAGCTTGCTCTTCGCAAGCAAGCTGTCTGTGAAAGGCAGCCACCCACCCATGACAACCCCCAGGGAGTTGGGGGTTAAGGGCCTTGCTCAAGGATCCACATACGTACTAAGGCTGGGTTTGAACCTACGACCTTGCGATTACAAGCATACAAGCTTAGCCCACTGAGCTATACGCTGTAATGCAAACACAACTAGCTTCTTTCTGAGGGATTCAGAAAAGAAAGACCAAACCAGGTCAAAGTAAGATAAGATGGTATATATACACTACCCAGCCAAAACAAAAGTCGCCATTTGAATTCATATCAGCAAATACTTAAGAGCCAGTGACTGGATCATTATTACAGCTCAGCAACGTTATGCAGCAATAAAGTACCTGAATCTACTGGCCAGGTTACACCTCCATCCATCATCAATGGATTTTTTTCTTCCCTGTTGTCATGGGCATATTCCAGGACATGAATGCCAAGATTCATTGGGTTCCAATTGTCTAAGAGTGGTTCAGGGAGCATGAGGAATCATTTTCAAGTATGACTTGGTCACCACAGAGTTGTGACCTTAACCTCTTTGAAGGTCTTTGGGATGTGCTGAAGGAGGCTTTATGGAGTGGGTCAACTCACTTGTCAATACAGGATCTTGGCGAGAAATTAATGCAAATTTGGATGAAAACAAAGGGTGAGATATTGCATACGCTCGTGGAAACAAAATTAAGATGGAGACTTTTTTTCTTTTGGCCAGGCAGTGTAGTATGCTTATGGTCCCCTTGACCATGGTTGGAACTGGGCCATTAAGGATTTGTGCAATACACTGCTCCACAGATTCCCACAAAAGAAGCCAGACTGGAGATGCCGGGGATTGAACCCAGGGCCTCATACACGCAAAGCATGCGCTCTACCACTGAGCTACATCCCCTACTGTCACACAGCACATACCCATAAGGGGGGATTTCAAGTTTTCTTCCAACAAAAGAAAATTACATTACTAATAATTTCTGTATTGAATAAAAAGGTATCAACACTGTAATCTATTAGGGAACAGAAAGTAACACATTACCTTTCTGGCTACTTTTCAGTCTTCTCTGTGAATCAGTGTTCTCCAGGTCCTCCCGAAGTTCTTCATGCTTAATTAAAAAAGTTTCAGACCAGTTCCCATCCACGTCTGCATCCTGTAATAGGGAATTTTAATATTATTGGCAACGTATTGTGGCCAATTCCAGAGCTGGATTCTCAAAATATATATTTATTAAATGTTCTATTAAAATGTCAAACAAGACACTTGTTTGAATATAAACAAGATGGTCATGATGGTTGGATTGATCGTTAGGGCTAGTTAGATTGCTTGTTAAAGAGTACAACCTCTGCCATTTGAGGCAGAAGTGAAATAAATATGTTTATATAAATTGCGCTAGAATTCCTGCTTGTCCTAGGGTGCCGAATTCAGAGTATACTGGCTAATCCTAGATAAATCGACATCCTGGAATAATGTAACACTTTCTTGCATGTTCTTACATTCAGAACCATTTCTCAGCTGCAACCTGACACCCCAACGAAAGCGCCGTCGTGTGAAAAAGTTGTGGAAATTTCAGCGGCCGAACATAGATGTATTCTTGTCGACTTTTAAAGGATACTATTTTGACATTACTAAGTCAACCGAATAATCGACTATGGCATCCCAAGTAACGCAATGACTGAGGATTATGAGCTAGTTTAAATGTAGAGAGTGTGTCTAGGAATGTAATATATAACAACACTTTTAAAACGAACCTTGCTGCTAACAGACTGGTGGGTTTTAACAATGGTCTGTCGTGCTGCTTTCGTTCCCCTTCCACGTCGGGCCGCTTTCAGCTCATTTTCCATCAATTGCAATTTCCTCTTCAGAGACGTGTTTTCTTTTTGGTGATAGGATATTTCCAAGCGCAGAAAAGCAGAGCGATTGTCAAAAAGTTTACCAATATCTGTAACCGCTGCTTTAACCAGCACATCCATAATAGAGGCTAATTCCTCTTGAAAAGTAACACAGTTCGTCATTTTGCTGACGTTATTACCTAGTATCACAGTAGCTGTCTCTTAGTAATAATTTAAAAATGGTATTATTTGTCCAGCTTGCGAACTTAGAGTAATCTGTTTATGTGTTATTAACAATAAGCTAGCTCGCTAGCTACGTAGCTAACTCGCAAGCTAGGTTCTGAAGGCGACTCTGTTAGCGCATTTATTTCCGGACTTATGTACCGTATATACAGGAGAATAAGAGCAATTGCAGTACACGTAATGTTTTCTAATCTCAATGTGACAAAAGCTTTTTGTATAAAGGGGATGTAGCTCAGTGGTAGAGCGCATGCTTTGCATGTATGAGGCCCCGGGTTCAATCCCCGGCATCTCCAGACGGGGTCATTTTGTGGGTATTTGTGAGTGATGTGGTTGCTGATTGTTAAAAATCCCATTGAAATGTATTTCAACAATGGGCCATTGGGGACCTAACACAGAGTGTATAGGCATTTGTTCAAGGTACCGTCTTTGCGCTTACAGCAGCTCTGGGGAGCCCAGATTTATGGAGACACGCGGGCATTTTTTTGCTTTACCTCTGGTTTTAATGAGGCTGTTATTCCTGAGTCTAAGTTCACATGGTTCTCCAGTTGTAAATAAGCAGATACACTAAAGGCAGTGCAGAAGGCTACTGATTACATCTCTCCAAGGAAACGACCCCCCCACCTTGTTTACACGTTTGGGAATCGTGAAGTACTTCAGGGTGCTTCAAGGCGGATGTGGAACATTCATAACCTGAAGGAAGTTTATAGTAGAAATAGTTTATTTCTTTTCTGAACAGTGATGTAAATTAATATTCTACTAAGATATCTGAATGTACAATTCTTTTTTTTTTTGTTTAGCCTCTTGCATGAATGTGTGAAGTAAATTTCCTTTCATTATTTTGATGAGGCTTGTCAGAATAAAGAAAAAATAACATTATCAGCATATCTAGTTTGATATTTGGTGGTATACTGTACTGAAAATGTGATTTTTTTCACTATAAAATTATACAGATTATTCTACTGCACTTTGGATTTACTGCAGACAGATTTTTAAGTTTTAAAACCGAAAACATCGTAAGGTAAAACTGAAGAAAGAATTTTGTGGTACTCTTTGATATGTAATGAATAGTGTTAACAATGGAACTCTATGTTACAAAGCACTGAAGAAACCTTGGTTACCAAGGAGATGGTAAGTTCTGTTCTTCAATTCAGTTCTTCAGTTTTGACAGCTGAGGGATTCTGTCATTCTGTAACACATAACCCTTTCATGCTTCCAGTTTCTCTGAGTTTTGGAACTTCTAAAAATACAGCTTGCCGTGCCCCTACACCACATGACCTTTGACCCCTCCTTACCACTACATGCATCCGAGTCAGATCTGTTGTCTAGACAACGTAACTCTTTCTACTTTGAAAGAAAAGCTTTTTTAGAAGCAAAAGTATTTAAAAATGTCATTAAACTCTTACACTGATGATTTTAAAGTTAATTCAGTGTTTGATGTTTCATTTGTCTTATATTTGAACCTTATAATGTGTAGGTATTTTGTTCCTCTGGTTGTTTAATGAGCAGGTTTAAGAATTCGTGCAATGCTTTAAGTATGCTTTTCCTATCATGAGATTCCTAAAAAAACAAACATGTATGCAACCACACACATCTGGAAAAGCTGTTTTCTGTCGCCATCTCACTCTCAATATGCAGCAAAATTTTTCAACAGGTGTTAATACAATTACTCCTCTTCACCCCAATTCCACAAAACAATCTCTGCAAACTGCTCTCTTCCTTTTCCTTAGGCAGAGTAATAGAAATCAACAGAGAATATCCCCTGTGACAAATACTTATGAGAACATCTGGCATAATTTTGCAAGTGGATTGCTAAATAAACCACTTTGCTAAATACATCCACTGTAACTTTACACCTAATGTTTAATATGAAACTAATTAGATTTTCCAGTCATAGTATAACATCCTGCTCTGTTTGTTTGCCTTGTTGTGACTATTTATTGCATTATTATTAAGGTGCATTTTCATGTTAAAACATTTACATTAATTTAAAAAAATGCAGTCATTCAAGAATAACCTTGCTTATATGTGCAACATTTTCTGCTTTTACCGGCCTTTGTGGTACTAAACACTTCAGATATGTGATGTAAATATTTAACAGCAAGTCAATATAAATTCTCTTTGTGGTAATAAAAATGGTCAAAATAGAAAACAGTATTTGGCTAACAGGGTGAGCAATGCACTGAAAGAGAGAGATATATACTTAAATGTTTAACTCTACTTAATCTGAGGATTTTAAGCTCCGACAGCAAAGTGTACATCTAAACCACCCCTCAGAGCTTCGCATATAATATTTTATTAATTGCCTGCCATTTAACTCTCTTCAGTTCTGTTGGAAATGGTTCCAAATCACTAAATTAATATAAGCGATAATATTATAAATTTTATAGAAAATGTAAATGTAATTAATTTTGGTAATTGGTTATTTAACAATAAAGAAATGTGAATTAATCTTCATCTATATGTTTTATATCTGGATGGAGTAAGTATGTGTGTGTATGTTTGTGTGTCTGTGTTTGTCTGTGTGTGTGTGTGTGTCAGAGAGAGAGAGAGAAGATGCAAATCTCCAAGCTTCTTCTTATAGCATAAAAGGTGGAACCTTATTTTAGTTGCTCCACAACTGCCCTTCCTCCACCCAGACACCCACCCTGCTAAATGACTGTCCTGTTTCTGAGCACGGCAGGGGGGGAATGCCATTTGTAAAGAGACTATTGTGAAGACTTACATGCGCTGGACTGTGGGAGGGCTTTCAAAAAGACCAGATCTCGAAAAGACACATCTGTTCTGACAGAGAGAGGAACGTACCGGATGCAGAAGGTAAGCAGGATTTGCTGGTTTCTCTGCGATGGTCTCTGGACTGTTTTCTTTACATCTGACCACTTTCTTATCTTCTCTGACTCTATTAATATACCTGAAGATTTCCTAATGTGTCTGATATTTATTTATCAAATAACCTTTAATCATGCAGTCAAAAAATATTTCAGTGCATTTCTCTCTATGTATGAACGTTATAAAATAAACACACTTGGCCTGTTATAGTTTTTCTGGAAACAAACGAAGTCCAATGCATTTGTAAGTTATCACCATCAGGAAAGAGATTTGTTGATTTATACTGATATTTGGTTTTTTTTTAACTTCTTATGTTTCATTTCTCTCTATAGTTTGCTCTTCTCCTTAGTACTGCCCAAGAGATTTAATTTAATTTAATTTAATTTAATTTAATTTAATCATGTCGCAAATCTATCTCATGCCTACTTCCCTGTCACATTTGTTAACGGAATGACGTCCCCTAATTAAATAAAAGCACATAATCCATTTTCTCATTCATCTTTCGTTGTTTACATCCTCTTGCGTTATCCATCTCTCATTCATTTCCTGCCTCTAACTATTTTTCTGCCTTGCAACAGAGTACTTTCTTTGTCATTTTCCACTAATGAATTTTTATTGCTAGCAAATACTCCTGTTTTAGATGTTTTATTTGTAATAGTAACATTGTCACAGAATCATTTAAATGTGGTTGAGGGTAGGAATTATTCTATAGGATACTTAGTGATAATAAATCAGACACGCAAATTTGGTTCTCAAATAACATGCAATATTTAACATTTGTCAGCTAAAAAACATTCAGTCTTATCTGGCTCACTAATGACTTCTGTGTTCCAGGAACAACACTGTGCAATCAACATCGATCACATTGGATCAAAAGAAGACATAAAATTAAAGTGAAATACTCACATCATATATTGTTAGACATTATAAAAACGGATATATTGCTAGTAATGACAAGTAATGGGTATTTTAATGGTACCCTGTATATGTAAGCTTAAACAAAAAACGCATATCCCAAAATATAGAATTCATAATGTTAACACTGTTACAATATGACACAATATAAGGTTATACAGTAAAAGATTTTTTTCAGATAAATGTTAAATCATGTATACATATTCCTAGGTTTAAAAGAGACAGGGGTGTCAAGAGTCGTAACATAAAGTTAATTTATCAAATAACCTACAGACAACCACATTCACATTACTGAGAAAGAATGAGGGTAATGGTTTGGGGATTACGGCTTCTTTACGTCTGCAAACTAGTGGAGGCTCTTCCCATTTCACCTTTGCACCCAACCATTCAGACTTCGTCGTCCTCTGCTTTTGTCAGCCCTACAGAAGATGACGGCACAGAACTGGTGGTAAGTAAAATGAAGAGAGAAAGGCACTGAGACATATTAGAAGCTTTAATATTTTTGCTCCAAATGTGCGAAGATGTTCCAGAACATGACTATTGCTGTTCATATGAATAAAACTTTATTAGGTTATTAGGTTATATTAGTGATGTCCTTCTCAATTCAAACCAGTTATAAACAGTATCTTCCTGTTGTAAACACATGTAAGTGTTCTTCCCTCCTCCCTATTCAGGACTGGCTGACACGTTATGGCTACCTTCCGCCCTCCGATCCCTCTACCGGCCAGCTGCAAGCTTGGACAGCCGTTACACAAGCTTTAAGAACTATGCAGAATTTTGCTGGCCTCAATGTAACAGGAGCTGTAGGTAAAACTATAAAATACGATGAAACACGGTCAATTTTTCAATTGCTTCTGTCTGCAAAAGACAGTCCTCCAGCCTGACTTTTAAACATTGAATTCTCTAATGTATCGTTACGACTGAAAAGCATGTTGTCATTACGATCTTCCACTAGAATTATGATCTTCTCATGGAATTTCAGTTGGTCAGCTCAAAGGTCGATAGACACTTGCTTTTTTCTCTTTCTCTTAGATAAAGACACACTAGACTTGATGCGCCAACCGCGATGCTCCCTTCCAGATGAGGATAAGGAACAGGATCCCCTGCATGCAGGGAGACACCGGGAGAGACGGGGGGCTACCTGGACTTACAGAAACATCAATTGGAGGTTTATTCTCAAGATTTTTCTCCTCATGTCTTGTCCCCGTTTCTCTTTTCTTCTTATTGGTGCGTACATGATTCTCAGATAATTCCTTCATCACCACTAGGTTGCGGTCATACCCCAGTCCCTCTGCTCTTTCTCGTGAGACAATTCGCTCCCTGGTGTTCTATGCCCTTAAGGTTTGGGCCGAGCCAATTCCACTGGAATTCCATGAGGTGCGTTCACAGAATTTTGAAATGTCATTTGTGATATGGAAAATACATGGCCTATTGTCAATGTAATGGCACAGATACAATATGGAAAGAACCTGTCACTTCTTGTTTGAATTTAACACCTTAGGGATTGCTTTTGCAGGATGAGATCTCTTTAGTAGGTGGTGGAAAACAAAGGGAAGGTCCACTGTCCCAAGGCTGCTATCCTCACTGTTATTAAGCTAATTGAAGCAGACGTGCTTAACACTCATTGACATAGGAAACGTTCACCTTTCAAATTAATGTAATTTTTCATGGCCGTTTCTGTCTCTGCATCACCTCCCCACCCTACATTTGTTGGCAGGTGGGCAGCCCAGTAGGAGCTGACTTACTGGTGGATTTCCTGCGTGGCTCACATGGCGATGGGTTTCCTTTTGATGGGGCGGGGGGGTCCGTGGGTCATGCTTTCTTTCCATCTGATCCTGACAGAGCTGGTGCAGTTCACTTGGACTCACAGGAAGACTGGGCTTTCAGGCAACCTTGTGAGTGTCTGACCTTTAACCTTTTTATAATAGGCAAAATGTGGGTGTCGAGCTCCATAAAACGTACCCTGAATTAATTTACTCTCTCTCTCTTTCTTTCAGCCTCTGAGGGTATTGATCTCTTCACAGTGCTGGTGCATGAGTTTGGTCACGCCTTAGGATTGTCCCACTCCTCCTCGAAGCGGTCTGTCATGAGACCTTACTACCAGGGCTCACTGGGGGATCCGCTGGACTTTACCCTGAGCTCCCTGGACAGGGAGCAGATCACTAAACTATATGGTATGAATAGGAACATTTTATGTCTGCCTTAGCAGACAATCATAATTAGCTATTTTTTCATTGCAGTAAATTGCATCCAACTGCTAATGATAGTGAAATAGTGATTTGCTGTAACTGTATAGGAATCCTAAGAGCTACTAAGGTACTCAATTTTGACATCAACATCTGACATCATCTATTGTTTTAGGTTCAATGAAAATGAATTACTTTTAATAGCCATAAAAACTTTTTTTTGAACTTGCAGTGAGGTTGTGCATATCACTGTTTTAGTATCACTTGTGGTTTCTACTTGTTTATCAGTGAATCAGTGTGTAAGTAAGTATATAAAATATAAGGCAATATATATTTTTATTTTGATGCCTTTTTTAATTTATTGTGACTGTGATTCCAAAACATAACAGACACATAAGTCATTATTATTATTATTATTATCGTGCTGTGTTATGATTGCTCTGATATCTCTATATCTAAGGTAACCGAGATAATCACCTGGCCATAGATTCTACTGATACAGCCTTACAGCCTCATTTCAGACGCAGAGAACAATATATCACTGAACAACAAAGGTACCAGAATTGTAAATGCCCACTGTCCAAAGGCTGAATGCTGTACTGTATCGCTGCATCACTGAAAATGATTAAATTCTTTGCTTTAATATAGAAATATTGTTGATCGCTGCACAACCAGCTTCGATGCAGTGGCCCAAATTAGAGGGGAGACCTTTTTTTTTAAAGGTGAGTTAGTAGTGAATGAAAGATTGTTGTGCTTTATTTTATTAAAGGTATAGTAGAGAATGTAACAAATCCTATAGCAACCAATTTGAAATCACTTCACATTTTTGGAATTGCAATAATGTTTCGTTGCATGGACACATTGTATTGTTTCTATTTCTCAGTTCCTATAGTCACACTGGAATGCACTGGACAGTTATATATAATATTCCAAAATGCAGTGAACATACGTGTGTCACAGCACTGTCTTCCCTATTGCCATGATTGTTCGATCGCCATCAGCAATTTTATTTTAATGTTCTATGAATATTCTTGGTGTTGCACTTTGTTAAGTTGTCTTATTAGATTATTGCTATCAAAGCGTCCAAAGTGAATGTAAATTATCACAAAGGGAATTTTGTCGTAGGAATGAAAAGTGAAATAAAATCATGCAAGGTGATTGAGAATGATTCTTTTCAAATGGGCAGTGATCATATCTGAAAGGATATTACATCGACTGTGTCTCTCCGATAGGTCTCAGTATGTGGAGAGTCAGCCGAGGGGGGCTGGTGTCCGGGAAACCCGCTGCCCTTCGGCAAATGTGGAGGGGTCTTCCCCCCAGCCTAGCCTCTCTCCAGGCAGTCTTAGAGAGACAGTCAGACCACGGAATTGTCTTCATTAGTGGTTAAGTCTCTTTCTCACTTTAGTACAACATTTAATTCATTCTGTGTTTACTTTTTATTGGTAAGATAAAACATATGTAGGTAAAAATTAACCAGATCATAAGCACAAAACTGCCTCGTTATTTCTTGGTTGCATTGTTTGCTAATAGTAGTGTAGCACGTTTCCAGAGGTGGAAAGTTCAGGTTCAGAAAGTACAAATCCAGACCACGATTTTGTTCCAACCAACCAGTTGAGTACTCTGTGAATATGACTCTTTATGCACAACATGTTGGTTGAGACAAAATTTGGTCTGGATTTTTACTTTCTGAACCTGAATTTTCCAACTCTGATCATTTCTTTGATCTCCTTCTAGGCCCGCAGTATTGGTTGTTTAAGGATCTGTCCCTCCAAGAAGGGTACCCCCGACCTCTGTCTGATTTAGCCACTGGAGGACAGGAGGTTGAGCAAGGGCTGGTATGGGACATGGAAAAGGGTGCAGTTTGGGGGAACAGGGAAGCAGAAAACAATAGTGACGAAAATGGAGACATCTGGAGAGAACTCCTAAGAAAAGGTGTGAATGGAATCACCACAGATGAAGATGGTAAGACAATTTGTGTATATACAGAACTCTGGGAGAAGTCTTGGGCAGTTAGCAGTCACAGAAAATGATGTTTACATGAGGCCAACATCTTCGTGTAAAACTATGATATTATGTAAGTGTTCCATCTTGGCCATTTCAAAACTTCTCCTAAAGTCAATATTTCTCCTAAAGTCAGTCCTAAAAGCAGTATTAGCTTAAACCATCCAATACACCCATAGTTTATTTAACTCGACCACTAGCCCAGCTGACGTCTTGCATGGCAGCCTCTGCCACTGGTGTATGAATGTATGGGTGAATGTGAGGAAAAATTGTAAAGCGCTTTGGAAAAAAGCGCTATATACAGTAAATATAGTCCATTTATAAATAGATTGAGCTGCTGGAGAAATTTAATGGTTTACCTACCTATCCAACAAGACATCAGTTCCTTTCGGAAAACAGACAAAATGCTTGTTTATTTTTATTGTGTCACTGTTAGCTTACGTCTTTTAAATCTTTTTTCTGTGCGGAAACACACAATTACTTCCGGGAGCGGCATGGTGGCAGTGGTTAGCAATGTTGCCTCACACCTCTGGGTCCAGCGTTCGAGTCTCTGCTATGGCTCCATGTATGTAGAATTCGCATGTTCTCCCCGTGTCATCATGGAGTTTCTTCTGTCTCTCCCCCCCCACCCGAACTTTAAAGACATGCTGAGGTTAATTGGTGCTACCAAAGTGGCCATAGGAGTGAATGGTGCATGAGAGTGCCTTGCGACGGGTTGGAACCCTCTCCTGGGATCTTCCCTACCTTGTGCCCATACCACTTGGGATAGGATGTGCAGTTTCAAAAAATGGATAAATAGCTTTACACATTTTCTTTGACTGCCTAAGACTTTTGCACGGTACAGTATTATTGAGTTACCTACTACTGTTACCATTTGTTGATGATGCTCTCTTCACTGACCTTTCTCTCTTCATCTCTATCAGGCTCCATATACATTTTTAGAGGCCAATTGTACTGGAAGTTTCCCTATCCGGGCTCCACCCCTGAAGCAGGATTTCCTCGCTCCCTGGCTACGGACTGGCTCGATTGTCCTCAGCCTTTTTCATCCGCTCCTGGCAGCTTCTCGTTTTCACAACCCACTGGTAAAGAGGAGTTTCACAGAATTGAGAGGGACAGGGAAGCGAACCAGGAGGACAGAAGGCATTCTGGCAGAGATGGGAAAAAGCCAGGAGGCAAAAACGTGCTGGAGCAATGGGCTTGCCCTTGCCTGAACAGCGGGGTGCCAGGGCTTGACCTGATGTGGCGCAAAATTACATTGCTCTTCCCTCTGCTTTTGCGATATTTCTGACTGCAGCATCTATCTATCTGGGGCATGTCAAATTCAGCTTTAAAGGACAAATACCAAGCTAACACCAAGATTATATGATACTGGAAAAAAGATAAATAATAGTCAAAATAATAGAAAGTAATTGTATTTCATCTTTGAATGTAATTTGCATGATGAATGCAGTATTTGTTTTTACATTGATTATGTATAAATTTATATATTTAAATTTAAATGTTTTAAAAAATTTGTAGTGTAGGTGGGAGTTGTGGAAATGTTCAATTAATATTTTATTAAATATTTTATTTTAAAAAATATTGAAAAAATAATAGTAATTGAACTCATCATGCAGCCATTTAATATTGAAAGGTGCTTTTAATTTTCATGACAATGTGAATACAGACCATGATGATTTAAATTATGATAAAATGAATAATAAATGCAATTCAAATAACAAATCATTCACCTTTAAATTAATTCAGATGATTCAGATGATAAATAATTTTAAAAATCATTAGATGTTAACATAGATTGGAACAAAATTACATGACAAATTATGCCATTTAAACTACAATTAAATGTGGGCTATCAAGCACATAAAGCCATTACACTGTTTTTCGTGGCATATATTAAAAGTAATCAATAATAATGATCATTTATCTTATTATTGCAGATTATTTTACACTACACATACATCGATTGAAAATACAGCTTAATATGATATTACATTTCGGATAATACACATATATTTTTCAGTATTTCTACGTAACATTAAAGATATATATTTTTGTGTGCATGAAATTTTGTGTCTCTCTTACTCTCTGGGTGTTGTTTCATTTTAAAAGATGTCACCATGAGTCCTGTATATAAGGTATGACCTCCGTCTGCTGAAAAGCCGTTTGATGGATGCACAGCAACCGAACAGGGCGCACTGTGAAGCAAAGACAAACAAAACAGACAAAATGAGGGAAACAGCAACCGAACAGGGCGCACTGTGAAGCAAAGACAAACAAAACAGACAAAATGAGGGAAACAGCAACCGAACAGGGCACACTGTGAAGCAAAGACAAATGAAACAGACGGAATGAGGGAAACAGCGGCCGACGCAAAACGTAATTATTTAGATCAGAATGACAGAGATGTGTTATTTTTTTCTTCACTGCACTGCACTGCTGCCTCTATAAGTGACACAGAGATGAACATAGAAAATGCGGGACTTACACATAGCAGAATCCATAACGGAATGAGGATGATGGCTATGGCACAGGGGATGATGATGGCCAAAGCCCAGGTGGGAAATCTCTGATTTCCCACCCCAGCCGTGGTGCCAGAGGAGGGTACGGTCATTTGAAGAGGGGGAAGGTGGCCGGCGGCAGTAGTGGTAGGAGGAGGAGTAGTTATTAAACCTGAAGATGACATAGATTCGTAGTTAGAGCATTGGCTGGCTAGTCACCTTCACATCCATCCATCCTTCTTTCCATAGTCACTTATCCATTACAAGTTTTGTCTGTATTCACCTTTACAGCTGCACTTCTTTTATATACAGTACTGTCAGTCAAAGAAAATGTTTCAAGCTATTCACCTAAGTAGTAAGTGAATATTTGTTCAGAAGAAAAAAACAATTTACCATTACAATATATGCATATTAACAAAAACGCAATAAAAACTAACAAGAATCTCTTCTGTTCTCCAAAAAGTTTCTCACCTTGTCGGATGGCTAGATGAACTCAGTCACAAAACCTCTCCCAGCCATGCCGTATATTTCTTACATTTTACCACCAGCTCAATTAATTAATAAAGTCAATTAGCTACATAACTCAATGAGGTGGTGATTAGCCAAACAAGGTGTGCTAGTGGGTGTGTTGGATGGTGGCTGCAAATACTGGGGTGATTTTAACAGAGTTTTTGAAATGGCTAAGCTGATATACATTGACAGACATAACATCATAATTTATACCAACATTTAATCGTCATTTTCTTTGACTGCCTAAGACTTTTACACAATACTGTACATCACAACAGACCACTAACGCTTCATCATGTGCTTGGGAGCAGCCTGCTTATGACACTGAAAAGAGACACACAGTGACTGATGAATTAAACTTACCAATGAGTTTCATGATCGCGTACAAGAATCTGCTTGGATGCTTAATGTCTCCCATGTTAAAAATGTAGGTCTCATGTGCAATGATCCAACTACTATCTTCACTGTAAGGAAGAAAGCAAAAGTTAGGATGAAATTACAGTGGAGTAATATTTTTATATCACTGCACAATATTTTCAGCTCTCCGATTCTTATTTTATTTTTAAGAATTCCAGCAAATGTTTTAAAGTAAAATAATTTAAGCAAAAAAAGTACACTTTAATGGTCAGTATATAATGCTGTTAGATAATGTTGATATTAGCTTGATGCTGATACTTACGTAAAGTTCGCCTTTGGAAAGGTGACATTAGAATTGGATAAGGGGTCAGTGAGAATAAGGTTCATCTGAAAACCAAGAGAAATATCAATTTTTGCGGTTCTGTAATATTAAACTGTTATATTACACAAACGATTTGAAAATACAACTTAATGTTAGTTCAGTAGATTATTTTACAGCACTAACCCCTTGTCTTACATATTCTGTACATACTCCAAAAAAGACCCCATTTGTTAAACTATTATTGCATATGTAATCAATAGATTACTATGTCTTTTGTGCAGCTACTTCTAGGCACACCATTACACAATTCAGTCAGCTGATCTCATTTCTGTTCTATATTTTCATAAACAAATATTATAAATAAGGTGATAATCCATCCAGTACAATTAGTACAGTGGTTATGTGCCTGTAGTCTCCCCAGCCAACAGAGTCACAAGGTACGTCCTTAAAAATGCTACTCAATCCCAAGACACACATGAAATGAGCAATTTACAGACAGCAAATCGCTAAACTATGTCTTTTCACTGCGGGAAGAAACCAGATGACCAAATTACACACAAAACGGAGAGTTTAGATTCCACCAAATGTGTGAGTCTACAGGCCTACTTAGATTATTATTGTGTGTTTGTGTGTGTGTGTGTGTGTGTGGAGGGGGTCTAATCTTTGACTAACAAACAGGCACTTATAACCTCTTAATTTTATTTTTCCGACACGGTCTGCACTCTTTCGTTAATATGCAGACAGCAAATTATTAGGACAACTGTAACTGTGGTTACCATGTCGGCAACTATAGAGCCTAACGAACTCCGCCACATCTAAGCTTCTTGGATCATGCCGTATATTTTCCCCTTTTTTCCCAAAGAAGTGACAACCATGACTGTCCTTATGCAAAGCTTAGTGCACATTCAGCTCTTCAGTTCTTTGAGGTAAGCAATCTCTCCATTGACCAGTTTTAAACCAGTATGCGAGTTATTGGAGTATAATTACCAGTGGAATACCATAGTAGAGGGATTCACAGGGAAAAGGAAAGTGGTAATACCACGGATATCCAAGGTAATATGTGGGAATGGGGATAAAACAAAACAAATATTCCAGTGGTAACAGCAGGAATTCCCAGGGGTGGTAATAAAATGTATGGTATCACTACTGTAATGGCAATGAAATTGCTCATATATGCATATTCTTATATCTGCTGTATTTATTAGTAAGTCCTTTTGTTCTGTTAAATTCTTTATTCTCACCCCTACACCACCTGGTGGCAGTGTCAAGTGAGTAATTTAATAATCATGATATTTAATGGAAAGTATGGATATGTTTAATTGTACACTGTACTGTTGGTGTGTTGGTACACACAGGGACGGGGCGGGGATGTGAGGACAGGGTAAGGATGTGAGGATGGGGCAGGGATGTGAGGACAGTGTAGGAATGTGAGGATGGGGCAGGGATGTGAGGATAGGGTAGGGATGTGACGACAGGGCAGGGATGTGAGGACAGGGTAGGGATGTGAGGACAGAGCAGGGATGTGAAGACAGGGTAGGGACAGTTTAGAAGGAGGACAGGATGTCCACAAGATTGATTACATAATTATTCTCACAGAAACTCTTCAACAAGCAATAGGGCCACTATGGTTTGCCAGTCGAAAGGATGAGCTCACCAACTGGTTTATGTCATTCTGGATCCGACTGTAAATCTTATTTGTCAACAAAATTCTTTCTTCTATTTTGACATTATTCATCAAGTAGGTCAAGTTGATTCCGAATGAAGTGTCTGAGATTTCTGGAAATATAGAAAATAACAATCTTATTAAATGTCCAGTGCCTAGTCATGAGCGTTTGCCAAATAAAGTTGAAGCTATGTCAAACATATTTTTTGTGTTTCAGATTGCCTGATTTCATTAATTCAAATGATATTTCAAGGTACAAGAAAATCATGAATAAAATGTTGTGCAAATGAAATGCAGAATTTTTTACACAAAAAATATTAAAACGGAAAAGGGAATGATACACGTACTTTGATATGTGATGTTCCGAATGCTTCTTGGATCAATCAGTGTTATAATTTCAGATTTTACTTGTGGATTTAGCAGAGAATTGCAAATGTTAAGAATTTCAGTTTCACTGGGCAGACTTGAGTGAGTGACAAACACAATCTGGACATATATGAACACATCCTTAATGCTGAAAAACACAAAAAAACAATCAGTGAAATTTTACAAATATTACATAGACTAGAATAAGTAAATGATTACAACGTATATTTACAAAAAAAATCATGGAACATATTAAAAAAATAACATACATTGTGGAGGGTGTTGGAGTAACCGCTGACATACTGTCGTGGAATTCCGTTGTTTTTGATAGAGAGTAAGGTCTAGCAAGAGGTACGGGGCCTAAAGTAAGAGAATCAGATCTATTCATAGTTCCAAGTTGGACAAAGTTTGAAGCAAGTGATGAAATATTATGTCCGGCCGCTGTTGGTGACCATGATGTTGTAACATTGGGAGTTACAGGAGACTGGGAGGAGCTTGCTGAGCCAGGAGGAGAAGTTGTTGAAGATGTGGATGCAGAAACTGATGAAGTAATAATTCCCACAGCTGTAGCACCGACAGCAGAGGAAAGTGACGTTCTGTTTGATTTGAGTACTATGTCCTTAGAGACTGGTGATGGTGAAATGGTGCTGTTCTTCGGGGAACCACTTGTCAGTGACAGAGCGTGAGTTCTATGTGATGAAGTAGTATTTTCTGGTCTTGCTATGACTGGAGTTGTAGTCAGGCTTAGAAGTGCAGAGACTGAGCTGTGTGGTGACTTACTGTGAGTTGGATGTGTAGATGTGGACACTGACATTGTAGGTATAATGTTTGTTGTACTTGGAGAAGGTGGACTTGTCAGTGTTACGGTAAAGGCTGAAGAGCTTGCTGATGGAGCTTGGCTCAGGGAAGAAGATGACGATGCAGATACTGCTGGGATAATGGGTTGAGGAGGTGAAGCAGCTGGCGTTGATGTTGTTGATGTTGCAATGAATCCAGCTGTTGGAGTTTTAGTTACAGACGTCGAGACTCCCCTAGCAGTTTGCTTCAGGGATGAAGCTGATGATATAGAGCCGGATGGGATAACATGTTCAGAAGTTGCATCAGATGTTGCAGGTGTCATTGATGTTGGAGTTAGTCTAGCCGTAGCAGTGTTAGATAGAGATGTTGAGCCAGAGACTTCAGCTATGGATTCAGTGGTCAATGTTGTAGCAGATGCTCTTGGTGGTTTTGACGTAATTTGGCTCGGGGATGAAGATGGTAACGCAGAGCCTGTTGGAA
>JAODLD010000016.1:2119095-2136146 GCA_026781065.1 Mormyrops boulengeri
AGCATTTTTGATATGTTATGTATAAAAAAAACAAAACAAAATGAACACCGTAAGAGGATTACTTGATTACTATAACCAAATTATTTAAACAGTATACGGGAATGATTCTGTCCTAAGCTTTTTGATCCATATAGGCGGTTGGTCAGGGTCAGAATCAGAGTATTCTGTGACTCTTTATACTCAATGGTTGGTTGAAACAAAATCTTGGTCTGGACTTTTACTCTCTAGACCTGAATTACCCACCTCTGGCCCTGATTCATCCCTACCTTCCAGTGTGTGCTGGAGCTCCAAGACCTGGTTGATGAGCCGTGTTTTCTCCTCCACCTCCACCTGATTCTCCACATCGCCTGCACACACGGACAAACGAGACTTGACGTCAAACTATGCCTATGGGGAGAGCTAGACTTAATGTTGCATGAACCTAGCAGGACCAGCAGAAGAACAAATGGACATACCATCCATTTTGGAGTTCACACTGAAGCACTCCTCTTCTTCCTCCTCTTTTAGGCGCAGGACTGTAGTTCTGTTCTCCCCTTAAAAATTTACAACAACAACAAAAAATAAATAAATAAATAAACAAAGCTGACAGGCAGGGTGAAATGTGTACATTCTGGTTTTGATCACAGGTTTTGATAGTGCTACAGCCTGTAGCACTATCAAACCCAGAAAATCGTAATATATTCGAAATGAGTTGAACTGTAGACGTATATAAAATTAATACAAACTTATCGTGCAAGTATTAAGAAATTAGATGCTCAAAATATCATGCAGTGAACCAAATTGGTCTTGTATTAAATAAATTCAAACCCCAATCGAACGCAAAAGCTCCCCACATTTAAAAGGTGACCTTTTAGAGTAACATGCCGCTGGATGTAGCAGGGCAAATTATTACAAACACGACTAGTTTTACAAGAGTTAACTAGTTAGGGGGCTGGCAGTTTTAGTAAAGCACCGACCAAGGCCTTTCCGCCGAACCGGAAAGATGCTGCTAGCAGCACCAAGGGCACAGCACTGCTAAGCGGCTAGCCCGGCTCCCTAACTCCGGGGCCGGGGTAGCGCCCCACATCCCTGCTCTTAAAAACATTACATTGCCGTAACGTCAGACAGCGCCACACAGCGCTCCTTTACTCCCGGGAATAAAAACGCGAGACGCCTGGACATGTTTTACATCCACACGGCAGGCTGCTTGTGCTAAACGGCTACACGGCGGCGGCGGAAATCACAATAAGTCGGGCCGGGGCCTACGCGCTAGGCGCCAGCCTGCTTCTCACTGCGACCGGCCTTTAGCCGACATGCTAACAGCTTTCCGAATTAAAAACGATAAAGTTCGAGCAAACGGCTAAATTTCACCAGCTTAGTGAAATGCTGCAGGGATACGTACCCTAGAGACGCTTGTCTGCAGAGTTTTAGTGTAATATTAATTATTACTATTATTATTAGTTTGTTTATTGTTGTGTTTGGTTGAGCCGACCCGGGTTGAAGCGGATCCCGGGGCGACACTCAGCCGCCCAGCGCTGCTAACCTTTCCGCCCGGGATAAATCAGCCGCTTCCTCCGCTCCGACTCCCAGTCTCTCCACCAGAGGGCCGTAAAGCGCAGCGACGGAGAAATGCCATAAGAAAAGACCATGCCACTTTTTCAACTTCATAAATCTCAGTATTAACAAACCCAGTCAAGGGAAACAAAACATAAACCAGTGTCGTAAAAATTCTTAATAAGATTTTTAAATATTGATTAATAAAGTATTTATACTGGAAAATATATCAAAGAAACGATGTATTACCTATAAATATCTACTTAAACGTAAATTAAAAGTATAATGCAATTTAGTATTTACTGATCTGCAAACATCACGAATATGGTGATAAATATTGCAGCCAAGTATCTTCTATTAATCGGTCGCACGTTTTCTGTTGAGCTCATTTGAACCGTAAACCGCGTATTAGTAGAAGCTGAACAGCAACTTTAAAGATAAAGGGTATTGAAATAAGTTTGTCTTCACGGATTTGTTACATTGCAATAGTTCCAGTCTCGTTATCATGTGTTTGTTGCGAAAACCTTCCTTTGTCCATATGAAAGCCGAGGGACCAGCGCTACACACCTCTGCAGACTAATGCGTGCTGGGCCACCCACCGCGGTCATATCACAGGGAATGTTCTGGCACAGGATGCATTTACATGCTGGCCTCCTTTTGCCATCAGGCTGCCCAGTTAGACACCAGTTAGGACAGAACCAAAATCTGGGCTAGGATTGCATTATAAGCCCTACTTCCAGTTCTGATGATCTTTTATAGTTTCCTAGATAAGTAAGGTTTTCAGTTTGACCTACTTTTCATCTCCCGTGTCCTTACTTACATTTACACTAATAATATTCCCAGTTTGGATCCAGTCCTATACTTCAGACAACAGCTTGGATGCATTCTCAATTCTGAGTGATAATTGCTTCCCAAGTCTGTGGAAAGATATCCTTTTTTTTGCATGTCTTTGGATGTTGGTTGGCATTGCTCACAGCAGTTTGTTGTGTGGGTGGCGAGGTTTAAATAATGTGTTGTTTGTAATGGTTTATAACTGCACCCATTAAAATATTCTACTGAATATGAAAGAGGACAAGACAGCTAATTGTCCTTTAACCTCGTGAAACAAAGGCATTTGTAACAGAGATTGAGTTTTACCGTCGTAAACTTGCAATGAGAATATGCTATTTCATTTCCTCTCCCTGCTGCAGCACGCGTACCGTTGTGAGTATGGTCAGTCCTCACACAAAATGGATGCTCACGTTGTGTGGAAAGTGTGCTGGCCGTTGCAGATGATCTCCACACAACCGGCAAACAGCCATGCGGTTCTGAACACCGCCACAGCATGTCTGAGCGGGCCGGCGGCTCTGTCACGTTAACTACAGCGGAATGACGAGTGAGTGGCGAGAATTGTTGCCTCTTGGGGGAATTCACAAGTTGATTGTAAGAGGGACAGACAGTGGGATGAGAATGTATGAAAAGTGGACGAGTTTATCTAATTCACCTCTCTTCTTCCCATTGCCTTCTGTATCTACTGGGATGCCGACAGCTCACCTTGTCTGCATTACTGAAACTCACTTAATGTATGGGGGGCATTCACATTTTTTTTAAATATATGTATCTATATATTATGTGTAGTAGGCATGTGTAAATCTATGTCTGTGTTTGCATGTGATGAATGTAGATGTACACATGAATGTTTTTGTATGTGTGTTGCAAATGTATAGGCCTCAATGTGGACGGTATTTTTTTAATTAGTTGAATTATGAACAACTTTTTAATTAGCACATTGACATTTTCCCTTTTTATGGAATTTAATTTATCAAAAAATTGAAATATCCTGATCTACTCCATTTTTTCTCAGTCTGCTGTTTCCATACATTGCTGTTCAAATGTTCCATTATCTTGGCTGCTAGTTTCTTTATGCTGTTCTGCTTATTAACAATAGAGGGCGACAAAGCACACATTAACCTTCAGCGCGAGGAGTCTCGTCTGCCAGATACGGGGGAAAACAAACACGTTTATGGAACAGTACCAAGGCTATGGACAAACTTGATTATTTTTCCAACAGTCTGTGTCTCCCAGTGTTTGGAACAGCTGCTAGTGTTTGTTTTTCTCTGATTGTAGTTGTGATGTATTTCTGTGCATTTGCATGGATGCAGTCTTGCACGTCGCCCAGCACTCCGCCACGTGCCAGGCATGCCTTGTTGTGTTTAACAAAAACCTCTTCTTTTAAACTACTTGGTGCTCAGTGTGAATTGATGGCATCACATCTATTTCTTTTTTGGTTGATATCCTGTATTTTGCAATGACTGATCTCGGACGCTATATTTCCATCTTGCCATAACATAAATGTACATTTTTTTAGGGGAAGGATTTTCAACCACGCCGCGCCAAAATCTCTGGGCTATACTGAGCTATGATGGCATGCATAGCATCTTTCCTCAGCCGAGGCCTTTTAAGCCTCCCAGGGATTGTCACCCCTAGTGTCATGCGACGATGGCCGCAGCTCGCCGCTCTTTAAATTCACACTGCGGCACTATAAATTTAGCCTGACAGGAAATATGGATATGGAATAGTAGGTATGACTGCTTTCTTTGAATACTAATCTGCTATTCAATTTCTGCAGTAGGAGTACTTTCAGCAGGCCCATCGACCAGCATGCTGTCAACACAGCTGGGAAATTTACAGGTGTTTAATCCCCGCTGGGCTGACATTTGAATGTTTTATGATTATATGGTCATCGGAGACGTTGGAGACTAGCACCATTCAGAGTTAACTGTGTTGTCTGCAGATGGGCCGCACTCATAAAGGCTCCCCATACAAGCTGGTCTTTGTCTGTCAGATGGTGTCCTTTTTGGCTGCTTAACACAGTTGTGTATTTCAGGCATTAAGCATCTGATCGCGGTTCATCTTCAGTTGCTCTTTTGATAACTGTTAATTTATATATACTTTGTTACAAACCGCATTTAATAGTTTAAAGCACTGCAGCTATTAGGGTGGTCCGCCAACATTTATGTGCGTGTGCTTAGAAATTGCATTTTCCAGAAGAATTTCCCACAATGCAATTTACTACAGTGTGTGAAAGCAGGCCAAAGTATGTCAAAGTATGAAGGTCCAGATAAACAAATGAGCCCAACGAAGCCCGTAAAAGGACATAAGTAGTGAGACGTATGTGAAAACAGGCAGCCCAGCACCCGCTTGGGGTTTATAAAGAAGCATCATGTTAAAACACAAAGAGGGTCACCCTAAGGACCCAACAGAAAGTCAGTGTTGTTTGCCACTGCATCATGTTTGCCACTGCATCCTTTACCAGTTCTGGCTTAGCGTTTAAATATGGGCAGTGCAAAATATGCTGCTCTCCTGGCTCAATCGGAAGCACTTTAATTGCACGTATTCCGGATGCTTAATCTGCATGCATTAACCTCGCAGTTCCAGGTACCTGGACTGTCTCATTAATTCTCATTGCCTGTGATCCAATTCACGGTGCAGCTCATTGCAAGCTTACCATTCACTCATTTGTTAGCCTATCAGGCTCTCTTTGGGAGCTTCGGGTCTAGCTGATTAGTTCTTGTTAGTTACTAACGCTGTGATAAAGTCAGAAAATGGGTCACCTCCTCCCTTAAAGACTCATGTGAGTTTTTGGTTATCCATGCAATTCCCTGGGGCACCTGCCTGTGTAAGTCATTGCTGTATGCTGCTGTTAGATCTTATGCTTATGCATCTGAATGATGGGAGATTTTTGCCCACAAAATCGAGTTTGACTAATGAACACTTGCGAGCACTAATCTTTCCCCTTATTGTCTATGAGTGAAGACAGGTTTCCCCGAATCGCTTTGAGACATTGATTAACGTCTTAAAGATGATGGTTCATTCATGACATATTTCACTACAATAATTAACAGCAGGAGAAAATTATTTGGCAGACATGGCCACTGCTTGACATTCATTGCAGTATTCACTGTAAATTGTCATTTCTAGCCTTGATAAATGGAACTCAAGGGATGATGAAATAGAAGCGTAGAGGTCTGGATTAAACTGAAACATGCTTTTCTTATCTACAGCGATCAACTCTTCTGCTCTTCTCCGTAGTGAACTAGTAATGCGAATAGTTTGTAATTCTAGGGTATTTCGCAACTGTAAGAATGTGCGCAACATAAAACCCCAGATTGATGCATGCGATGCAAGGTAGTAAAGCTAATCAAGTGATGGCGAGATACTTGGAAGTAGCTGACCCCAATAAGCTAACCACATAACCCTGAACCTGCCTGTCTGTAAATATCCCCTGTCCGGTCCAGCACATCTGTATACAATCACTTGCTGTTCACTCTTTCGTGATGATGACCACTCTGTCTTGGCCAACGGGCTTCCAAAGTATAAATATCCATTACCAAACGTCTGCACTGCATGATTGTTCTATAGATATGACTCTTCTACCAAAACAAGCAAACTCTGAGAGCGATGTTCTGGGCCCTAGTAAGGTATATATCAAAACAGTACTTTTATCCAGGCATGTACATGGTTCATATTGAAACAGGTGTAGTCTCTAGAGCACTATGTTGTGTATTTTGTTTAGTTTCTAAGAAACCACCGGATTTGTTTTTGCTTTAATATTATTCTACCCCAGCTGACTATCTCCACCTCTGACTCCCTCCCCAGCACTTGTTTCTGTAGCCCCCATGTGATTATTACCTTCAGAAATGCATAAGCTTCAGCCAGGTCTTGTTTACTTGGTTCCCAGAGTAACAGCCACTAACCGAAGGCGTCCATCAACTTGCATGTGTGCGAGGAGGTGCGTGTGATAGATATTCTGGCAACATGAAACGACGGCAGCCCTGGAGGCTCAGCAGGCACGGGCTCACAGCACTACGGCGCATTCAGATAAGGCTAAACGTGTGAGATTATGGGAAAGCAACCTTTCACAAATATTTGCACAGTCGAATTTATGGAGGTCACATTTGGAACGCCGCTATCGCAGATGAACCGAGCTTTGTGACAATTCGCATCTGTCACCCTGATGGAGAGCGAACTGTTCAGATGTGTCTCTGCTTAAGCTCTGCTCCTAATGGAGGGCTCCATGCTGCTTCTGAAGTCTTATTTATCAATGCCAGCTTTCAGCCACCTCAACCTCCCCAACTTTCTATCATCTACCTTCTTTGAGCCAGAGTGTGTTTCCAGTGGATCGAATGTGTTTGTCCATTACAATGCAAAATAATGCCTGAAGGAAACTGAAATTAGGTTCTCCTGTTTCCAGAAGGTACCTGGTAGTTTCATTTACAACAACACTTTTCTCAGTATAGCTCTATAATTCATATTCATCAAGCTTTTTCGCAGGTGCCAAAAGTCAAAGAAATAAAATATAACCCCCTGTGCTTTGTTGGATCCCTTCTTTGATGTTTTAAACCTTTTCCTAATATCCATTTTACATTTAATGCGCATTAAATTTTATCACTAGTGCACAGTAAAGGTGTTAATGACCTGCCACAACATTGTGCCTCAGAAGTACTTCTAGTGGAACTGAGAAGGACCCTGTTTCACGGCATTGTGGAGGTTATGGGCTTTGCTCACATGCCAGCACTATCTTGCATCTCTGAATACTTACTTTTGAGAGTCTGACTCAGTGGTAGTAAAATGGCCTTTAGAAGAGCCCGAGACGCACAGCGTCTGGTGACATTTGCCCGCGCTTGTCTGCCTTCTCCATCTGCTGACCCTAATCTTACCTGAGTCGTCCGCCAGGGAGATCGTGGTGAAGGTGTCCTCCTCGTCGACATGTGCTTCCATGTTCACAGGGTGCTTCCCTCAGCAAGAGCGAGCGTGACCGTGCTCTCGCCGTCTCTCCCACCTCCGCCGCGCCTTCCTGCCAGGCACCTGCTCTCGTCAGATCACTCCCACTGAATTATTCAAGTCCCCGGGGACGACGGTTACCTGTTCTACCTGACACTGTCGCCTAGGGAACAGCAGCGACGACAACAAGGTACAGAGGCAGCACAACAGGTCTGCTGTCGTCAAGGACTAGCCCCAGATCAAAGTTCAGCGTGCCAAGCGGTTAGAAGGAAAATCCAACTACTGCTGTCATAAAGGAACGTTTGCTCCCACACAGAAGGGCGTTGAGCTGTATGCAACTAATGGGAAGATGCCAACTGCTCTTTATCATGTGATTACTGCTGTTTTTTCCATTTGAAACGGAAAGGATTTCTTGTTTTACAACTGACAGGACCGACCGAGTGACATACCAGGATTTTGTGCTATC
Source organism: Mormyrops boulengeri (assembly GCA_026781065.1). Taxonomy (NCBI): domain Eukaryota; kingdom Metazoa; phylum Chordata; class Actinopteri; order Osteoglossiformes; family Mormyridae; genus Mormyrops; species Mormyrops boulengeri. Next base: position 2,126,858 of record JAODLD010000016.1, read on the forward strand.
AATAAGTAGCAAGTAGCATGAATATCAACAAAAGATACATGAATCAGTCCATCCAAACCTACATTTCCTTGCAAGTACTTATCGTGGTTGCAGTAGATATAATAAATACAGATAATCTCAGTTGCAGTGTTAATACCCTTTTAGATTAACTAGGTAACAATGCTATGTATACCTTTGCTTCTGCACTGTGAATTCTTACTACTGGATCCAGATATTACACACAACGCAGTCATGGTTCTCCAACAAGGCTTAGTGATGATTGCTGACTTGGGTCACGGTGACTCCGCAGAGGATATAGAGATAAAATCGGCACATCTAAACGAAAAACCCAGGAGTGACCTAAGGAATGTTGAATATTTTATGGCTATAAATATTATTGTTGTAATGGGTGTGATAATACTTCCTTGTTCTAGTGTGGTTCTGGGAGTTGCGAGAACAGAGCTATGCGGTCGCAACGCAGACCTCCCCCATTCCTTACCCCTCCCCTTCCCGCCTCTCATTAATTCTGTCCTCCACTCGCACTGGTTATAAGCCTTCCCCCCTCCCCCTGGCAGCAGAAATCAAAGAATCCATATCAATTAGAGAGCTGAATTTCAAATGCCTTCTTCTCCCAGCGCAACACTTAGACGAGTTGTCTCGCGCCCACCTCGCCGGCACGTGGAAGACGCATCCATCGGCGCATTCAAACGGCTGTTTAGTTCCTTCGCATGCCGTGCTGCAATCACAGCGAGAGGGGGGCTATTTCACGGGAGCGCCGGCTGAAAGGGAGACGGCTTTCCAGAGTAAACATGACTCCATCGCCCTGCTTCTTCCACGACAGACGCGTTCGAGTAAACAGACACGAGTCGAGATATTTATCTCCTTAAACTGCTGCTCACAAGAGGTCCGCTGACTAACTGAACGGGTTACATAATACCGTAACTTTGATGGCAGGACGTTAAACAGAGATGGCGAGAACATCGCATGGAGGTTCGACGGCTCAAAATATCTGCATGACACCGTATCGCAGGTCATGCTTGCCTCAGCTGCGCTATTACTGATCTATGAAACAATCGGCACATTACCTCCTTAAACATTCAGATATTCCGGGAAAGGAGCTGCAGGTAATCTTGTGGTAAAATCAGCGTAAAAGCCAAACAAATTATCAAAATATTAACATATTAAGGGTGCATCTGAGGATATTGGTGGTACAGGGGAACTACGTCACGTTAACATCACCCCTGACCTTAAACCTGGTACCAGCACATATAAAACTTCTAGGCGACAACTAACATATGACAAACCTAGAGAGGGATTTTTAGAGAGGAGAAACGCTGACCTATTTAGAAAGGGTAGGAAACAAACCAGAGGAGCTCGGATAGGATGCTCACAGGAAGATGACAGCAGTTATGTTCTAAAGATCATTAAATGAAAGGTAATTTCTTGGTATGTGAAAACATGCCCTATCGCTCCCCTCTCTGTGTTTTTTTTATAAGCTTTTTGCTGTTAACATAGATTCAGTACGTCTCGACTCCATCTCTCAATCAGCCAAAACAGGCTGCCGCAAAGACGAGATAAGTCTGAGTGCAGCCAAAGTAGAATTCCCCGGATATATTTAAAGAGCGTTTTGGAAGCTCACCCAAATGAAACCGCATTTGTCAAGGATAAAGCAATCGGCCTTAGCACTATCTTCTGGATCTTTGCGGTACCGTTTGCATCCAGGATGTCATGCTGTCCATTGCCCTAGCGTAATGCCAGATGTACAAATAGGTCACCGCATGTGTAATGCGCCCACTGCGAGCTCGATGTTCCACCGAGAGACAGGCATCGCCTGTGCGACTTATCGATAATGATGTTTTTGTAAAACAATCCGAGGCTCGCCGTGCTGGAGGTCTGTCCGGGTAATCCGTACGACGCTCGGTTCCCCTCATTCCGATGAGCGCAGTGCATAACAATCGTGCTCTGGGAACGACGGCGTGCATTTCCTGGGAGACGGCGAGTATGTGTCGAGCCTGAGAATGAAAGTAAATAGCCCCGAAAGATGTCTCTAATTAGATTAATTTTATGCAGATGGTATTCAGATGCCATGTCTGCTTTAAGGTGCGACTGAAGCTGTGGGCAAGACTTAATCACGGCGGCTAATTCCGCATGACAGAGGAGGCGCTTGCTGCCATTCTTCAGCAAGAAAGAGCCCAGACAAAAGCGACGACAGGAGAGCGACGTTCTGTGTGCGCGAATCCCGAGCTTCCTTTGCTAGTCTTGGTACCGCCGAGACAATACGGGAGGCAGACATGTACCGGCTGCCTGCCAATTTAGACAATTCAGTTAAAGCGTTTCAGAACTTGGACGTTCTCTTGCTCTGATGTTATTGAGATATCATCCACGCTCACTTTCTGGTTCGCATTCCGTGGCTTGCGTTCCCGATTTAACTGTAAACATAAGGGCAACGAAGCGAACACGAAAACAAGCCTTGGGAATTTGAAGAATTTAAGCGGAAAAAAATGATAGTTGTTTCCAGGTCTGAACTGAAGATGTCACCAAGCTGATAGACATTCGGAAAGGATGTGGCCTGTGGACAGGCTACGTCTGGAACTGTGTCTGGCTGACAGCGAGGAGGGGGATGATGGTACCTCACGCCCTAGATCGTTCCAGAACATGGCTAGAAAGCCTTTAAATGAATGTCAGTCAAAGATTGTGTAGTTGTTGGACCTGGGAAAGCATTTAGTAGCAGTGCTCCCGTCTGTGGAATACAGAACAACGGGCCTGGCACTCGGAGCGGGGAAGTATATGTGACTGGAAGGTGTATATTAGACAGACGTCACCAGACACCCATCAAACACCCCAAGTCAAACAGCTAAATGTGTAAATCTCAGTGTGATGATGAAATTTAAAGCCTGTAATGATTTTCTTTATTTGCACAAGTACATTGGAACATGTCTTTCTGCATGTCCCATCTGTCTCTCCCTTGAGACATACGCACATATATAGATGAGAGGGAGGTTTGGGGGTCAGAGCACAGGGTCATTTATCTAGCACCCCTGGAGCATTTTGGCAGGTTAAGGGCCTTACTCCAGGACCCAGTGGGCAGGCGACTATTCAGCCAAGGATGGAATTCAAACTGGCAACCTTCTGGTCACCTGGACGCCTAACCTAGTCACTCAGATACCTCCCACCAAAGCATTTCTACAAACCAAAGCTCAGTTCTCAATGGCCTGGTGAGCCTCACCTTGTTATGAATGATTTGAAAATAACATTGACTGTCAATACGGTGACCCCCTAGTCCATATCAGGGTGGACATTATGAGCTACTGCATGGTTTACAAGCTACTTTAAAACTGAAAGGCTCCTGTGCTCGGCTAAATAGTTCAGCTCTTCTTGTGCTTTGATTCGTTTGTTTCCTTGATTGAAAGACTCATCCAGCTGTTTCACATTAACATCAGGGAAACATGCATGATTATTGGGAAATGACCAATCAGCACACAGCAAGAACTCAGTGCTTAAGTGAAATCCAACTAAGATGGTAGTTTACTAGCCCTGTCCTAGCTCATAGTGTCCTCCCTGACACGGACTAGGTGCTCACCATAACTTCTGACGACCGGAGCGCTTAGGGCATGTTTAAAGTCGATAATGAAGGCCCTAGTGAAGCAACGTATGAATTGGTGAACCTGAGTTATTTCAGGCCTAAGTAAATCATCTGGCAGAGAATGAAGAAGAACTCCTTTGCCCTAAGGCCGAAGCTCACAACAAAATAATGGCGGTCAATTAAAGGCATTTCTTTGGACGTGCCGTTTCCAGCTCTTTGGCGCAGGGAAAATGAGACCATGAACATTTTCTGCGAGTAAATACGGGGGGGCAAAGACCATTCTCTGCTTTACGATGCTACAGTGAAGGCTCCTGCATCCATAATAGCATTTCACAGTCATGAAGGAATGAAATAAGATATCGACTGATGTATATCGCTTCCATCGCCACGATTACACTGCGGAAAAAAAAGGTGCAGGTCACTCGGTGTTTTGTAGGTATTAATCCGGCTCTCTGCGTAGCGAGAGGAAGAAGGCGTGAGGAACATTCATGGGTCAGCGTGTGCTCGTGTATAGAGCGCACTCGCAGGCAGCAAACGCACCCCAGCGGGACTCATTTTTACGTTATCGTTCATCGTTATCGTTATCGTCCATGGCCTTCTTCTCATGCATACTTCACGTAGAGTTGAGAAGATGGAGTGGATGACGTGTTTAAATCAAAAATGAAGCAGGTCCATTGGAATGCGTCTTTTTGCATATCCCATCTTGCACTCCTCTGAGACATACGGATATAGAGATACACACATACAGGCAAAAGCGAGGCTTGGGGTACAAGTCCTATTTACCCAGCGCCCCTTGAGCAGGGGGTTAAGGGCCGCGATCAGAGGCACAACAGCAATGGGACTATTCTACTGGCTATGGGATTCGAACCAGCAACCTTCTGATCACAGGCCACCCCGATATACAAAAATGCAGGGTTGCTTCATACTCACTGTGCCCCCTGGTTTGGGGGCCTTTTATAAAGCAGGTATCTCAGAGATTATCTACGTGTTCAGCAGATCCAGAAGTTTACGCCGATTAGAGTGTGACATCTCGCTGATTTATGCATCTAGATATTTTTAGGGCACGGCAGTGGTGTTCCCTCCCGGGGTTTCCGGCCTCATGCTCATGGTCAGCGAAACCCCCCCACCGCTTAACAGCTGTGCTATCCCCCACAGCCACAGTGATGTGCTCAAAGTGCGCTGGGTGCACGAATCAAGGGACCGGTGACACAGAAGCGACGACAAGCTCTGTGTATTATTTTAGCTTTTATAATTTTTTTTGCTCTTTCTCCACAGCTGCTCGTTGAGTTTCAGACATGCTCCAGAGTAAAGCTGAAACTACTCTCCTTTCAACAACGGCGATGTTTTAGGAGTGCCCCCCCCCCCACCATCCAGACCCCCCTGACAGAAATAAGCTCCATTGTGGGTGTAGGAGACAGGGCAGACAGGAAAACACGCGTAGCGCGGCATGCGGAACGGCCTCAGAGACTCAGTGACAATTCCTCCATGAGCTTCCCGTCGTGTTTTCCTCTATTTAATAACGATCCTCCCGGATTTTGGCTGTCAGTCACGGCATCATAACTCCTCAAACGCAAATTCCCCCGGCCTAAAGTTTAAACCCGCCAGGGAAGGGTGTGTGTGTGTGGGGGGGGGGGGGTGTCTCAGTGAACATTTACTTGGTATGTTGTTATATACGACTTGTTACACAACTCTGTCCTGGTCCTGGGGCACCCTCAATGTCCCTGTTATTGATGTGGGCTTCAGGTTCATAACCTGCACTTATTCTAGCTTCAAGATCCCTCCCTACCCTGACCCATGTAATTCAGAACTACGCAGTTTGGAGAGCAAATGCGCCACGGAAGCGGACATCGAGTCTGGACAAGGTTCTAACATTCGGGAATGCGAGAACACCATGACTAACGTGAAAACACTTTTGCTGTGAAGGCCGGCAGTCTGCAAGAATATCAGTTTATTAATTAAGCGACTCTGTCAATGAAATATAGCGGAGGATCTTCCAGCAAGTCCTGTGCATGGCCTGTGTCTTGTCAAACCTTTCTGACACTACGGTGCGACGCTAGAGTGTCTCACATTGTTCCAACTAGTCTCGTTGAGTCAGGGCAATGAGCTAAAAGTGGGTGATTAAAATCGGTATGGCTTTGTTACTTATATTCCGAAGTAAAAAGACATTGATTTGGCTCAGCAAAGGCTACAGACTGTGGTGGCTGATGTCACTAACGGCGTACAGATATTATGCAGAGTGTGGTGTGCATGCGAAGTGTGCAGTTCTCATCCGTGTTCCATAAACCTCCAGACACAAGTTGGTAGGGGGGACATGTTTATACCATATTATTTTTCTGGGGTGCTAAAACGATGAGGAACTGTAGCATAGCGTTTCTCAGAGGTAACAGTTGCCATTTCTGGAAGAAACATATTGCATGTGGCGTGCGCGGCTAAAACGTACAGCTAATTCGTGGGTTTAGATGTTCTTTGTGAATATTTCACTGCAGCCATTTCATTGCAGAATAAGTTCCCTTGTCCTGGGTATGTGCTTTTTCACTTACTGGCAGAGAGTTTGTAGAACATGCTCCAGGCGGGATGACAAAGAGAGCCACATGACAGAGATGAGAGAGAGGAAGGACTAGAGGTGAGTTTGGGGGGAGTGAAAAATTAAAGATCACTATTTTGGCACCAGATCAAGAAGAGATACATAAAAATACAGATATAACATCAGACTTCAGAAAGGCTATAGCTATGTGCTTGGTCGGCTGTCCGTATCTGTGCATATGTTCTGTTGGAGGCCCAGTGGGAAAAAAAAACAAAACTCAAGAATCTTAGCTCATGGGAGTCTTACCTACACAAAAAAGTTCTGAGGGCAGAATGGAAAATGATTGGTTCAGAGAGATAACCAATCAGATTGAAGAGGAAGTGGGTCTAAGGAACTAGAGAAGGTGGGACCAAGACATCGGATTGGTTAGTCCCACCTCGTCTAGTTGCTTGAACCCGTCTCGTCTACAATTCGATTGGTTATCTCTCTGAACCAATCACTTTTCATTCTACCCTCAGAACATTTTGTGTAAGTAAAACTCCCACGAGCAGAATCTAGCTGCTGAACTACATTGTTGGGTCTATGTCACCAAATGGTGTTTTGATGCTGCCTTAAGTGACATCTGCCAAACATGAAGATATCGATGTCATAGTTAAGTTTTCCTTATCGAATGAAATAATTGATGGATTGACAGAACACAAAACATGCATAGCTGCAGACTAGCCCTGGTTCCTCCATAGCGCTACATTGGCTTTGCAGCTAGCAGATGTCCGGCCTGGCAGGAAACAAGCGGTACTGCATGGGGAGATTGTACAAGTGTGCAGGTCCATCTGCCTCTGAGTTCGACTGGCGCAAGAGATACAGGCCTGTGGGATCTCAGGACTCCGTAAGACTTCATTATCAGGGAAATGTGCACAGTGACTCAACGACAAAACACCAGTGGCGGGAGGGTGGAGGAATCACTGAACGCGTGATGGGTAAGCAGCCGATAGGCTGAAGCTTGTTCTGGCGGAAGCTTCCTTCACTGGCCACTTTCTTCATTTAAATGTTGTGATTGAAAGTATTCAAGATTCTAAGTGCCATGTTCTTTAATGCTTTGTTGAAATTAGTATAAAGTAACCATTCCTCTTTAGACAAATACAATTTCCACTAGCAGGATGTGGAGATGGGGAACCATATCCTCAACATTTTTTTCCAGAAAGGCCTTGCATGTTTTTTCTGTTCAGTTTTTGCTGCTCTGCCCTCTACTGGAATATAAAGACTTTGGAAGAACTGTTGTGTATGTATAGCAGGGGTCTCTAACCTTATTTGCAGTCATTACAAATTTTACAAAGCTAATGAAAAATAACTGGTGGCAACGATAAAAGGTGTCAAACGGGTTGCGGCGACGGTTAAATTAAATCCACTCTGCGGCGCGCTGTGAAATGGCAAACTGTTAAATATACCTTTAACGCAAAGTTATTAATGTAATGGTCATAATAACGTATTTGTGAAAGGTCACATTATTGTGTGGTATAGTTATTGTGTATTGTTACTGTTACATGTGCACTGTGATCATGGAGGACCATCCATCCATCCATCCATCCATACATCCATCCTCCACCTGCTTGTCTTGGTCAGGGTGTCATGGTTTTTAAACATATAGTCTTTGTTTTTTATTGGTCATAGGTCATGCCAATGTGAGCTAAAGTGGTATTTGATGGTAAGTGAACATGTCAGGCAAAGGCGGAGTATGTATTGTAAATCCACATACAGCATCTGCTTTAGGTCAGACTCATCAATGAAATACTATTACTAAATCACCATCAAGCTGCAGAAGATGGCTGTAACTGAGGCTAGTAAGCAGTGGAGTTAACTTTTAAAAGTGTGACCCAAGATAGACGGCCGTATCTGAACAAGAATGATGCACTTGTCTGATTAATTAACCGTAACAACTTAATCCTTGTACAAAGTGGGCTTGGCAAGGATCCGCAGACCTGTCCAATTTGGCTTTAATTACTGCGGTAACATGGACAAGGGCAGCGCACTGACCCGGGGAATACAACGTTTTTGGGCAATAATGAGATGTTTGTTGTGCTGAGGCGGAGCCTAATTGGCCCGACTGGACGAGGCACCGAGCTCAGTGGACTGACATTAGTGAGAGGTTAAAGGATAAATATGAAAAGAAACCAGCGAGTTTGAAAGATGGTGTCCCGGGGCTGTTGATCCAGAATCCTCCCTGAAATGATATGTGACTTCCTACTGGGCACCTCTCCATCTTCCCCTCAAAAGCACACTTACTGCTTTTTGATGACCCTGTCTTGCTATCCATGAGACACACAGACAATATACAGGTGAGAGTTCAGCCAGTATGCAGCACCCTGGGAGCTGGGGGTTAAGGGCCTCGCGCAGGGGCCCAATGATAGCATCAGTCTACTGGTGCTGGGATTGAAACAAGTTACCTTCTGATCATGAGCACAGGTCCTAACCTGCTGAGCTACACACACCCCCCCGCCCTGCCTTGCACCCATTGCTTTTGGGATAGGCTAAGCAACCCTCAACACCCAGTGGATATAGAAAATGCATGAATGTCCAAGTCGGATTCTTGTAGCAGGAGCATTGTCCTCAAAGAGCCCTGGCATGGGCAAGGTGCGCAGTCGCCTGGGGTAGCATCTTCTTGGAGGGGGGGGGGTGTATTGATTTAGTAAATCGCTGGCACCACTCCCAAACCCCACTGTCTTCACTGCAGTTAGGTTGACATGGACAGTACCAGTCAGAAGTCTGGACTGGACCAGTCAGAATGCCTACCACAGAAAGGTTTATTTGTGCTATTCACTACATTTTTGAATAATTATAAAGACATCACAGCTATAAAATTACATGGATGAAATTATGCAATATCCCAAAAAGTATTAAACAAAAAACTCATTTGTTGGGGGGGGGCAGCTCTGTGAGTTGGGACTCAGAAGGTTGCCAGTTCAAATCCCTGGGTTGATCCCACCATTGGGCCCTTGAACAAGGGCCATAACCCCTCTAATATCTCCTCTATACCAGTTTCATGAGGTGGCCTCCTGGGATGCTTTTCCAGCTGTACTGAAGGAGTTCTCTCATATATGCTAAGAAATCATTGGCTGCTTTTCCTCCAAACTCCTCCAAATCATCTCTACTGTGTTTAGGACTGGTGGGCAGGTCATGTGGCGTGACACTATGAGTCTCATTTGTAG
>JAODLD010000016.1:2170445-2182476 GCA_026781065.1 Mormyrops boulengeri
CTCCGTGCAACTGTGGGTGCGTGTCTGGCTGCGTGTGTGTGCAAATGTGTGACTGTGTGTGTGTGTGTGTTTGCGTGCGTGTGTATGCATGTGTGTGTGTGTGTGTGTGTGTGTGTGTATGCATGTGTGTGTGTATGCATGTGTGTGTGTGTGTGTGCGCGTGTGTGTGTGTGCGTGCACACATGTACCTCAGCACCCTGCGGTCTCCTTGGACAGTGTCTGCTTTCAAACACGCCTTATTTTCGGCGGCTTTGTTTTGTCTGGTGTCTCCATGTGACTGTATGCTGAATAGGTACTTATTTACAACAGAACCGAGAAGCTCAGTGCCGACTTTGGGCCGCAACTACTATGGAACCTGGGGTGGGTTTAACTCTGCTGCTGGGGGTTAAAATCAGGAGTGGGGTGGTCAGGGAACCTGAAACTAGGTGCCGCTTCCACAGGCCGATGTGTGTCGGCTTACGTCATGAATATTTCACAGGAAAGAGAGTGGGGGTAGGGTCTGTCACCGTGAACCCTCCACATTGGACTGGTGTTGCTTGGAAACGAGTGGAGTGACACACGTCGATAGCCCTTTGAACCTTAGTCTGTGCTTCTATGATTACCGACTAGCATAGTTAAGATTGCAATGTTGGATTTTAAGCCTTATTTTTCTTTTGAGGGGGGTTAGGCGAGTTAATGACCTGGATGGTGCCCTGAAGAAGCACTGAGTAGTTTGTCCTAGATTTGCCAAAGGAGCTCATTAGTGTCACACTGCATTTTGTGTGTGTGTGTGTGTGTGTGTGTCGCGTGCCGCGTGCCCCTGATCTTCCCATAATGACTGCAAATAAATAAATAAACGATAGGGATCCAGCATCCTTTAGGGTCCTTGGTCCCCTAATATTATTGCCGCTAATAAATTCTGGCATGCCTTTTAATTCGAAATTTTCATTCTGATTGGACCCGGAGCCCGTGCGCAATTGTTACGTGGACGTGCCTTTGGGACAGACAGCCCGTGTCAGATTGAATGCGGAAGCCAGAGGACAGTTTCCTGCAGAAACGCTTGAGGATTGAACCCATCGCTCCTTAGGAGTGACCGTGATTAAAATGCGGCTGTTGGGCCTCTTCGTGCAGCTGTCTGTGGTACTTCTGATTTACACTTATCATGATGGTGGTCTCTCTCTTCAGATCTTGGTTGTTTATTGGAGATTGTGGAGATCTGCAGGGCCCATCTGTGCTTCCATACCTGCATGAGGTTGTTTAATGTACACTACCAGTCAAGGTTTTACACACCATGGGTTTTTACCAATTTTCGATTTATTTCATAAACTGTAGATTTTTTATTCTTGTTAAGCATTGGAAAGTTGAGTAAACAACTGTAAATGAAAATATGTCAAATAAAACAAGTTTCCTTTATAAGATGGAAAGTATAAGATGGAGAGTATGTAACAGTGCATGACCCTCGTCCTATTAACCGGTTGTGTGGTAACGACATAGTCAGATTCTAGGCTGCCCTTTAACTTTAAATGCACTAGTTAACCGTTTCATGCCCTGAAACAGAGCAGTATTTAATGTCCCTTGTGGAAAGAATGCCTTGAATTTTCTCTGCTGATGTAACTGCTACACGAGATTACTTTGATGAATCAAAGATATGACATTTTCTTTCTAATAAAATACTCAAATGGTGAACATACTGTAAATTTATTTGATAGCAAAGAATATTGAGTAGGGCGGCATGGTGGTGCAGTGGTTAGCACTGTTGCCTCACACCTCTGGGACCAGGGTTCAAGTCTCCGCTTGGGTTCCATGTGAGTGGAGTTTGCATGTTCTCCCCATGTCGTCGTGGGGTTTCCTCCCGGTACTCTGGTTTCCCCCCCATAGTCCAAAGACGTGCTGAGGCTAATTGGAGTTACTAAATTGCCCGTAGGTGTGCATGTGTGAGTGAATGGTGTATGAGTGTGCCCTGCAATGGGCTGGCCCCCCATCCTGGGTTGTTCCCCGCCTCGTCTCCATAGCTTCCGGGACAGGCCCCCGCAACCCAGTGGGATAAGCGGTTTGGAAAATGGATGGATGGATGGAATATTGAGTGTATCTTTAGTAAATGTAAAGTGAATAACATGCAAATGTAGTATGTGCTTAGTATGTAATCTTAGTTTGACTAGTAGTGTAGGTATTTAATGAACACGTCAGTGTCCATAGCTTGGAGCTGTTGAGATCCCATGGGGGTCAGCATCGGCTGAGGTGATGTCACCTTGGGGTAGCATGCTCTATAGCACTACCGGTGGAAGGTGCTAGTAATGCAAGGGAAATGTTTTTCTGCAGAATGTTCCTGTACAGCTTGCCTCATGTAAATGTACTGGAGGCATAAAATTGCATGTCTAATTTTTTTGCTCCGTGTTTCATGAGTAATACTTTCATTTTTTTATTTTCATTTTTGTTGGGTGGCTTTCATGTTCCTCGATTCAAACAATCGCCGAACATCTTGGTGTGCGACGGTGGTTGTAAAGAAAAGAAAAAAAAGAAACCATAAGAGAGAAGTGCTAGACACTCAGAAAACTGGCTCCCACGGAGTTTCGGCTGCGCTGAGACGTGCCGCGGCCAGTGACCGGGACTCGACACGGTGAGCCGTCTCGCGCCGTTGTCATGGCGACCACGATGCAGACAGCCTGTCTGTCAGCTCCAATATATCAAGTTGGTGCTAAGTGAAAAGATTCTGAGAGGGCGGTGGGAGGCGGGGTGGGGGGGGTGCAGCATTGTTTCATTTCGTAAGTGAGGAGAATTGCGTGACCCTGCCTTTAAAAGCTGTTTTTTGGGGGGATGTGATGTTTTCTGTGGATAATGAGGCCCTGTCCGAGCCTCTCTTTCCGGAAAAGCTTCCCCCATCTCTACGAATCTTTTGCGTTGCCCATTATCTGGGTTATTTCTTGAATCGTACGTTTGATACTCGCGCTTCTAAACCGTTCCATGTCCGCTAATTAAGTTCATTGACGACGCCTCCTTGGAATTTCTGTTTTTACACTGCCAGTTAGCGGTGAACTGGGGGGGGTTGCTTCCGGATGTTACGTCGGTGGTGTGGCGAGAGGCGGCTCGGAGGACTAGCCGTTCATGGAGTAGCACTCGCTGCGTGCATTTAGATCTTAAACACTCTGGAGTGTCTGGCTATTTGGTTGTCAGTTTTGCCTGCCGGGGCATATGTTCAGTCCGGAGTTTGCGGCTATAAAACGGGGGGGGGGGGGGTTTCAGGGGGCGTGTACAGCGGCGGGCACTGGCTCCAGCTGAAAGCTGATTGGCCCCTTCCCCTGTCACTCAATACAATTCATTGGCTAATGATAAGGTTAGCCCTGCTTATGCCCCCCTCTGTAACAAAATCCTAGAATTGTCCTATTTGCTGGAGCATATGGGAAGAGCTTGGGGTTAAAGGTGACCCTGGAGGCTCACTGACATGTGGGTGAGGATGGTGGCCTGCTAAGGGACCCTCCTGCTTGGGGAACAGAGGCTCTGCAGTGAATAGGAGGCCGGGCAGGTAGTTGTTTGTGGGAGGAGCTGCATCTCGCTAACCCTGCACACCTTGGTTCGATCCTCCTGCTTACCACAGGAAAGCAATCGCTCCCTCCGTCTCCCTCCATCGGCACTCTCCTTAAGTTTGGCCCCGTTTGTCACCCCCATTATTCACTCATGGGAGTTTTACTTACAGAAAAATGTTCTGAGGGCAGAAAGAATAATAATTGGTTTGGAGAAATAACCAATCAGATTGTAGATGAGGCGGGTCCAAGCAACTGAAGGGATGGGACCAACCAATCAGATGTCTTGGTCCTGCATCCTGTGCAATCTGATTGGTTATTTCTCCAAACCAATCATTCTTTCTGCCCATTTATGTGTAAGTAAAACTCCCACAAGCCAATTTTTCCCCTTGCCTCCATCATTTCCTTCCTGTCCTCTCTCTCTTGTTTGCTGTCCTGGCTATGCTGCAGTAGGCTTTGAATGAGGCTTCTGCTGTTGTTGCTAGTTTGTGCCACTATAAATGCCACTTTGCCCCCCCCCTCCGGAGCACTGCAGGGGAGCCTGTGTGGAGTCATCAGCCATGGGGGCAGCGGATGAGCCCAAAGAATCGCGGGGATATCTCTCCCCAGCGCAGTGTCCGTAAGAACCGCAAGACTTCCAGATTTTTCCTCACACCTCCAGATGGGTGTAATGTTAACCTGATGATACATTTTCGCGTTACCTATTTGTGTTAATTGCCGCCATTAATACCAGGGTCACCCGCACAGGGTATACTGGGGGTCTATCTGGCCGCAGCATCGCACGCAGTGCGCGTGGCCAGCAGTGACTAATCATAGGCAGAGCGGACCTGGCGGCTTGGGATGGCGTTGTTTTGGTCCGTCTTGGAAACGTGGGCATATGCGTATGGCGGATGGGGAGGCACGGATTCTGCTGCCTCCGGTGGCGGATTTTGGCACCGGCTGCGTTCATCCGGGGGCGTTTAGCTGGACCTCCGGTGGATGTTTTTTTTTTTTTTTTTTTGCCCTCAGCCCCCCCATGCTGGCGTAGGTTGTCTTTGCTCTTCTGTCCTGCCTTGTTTGCCAAGCCGCTCTGTCCTCTCGCTTCAGGCTGCCGTGGCCGGTGACCTGAACTAATTCAGGTCAATTCGGGAGGTCCACGGGCCTGTTGGTGGGGATCAGGGTGCCTTGTGTGCCCCTGCTTTTTGACAGGAGCCTCCTCAAACCTCTGGAATATTTCGTGCCGCGTGTCCCATGGCTCGGTAGTCCCTGGTAGTCCCTCAGAGTCCCTGAGAGCCACTGGGAGCCACCCCCTTTTTTCTCCCGAACTTTCTCATACCGAAGGGCTCCCCCTATGTCTGGAAATGGTATCTGCACCTGAGCGAGAACCTGGTGGCGGGCGGGGCTAGGGGCTTCTGTAGAATCAGTATGGAAGTACAGCGGCCGGCAGTACGCGTAATGTGCGCTTCTTTATTAAAACAGTTATCTAGCTACTAAGCCCCCCCTCCCATGCACACTGCCTGTCAGTTAGTAGCCTCTCACATTAGCAGTGAAATCGATCTCTCTTGCGAAGCCACGAGAGGAGTCTCCTCACCAAGCTGCCGAGAAACCTCACGCATGGATGAGATCCTTCACATTGCCGTCCTTCCCCGGCCTTTGTGCCCGTGCCCTTGTGCCGGAGAGGGGGACTGCACTCATTCATGCAGGTCCACCCTGCACTCCCCTGTTTAGGAAAAACTCTGGTATTTTCTGTGGGGGTGGGTGCCCCTGAGCTGAGTGTCTTATTGTTTTCTGTCGCGTGCTGTCGCGTTTGTGTTTACCGCGGAGGTGCATTCCGGGAGCCCGTATCGCCCCGTCGACAAAGCCCTTGGAGTTGGTATAGCGGAAGTCGGGAGAATCGATCGCTTTCCTCTCAGCACACGTTCCTAGAATACCTTTGCTCAAAACACGGCGGTGAAAACCGCATCGATGATTTACTCTGCGGTGGCACAAAGAAGCTGGGAACGTCGATGGTGAATGTAGGCGAGCACTTAACTGAATTAACCTGCACGTTTGTCAGTAATATTGGCCGTGCGTCGGCTTTCGGTCGGGAGAGGTGTCGTCAGGCTGGTGGGAATGTGCTTTGCTTTATTCTTCTTATTCTCTTGCTAACATTCCAGAATTCTGAGTTTGTTTTTCAGTGTGCGTCTCGGAAGGTCGACTCAGTGTCTCGCCGCTGCCTTCCTCAGCCTCGCCCTCCACTCCTTTCGAGAAGGCTCTCCTTGGCCTTCTTTGTGACGACGGAGCGGAAAGGCTCATTAAACGCGTTTTTGGGAACTTGGCGCGCCTCGGACCATGGCTGACACTCCGTGGTCCTCTTCCGATTTTTCTGGGTGACAAAGTGTTTGTTTTTTATATGGCTCCTACACTAAAAACAAAGTGTTCAGTGCTAAAGTGAATGGAGCACTAGAACATAAATAAGTTTTTTTTTGTCTCAAATAAGGATTTGTCTCATCTATTAAGCGACTGTGAATCCTGGCTGATAGTACAAGCAGCAGCACAATGGATTTGAGGGAAGCCTTTAAACTGCTAGTAATTCAGGTTAATTTACTGAACTGTAAGCTGTGCGTATCACTTCTTAAACTGACTTTTGCTAAGTTAGTTGCGTCCATCTGTCTCGCCGTCATTGTAAACTATCCCTCATATTACTTTACATTTGTACTTAACATGGAGGTTTGTTTTGAGTCTGGAGTGCAGTGTATGGATGGATATGGAAGTATTTGTGTTTCTTGCTACCGCCCCCCTTCTGAATCATGTGATTGAGAGGAGGATTGTGATTGGTGGGAGGAGGGGCAAAGCGATGGGGCGGAGCCTAAGCCCCCCTTGCAGGATTTCCTGCAGCTGATGCATCTGTTAGCCCTGTCGGTGCGATGGGGATCGGTGTCGACATTCCGTACACTGAACATATGTGACTGACAGTGATGCAGCTGGGCGAGGTGTTGCACTACGTCACGTCACGGGGGGGGGGGGGGGGGGTTGGTGGTATCTCTTCCGGGTAGACACAGCGGGTACTGGGGCCGCTGTCTCCTTGCCGAGACACTGGACGGTTTCACAGATCTGTTATTCACCTGTTCTGCCTAAGCCAGCTTCTCTCTTCCCATCGGGCATCCAGTAACACAGGAAAGGCAGAATAACGTCATAAAATCACCACTATGTGCGCACGGACGGAGCTCTCGAACCCGTGACCGAGGACTGAAGCTGAGCTAATATCACGGGAGGTGTGAGGTGGGTGTAACACTGGGAAGGAGGTGTGTCCCTGCTTGACGTGACCTTGGTGGGGGTGGGGGTGCTGTTAATAACTGGCACAGAGAGGATATTTCAGGCCCTGAAGATTGCAGCGTGCAGATGTAAATTGGGGGGATTAATTTTTTCTTTAATATTTTTTAAATTCTGCACTTTGGAAAATCTATTTCGGAATCCTTGGGAGTTATTTTCTGCCTTCTGCGTCGTGGACCATATCAATATGGCCGGCCTGCCCCATCGTAAATTAGCACGCGGCAATATTTAGACTGAAATCAGGGCTTCTAAACAGGCGTCGGCGAGTTTGTGGGTAAATCTTGCAGCTAATTTTGCTGTGCTGGCTACGATTAGCCCAGGTTGCAAAGCTGTGGCTATTTATGTCCTTGGAGGAGTTATATCCGTCCTGTGCTCAGTGGGTGAAGGGCTCCTTTATGGAGACACTCGCTGGTTTGAGGAAACACACATTTGGATCCTTGTCAGCTGCCCCCCCCCCCCACTCGCCCGCCACCGCTAGCTTGCGACAGCAGAACAAAGCTGTGCTCTCTTTCCCAACACCGGAAATAAGGTTACAGGGCAGGTTGGGCCGTCAACAAAAGCACAGGGACGTGGCAGGAGTTCCTTGGTCATCATCAGGTGTCAGATGTTAGACATGTTAAGGGATCTAGTTGCGAGGAGGACTGGATATCAGCCGCTCTGCAGTTCAGGGCAATGATGATCCTTCCAGCGCGTTTATCTGAGCGCGCCGCCTAATAAGACCCACAGCAGAGGCAGCTGCACACGCTTTTGTGACGTAACGAGTATTATCTCACCGAGAGGCCCGTCTGGGCATGAGCTTTGGCCTGGCTGCCCCGCTGGGAGCGGCAGGATCCGAGGACGCCGACTTTGTAAATAAATATGGGTTGACGACACACAACCTGGAAAGTCCTGCGAAGTACATGGACCTGGCGATTGTGGTTTGATCCCAGACAGATCCATACCCTGAAACGCTGGGTGGTGTCAAGGTGTCTCTGGCTTGTGGGAGTTTTACTTACACATAAATGGGCAGAAAGAAAAATGATTGGTTTGGAGAAATAACCAATCAGATTGTACAGGATATAGGACCAAGACATCTGATTGGTTGGTCCCATCCCTTCAGTTGTTTTTTTTTTTTAACCACCTCAGTCATTCTGGTCTTTAGGGGAATGAGGCTTGTCGGTGCGCTCCATGGCCGCCTGTGCTTCACAGTCATGTGCTATTTGGGAGAGCGGCTAGCAAACATGCTTTTTTTTTTATTGGTGTGCCCAGAGGCTCCACACCACACCCCCACAGCATCAAAGCTGTGCTACAGCACGAGTGACATTCCTAAAAAAGGGGGCTTAGGGTAATAATAAATAATACAGGGATTGACGACTCTATCTGGCTCACGCCGTGCGGTGTTCAGCCCTGAGGCCGTGCCCTGTCGGTGCCGGGATGTCTGTCCGTCCTGTCATTAGCTGGGCCCGAACACAGATCCTGTGGGGTATATCCATGGGCTAATTGGCAATAGAAAACCCATCCAGCCAATAACAGGCTCTTTTTACCCCCATTTATCCTTTTTGGGGGTGGAGGGGGGGTGGAGGAACAAGAGTCCCAGGATAATTGCCCCTGACTGAGTTGCACCGGCTATAAACACGGCCCTGGGCTACCCCCATACTTCCTGTTTCAGTTTCTCACTGAATGGGGGTGGGTTATCTTTCTGGTTCAGGGCTGTTTGGTGGAATAGCAAACAATTTGCGTAGCCAGGGCCTTCAGAGCCTCAAAACATAACAGGTTAATTGTACGAAGAGTGAAAGGGAGGGGGGAATGAGAGCGCGGTTTCTGTTCGTCTAAGTGTGGGGCCTCCGTGACTCTGTGTTAGTTTCCTGAGTTACCCCGTAAGGCTTAGCTGGGGCCCTCGCCTTCATACTCCGGCCTGGCTGTTCAGTTCTTCAGTTCCCTCACCTGTAGCTGTACCCTGTCTGACGCAGTAGATTACACGCTCTTAATACTGTCTCTCCCCTGTGCCTGGCCTCCCCAGCCACATGCTAAGAGGATTATTGTTTAGGCATAGGTTCAGGGAGGAGTGTTTACTAGAGAGGGACACTCCGATTGCTCTTATGTAACTCAGCGCATGAATGAACGGCCTAACGTTTCGCTGGCCCCTCCCACTTTCCCCTCTGCTGCCTTCTTGAGAAGATCCCGCTCACGAAGGCACGCAAAGCAGAGAGCGTCTCTCGTAACTGCCCGTATTGGGTGCTTAATCTTCCCTCCTTACTTTCGACAAAATAAACCGCGCAAAGGAGACAATTTATCGCTTATGCTGCCCAGTCGCGTCTGGAGATGATTGGGGCCGTGTGAAGCCAGCTGTGACCTTTTATGACTGTCATCCTCTTCGTTTCTGGATAATTCGCTCGCTGTCCTGGCGCTGCTGGAAAACAGCGTGCTGCTGCCCTTATTGTCCGGCTGAGATTTAGGCTAAAGTGATATCTGTTTTAAGATGGCTTTGAGCGGATGGAAGACCTGTTTATAAAGAAACGAGGGCTTATGCTAAAATGCGGCTCATTTTCATACTGCGGCTTTGCCTTTGAATGCTCTGTGGCCGTATAGATTTAGCCAAAGGACTTACTCGCCCCCTTATTTCCCAGTTATATGAAATTAAATTGGGTTGTTTTTCATTGGCGCCCCACCCTGGGTTGTTCCCTGCCTTGCGCCCGTAGCCTCCAGGATAGGCTTTGGACCCCCCGCAACCCTGAATTGGACAAGCTGTTTCAGAAAATGGATGGAAGGAGGATGGATGTTTTTCATTGAAATCGAAGTCCAAGGGTGGCAGATTTTGTTCAGCCGGGGTTGTCACTTTCATTCTGCTTACGATGGGTGTTTAGGTCGGGATCTCATCTCTTGGAAGCACGGTGTATGCATGTTTGTCCAGTTTTGTCACTTTTGTTCGCAGGTACCGTAGCAATTAAAGACCTGGTTTTCTAATCACTTCAGACCCCAGGAGATACCTTGTTTGTAGTTGACTTGAGCACAAACTGCTTTACTGGAATGTTCAGTTAATGAGTAACATCTGTAGAAGTATCCACTACCAAAGTCGACCTTAGTCTGCTGTCATCTTAATGCTCCCCTGTTGGGCGGTGCTGTCCTCAGTCAAACTTGCAGCAGTCCTCCTGGTGTTTGCTGTAAGGCCTGGTCCTTCGTCTGTCCTGGCATGCTCTGCTGCTTTCTCCCACCTCGCCTTTCAGGCTCCCGCCACTCTGCGTGCCCCGTTGCCATAGAGACAGCCTTGCCCATTTGGTTTGGGCTGACTCAGCCGTCAGTGACAGTGGTTTGCGTTTTGGTCTTCGTCCTCGTAGGCGTGCGGAGTCGCTTGCATTCTTACGAGAGTGTGGGTTGAAGGACAGAGCATGCTGGTGTTTTTTGGGAGGCTTTAATCATGGCCTTTGGCGGTTGTTGGGCAGCCCAGAGGGTCCTGGGACTGTATAGAGGCCGTATGAATGGATGAAGGATGCCATACGCATCACACTTTGCTCTGAGCTCTAACGTTTGATTTGCCAAACAGTTGTCTTGCTCTAACCTCCACTCACCAACATGAGGGTGGGGGGGATTCCTGGCCAAGACCTTAGCTGAAACTGCAAAGCTCCCAGTGGTAGGAACTCGTAGCCTCTTTGTCCCCAGTCTCTCCTCCCCTCTTCTATCTTACCCAACCAGACCCACAGAAATATGAAAGCTTGAGTGACTCCTTAATGCTGCCTCCAAAAGCCCCCCCAGGTCCTCAAACATCAGAGATGAACCATTCATAAGTTGGTTGCCCCATGGAGCTGAGGGCTTTGCTTTGAGTTGTGCTACTTCCTAGACACCCCTGACCTGTTTTGCTGCCCCCCATCTGGAGTTGGCGCAACCTCGTGGTTGCCCGACCATGGCCTGCTGCTCTGTGGTCTTGGGCGTGCCGTCCGCAGGCTGCCCACGCTCCGCTGTCTGAAAAGCCCTTGCGGAGTGGCAAATGCGCACTAGAACAACAATCGTGGAAACCAGAACTTAGTGGCTGTTTACCCTGGCTGTGGTCACTATCGACTCCATGCGCTGATTCTACAAAAGGTGTTGTTTGAGCTTGGAAGCAAGCCGGTCCCAGGGCTGAAGGAGCAGGCTGCCGAAGCGATGTGCCAACACCTTGCCCATCATCTGCCAGCAGAGGTGGCAATTTCAGGTCCAGAAAGCAAAAATCCAGACCAGGATTTTGTTTCAACCAACCACTTGAGTACTATTTGACTGTGACTCTTTACGCTCAGCTGGTTGATTGAAACAAAATCCTGGTCTGAATTTTTATTTTCTGGACCTGAAATTGCTACCTCTGTCTTCCGGCCAGGATCGGAGGACCGGTGAAGGGCAGGTGTAGGGAATGATCCGGTAGCCACACCGGGACAGCGGTTGGGAGGTTCCTGCTTGATGGCTACCAAAACAAAAACCCTTACCAGGTTTCCAGAATGAAGAGGCACGGATGCCTCTCGGAGGACCCTGGTGATTGAGCTGGTCAACATAGGTGACATAGGCAGCTGCCTAGGGCGTCATCTCCTGAGGGGGCACCGACCTAGCAAGCAAGGGCAAGGGGCCCTATCAGTGAAGCTTGCCTAGAACAATGACTTCGACCGTTACCCCTTACCCCGTCACATGTTCCCTCTCCCGCTACCCCATGTGGGGCATGCTAAGTCCACCGATCTTTCACAGGCCATTCCTCAGCTTTGCAACCACATTGAGAATGGTGACTGTCTTGGTTTCAGGTGGGTTCAAGACACTCTGTAGTGTTCTGAGTAAGGTTAAGGTTAAAGGTGTAAGCTCAGAGGACTCGATAGAAGATCTACAGTGGACCAAAACAGGCTGCGTATTGTTCCTCTTTTTTTCGGCGACACACCTGTCCGTCAGCTGCCGACTAGTGTGTAGTCCCCGGTGGAAAGGTATCATTACTTTCCGGAGGACGACTGCTCAAAAGGCAGCATCCGGCCCGGCGAATCGTCCTCTTCCCAGCAGGCTGCTGATATTCCCCTGGGAGAAGCTTCCCAGGGTCCCACCCATCTGGAATTTTCTATGGATTACCAGGTCGCTGGGGGGGGGCAAGGCCCGGTAGCTGACGCCTAAACGTTGGCCTACTGGGAGAGGTAGCCTGCAGGATGAGTATTTGGAGGACAGATCTCAGAGTGATGAAATGCTCTTCCACTCCGGGGGGGGGGGGGGGCTTCGGGCGATTTAGTGCCCCGGGTCCTAAATCTAGTTTCAATTTTGCCGTTGTT
>JAODLD010000016.1:2216203-2229861 GCA_026781065.1 Mormyrops boulengeri
CCCCCCCCCCCCCCCCCCCCCCCCCCCCTCGCTGCCATAAAGAGCAATGTCGGAGGATTTTAGGTTAGATTGCTGGGTGGCATAAAACTGAGGTGGTCGCTGATGGTTGAGGAAGACTCTCCATTTCTATTGGCTTGTAAACAGAAGACGTAAAAAAAATATAAGGATGCCTTGGGAGCCTTGAGCCGTAGTGTCTGTTTCCACACAGTGCTCCGGGTGGCAAAGAAAATGCGTTGTGTGGTCGGTCCCACCCTATGGGTCTTTGGGTACCGAGTAGGTATTTTGGAGGAATGAACAAAAAATGAGTCCCTGCTTATGTTAAGTGGGCAAGAGGGTCGATGCAGAAGGAAGGACGTGCTTGACTTTCAAAGCAGCTACAGAGGGATCATCGGGGATGGGTCTGTCGAAGGTCGTAACTCCCCCCACCCGCCCTCACAGTTGATCTCTGCCGTCTTCTGTAATGTAAAAAATGTGTTCTCCGGATAAAAGGTTGCCGGATCTGCTGCCCCGACAGCGTTGTATGGTTGTGTTGGACCATCCCCCAGGCAGTGATGCTCCGCCTCCTTCCCGCCCCCCTCTCCGCCCAGGTGCGCCGCATCTGGTCGCAGCGGTACCCGTGGCGCATCAGCGGCATTCAGCAGCGCTGCGTTGGTGGCCGCTTGGCTCCTGACAGCCACAGCCGAGCCTCTTTAATTACTGCGAGGAATTAAGCGGGAGACACTGGTGTAATAAGCGCTTTCTGAAGTGTGAACAATGAAGGTTCGTCAGCTGTCATTTTTTTTTTCTCCCCGGCAAAGATTCCTTCCGCTGTTTTTCTCTTTTTCCCATAGATAATGATTAAGTGTTAACAGCCTGTAGTTATCACACTGTTGTTCACTCCACGCAAAATTCTTCTGGGGATGAAGACAAGGAAAGTAAATGCACATCAGGCTTCCTTAAGGGGGGGGGACACTGAAGGTGGCTTAAATAGTCTGTGACGTTGCTTGGCAAACCATTGTTTTGTTTGTTTTTTTTTGGATTCATTTGTCTAGGCGCCTTCCATCTGGTACTTGTTTAATCGAGTCATTTAGAGAAAACTTTCTTTCCCCCGTCCTTGAAGCATCCTGGTAATTTTAAGCTGAATCTTCAGGTATGATCATGGAGGCCTGTTGATTGAGTTAAGGTTGAAAAGGTTGGTGAATTTGAACCTCTTGATTTTGTGATGGCGGTTAGAACTTTCCGGACTCATCACCTCTGCAGCATATTTTTTCTTCCCCCGTTTGTGGTTAGAAATGGATCAATATTCTGTCCATGTTGTCTTTCCTTCCCTCTAAAAGCTGTGGAGTTTGTCGTACTTTTTGGAGCACATGGCACAGTAATAGGAGTGCATTACTTCTTGCTGTGTTCAGCCAGCTGTCTGAACTTATAAACGAGGAACAAATTGAAATGAAAGTGTGTAATCAAATTGTACATCTGTGCTTCGGCTCACTTTTCCTTCTCTTTCTTCAGCTTCAGGAGACCGTGAAGAGGAAACTGGATAGTGCTCGCTCGCCACTGAACGGGGAGCAGAATGGGATTTGTGACGCGAGCTTCTCTCCGAATGCAAAAAGGGTGCGGAAGGATGGTGTCGGAGGAGGCATGGACTCGCTGGCTAGCTTGCCAAACAACGTGCCCCCAGTGCCAGCGGTCTCGCCCCTCCACCAACTAGACATCAAACCCCAGCTTCCATTGACAAAAAACACCAACAGCAGCAACATACATGTCTCTAACCGAGCCGAGGATCTACCGAAGAATGGTGGACTGCCAGACCTTAAGCTTCAGGTCAACGGTTCTCTTGATTTGGACGAAGGCTTTAGCCATCTCCAAAACAAAGAGATGAAGCAGGAGCCCCTGGATGACCCCTCTGGCATCGAATCCTCAGACACCTCTCTCTCCAACCAAAATAAGCTCTTCTCAGACATCAATCTCAACGACCAAGAGTGGCAAGAGCTTATCGATGAGTTGGTCAACACAGTGCCGGAGGATGACATGCACGACTTGTTCAACGAGGATTTTGAGGAGAAGAAGGAGCCAGAGTTCCCCAGGCCAGCTGCACAGACACCCCTCCCCCAGGAGCCCCCTCCTGTAGCCTCCTCTCAAAATAACCAGATACCCATGGGGTCCCCGCAGGTCCGGCCGTCCTCTTCGGGCCCGCAATTTGGCACAGCGGCTAATAGCACTCCACCTCAGCAACCACAACTACAGCAACCACCTCCTGTTTCTATAGCATCAAGCTCACCTGCCAATTGTGTGGCACGGTCGCCTCAAACTCCCAATCAAGGTCAGACTCAGCCGTCTCGGCCTGGGAATGGTTTTCTGATTAATCCTGGTTCAGGGGTGCATCCAGGGTCTGCTTCAGGGTCTGTTGGGGCTTCAGGGGCTACCGGGGTGGGCAGTGCATTCCCCATGCCTCCGTCTACAGCGGAACTGTCTTCGGCTGAGCAGCTGAAGCAGATGGCCGCTCAGCAGCGGGCGAAACTCAATCAGCAGAAGCAGCAGCAGCAACAACAGCAGCAGCAGCAATCGTCACAAGCAGCTAACTGGTCCCCTGCCGGGCCTCCTACCAGTCCGTATGGCGGGCCTTTCAACTCGGACAAGCCAAATAGCCCCATGATGTACCCACAAGCCTTCAGTACCCAGAACCCAATTGTGCCTGTGATGGGGAACAACCCTCAGAAGGCTGCCATGAACAGCTACCTCCCTCAGAACCACATGAACATGATTAGCCAACAGCCAAACAACATGGGTCAAAACGTGTTGAGTAAACAGCAGGGCAATGTTCTCTCGTACAGCAACACTAAGCCCCTGAGCCACTTCAGCGTAGACCACATGGGCCCGAGGATGACCCCGCCTGTGGCTAACCCTGCGAAGAACTCCGCCATGCCTTACATGCAGCTTCCGGCGGGGCAAGGCGCGGGACAGCCACAGGTGCCCGCTCAAGCCCAGGGCCAGATGCCTGGCCAAGCGGCCCACCTGAGCGAGGAGAGGAAGCGAATTCTGCTCATGAATCAAAAGCAGCAGGGGTTGTCCTACAGCAACATGCCACCTCTTGGACAGGTGAGTCTGGTTCTGACTCCTTTTTCTGAGATGTTGAGTGATACTGGTATGTCTGAGGTGATTGCACTGGGTACCTTGGAAGCTCAGTAGGAGTGTGCCTGACAGATTTTCACATGTGGCCTGGTGTGAAATCGTAAAGGGGAATAATAATATGTGATGTCTTGGTGTGTGCTGTTGCATAGCCAGAGTTGTTTTGAATGGTCATTAATGAAGCAAACCTGACTCTTGAAATTCTCAAACAAGTTGGGTAAAAAACCCAATATCTCATGTCTTCAGGGGCCTAGGTGTTGTGCCATTCTAGGGGGGTGATGAGTACATCACTTAGAAGTGATAGAATTAACTCCATCAGCAGCGTCTGTGTTTAGTAACTCTAGGGAAATGTCCGCATCCTGACAGAGCGAGCACCCCTCAGACGGCAAAGTGCAGAGACCAGCTGCTGGCGATGGTGCATTAAGGGACCTCAATACGCCCTCACATCAGTAACGCTAATGAAACGAAACGCTGACCCTATAATTTTCTGTGTTGTCAGCATACGGAAAGGGTAGGGTGCTACTGATCGCTTTTCTCGTGAACTCAAAGAACTTGGTCATAAGCTGAATGGCAAGTGGTCTGTCAGGGAAGTCAGTGCGACTTTGAAGTGTTTACTACTTCCATGTGCATGCTACTTCTACGGGGTCCTAATCAGCATTTCACTTATATTGTTGGACTCGATTGTTACGGCACAGCACTGACACTATAATAATGTTAAAAATTTTGAGATTGGCATAAGCTCATAACGACTTCTAAATTAGTCATAAGCCCGAGTGGCAGTTTGAAGGTTTATATTTCTCAAGCTATAGGTGCAGCAGATTTGACTCCCCTCCTGCGGTTCAGCGGTGACCAATCTTGGAAAAGATTAATAAAGGGAGAGATTTATTAAGATGTGGCAGGTGCGGAGGAAGCCGCGGTGGAAGAGGCAGATCCTCTGATGGAAAGTTCCCTACTGTCGTCTGTTTTTCTGCGGGAGGAGGAAGAGGAGGAGGGACAGAGTCGTGATCGGCGGATCTGCAGTCCCATATCACTCCCGGATCGCTGTGGCTGGAGGATGGAGTCGTACGATTCCGTAACGGTCTTGTTGAAGGACCCGAGATTGTCACAGTTCTCACTTTGGTGCGGTTAGAGAGCCATGAAGGTGGGGGTTGGTGGTTGAGGCGGTGGGGAGCAGGAGGGGTGAGAAACAACAACAGCAACAAAAAGTACCTCAAATGGTATATTTTTGTTGAGAGCTGCACAAATGGCCTCTTGTGCTCCGCGTGTGATTAGGACGTGTGTGGTCTAGACTTCAAGTGTATTGATTATTGAACAGGCTGAACTGGGGGTGGCCTAGTTAGCATTATTTATGTGCTTATTTACGTGCTTTGTACCCTCGTCTGTCCTGGCGGGTGGGGGCTTGTCGCCATGCTTTGTACAGGTCGCCACGTAGAGCCACGTTACATAATCTTATTCGCGTGCAATTATGAAACTCCGGCCAGCTTTTTAAAAGCTTGTTAGTAGAGGTTTAATTGTTACTTCTCAGTTTGCATTTTGCGGCAGCAGTAATTTATTCTCTGGTGGCCAATAAGGCGGCATTGCAGTGGATTGGATTCCCCACCCTACCCCACCGGCTAATGGATTTTTGTGGAGGCAGGGTCTTCGGATAGCTGATTGGGGAATGAAGGTTTGATGGGCTCTGTAATGACCCACTGAGGAAGCTGTGTTATATTCCTCGGGGTTATGAATAAAGCCTTACCTGTTTTCATCTTGGTTTCTCCCGGCTCCGCTTTTCGTATATCTTCCAATTGTCTGTAGTAATGAAGCTCATTTCTATGGAGATGGTAGATGATTTACCATTTCAGAATGCAGAGGCTGGTTCATTTGTCGGCTTCTGGGAGGATGTTTATTGGAAAGCGGAGTGCACACAGTCGAAGTAGAGAAGCCCTTTTGGGAAGATCCAGGGGTAGGGTGGGGTGGCCCTGCTGTTCCTAAGCATTACGGTGGATGTTGTGGCTATGAGGTGGCAGTACGTCATCAAACCCTGGCAGAATGTTGGCCGCCCTATCGGCGTGCACCCCCGACCGGGGGCCTCGCAGTTCTTCGGTGAATGCGGCCTTCTTGCGCCCGGCTCACAGGTTGGAACATAACCAGGCACCGGGGCTGTAGCTAAATGGCTGGTGTCCCTACCGGGCTTCAGTGATCGCATTTCAGCTCCACTCTCTTAGAGACATTCTTGGAATCACGACCCCGATGCTTCCCGCCTCCCTGTCGCATGGCGATGTTGCTGCATGGCTGCTGTGGCGTTCTTACTCGCACCGCGCTGCTCTTTACCCACCTTAAACACGCGCGTTTAAGTTTCCGTCCTGCCTGTCAGAAATGAGTGTGCCATTTCCTTTATTCCTCGCTGTTCCCAAGTGACCCTGTATCATGGTAAATTTATTTTTCCCCTCCCCCTCACTAGCAACCATAATGTTTTAATCTCAAGCATTTGGATTGTGTATTTTGTGCCCATTGTTGTGTTTTGGGAGCATTTTATCTTAGAGGCAAACAGATCCAACCCTATAATTTTGGGTCAGGTGGGAAGTCGACTTCTCTATGCTGACTGCCAGTGATGTTTATTAGCTTCATCTTAGCCAACAAAAATCTGCGAGCTAATTAGTTCCACAATTAATTCCACAGTTTTCCGACCTCCAAGATTTAGGGGTGGGACATACTTTCCCTACTGTGATGCTAAGTGTGCAGATGATTTCTTTTTATAATGAAGGAATCTTATGTCCACCTTGCTTTTTCTTTTGCATTATTGACGCCGGAATTTTCAGTTAGAGGATCTTTCATTTTGCCTGTTACAGGCTGCAGAAGAAAAAGACGTCCAGACTCTCAAAGTGTGTAGCTGGAACTAGACCAAAGGAAACACATTTGATCCCCTCCTTGTCTCCCTAACCCCCACCTCCTCTAAGTCCTTGAACACGCATGTCAAGGCCTGAGCTCCTGCGCTGCTTAGAGACCCCTCCAGAAGGGATGCATTACCTGTATGTGTGTCTGTCTGGTGGGTGTCAGAGTTGGGGGGAGGGTGATACTTCAGAGGAGTAACCAGAGTAATAGTATGTTTGTTCAAGGAGGATCCGATCCCTACCTGATCAGTGTTTCTCAGCCCAGTCCACGGGGACCCCCAGGCAGTCCACATTTTTGCTCCATCACAGATCCCAATACACTTGTACCAGGTATTCTGTGCTCTCCATTGATTTTCTCATTCTTGATTCTTTGGGTCAGGTGTGCTAGAAGCTGGGAGGGAACAAAAATGTGAATTGTCTGGGGGGGTCCCCGGGGACTAGGTTGAGAGACTGTTCTGGTTAGTCCCTACGCTGTCATAACTGCCAACCGGTGATCATTGACTTGTATCCTTTTCAGCGATGCTAATGTTGGATAACATGCCCTGATTTTGTGTCCTGTCTGTCAGTTAACCCAAAAAAAGCATCTCACCACCTAGCACTTTAAAATAGGCTTCCTGTTCCGGTCATGGAGCTTGTCACTGGTACTAGACCCCCCCACATGCCGTGGTTGTGGGATTGATCCACCAGTTAGGAACCATTATTTCAGCTTATGTATCACAAGGGGTCATTTTTTAAGCAAATGTACTTAAATATCTAAAATGGAGAAACCAGAATATGGGTTATTCCTGTATGTGTTTATCAGAATCGGAAAACCTTCAGTATACTGGAGGAAATAGTTTGAGGTTACAGACGCCACATTACACAATCACAACACAGTGCACCAGTTTTGCAATAAAAAGTTAGACATTCATTTTATATACACACACACAGACCTGTAATCATATTTTTGTAGGGAAAAATGCTAATGTTAACTATGACAACCTTAACCCCTACCCAGCCTCAACCTTAACCCCTACCCAGCCTCAACCTTAACCCCTACCCGGCCTCAAACTTAAGCCCTACCCAGCCTCAACCTTAACTATAAGTAACTAAACAAAACAAAAAGTTTTCCCCTTTTTTTTTTTTTTTTTTAACTGCAGTCATAGATTGGTCATTGGTCCCCACAAGGTCAGGTATATCTGGATCACACACACACACACACACACACACACACACACACACACACACACACACACACACATACATATACATATACATATACACCCCACACCCATATCTTTTATGGTTAACACTCTTTTTTTTTCTCAAGAGAAGCAAAAAGCTTTAATGCTTTAACACAAAGGAAAGCTGTGAATTTGTACTGTGCAGTGCAATGACATGTGAGCGGAGCAGTTGTTCTGGTCAGTGGCTCCTCTCACTTTTACATTCCATTCACCTGGATGCCGCTGTCATTTACAGTAACCAACATGGCCACTAAATTCCATGCAAGCCATCGATTCGAATGTCCTCTTGTCCTCTGATGGAGATACTTCTGGGGCAAAGATGTTTCTTAAATCCTGCATTAATGGTAGTGATGTCTGGAGATTGATTTGAGGACAGGAACATTAACAAGCCTGGCCAAGCATGGAGATTGTACATCTCGTGGAGGCACACCGATGTTGGGAAGCAGAGGCTGGGTGGGACGGAGGCATCCCTGGGGAATGTCACAGGCCCAGAGGTCACCCTGTCTGGCTGAGATGCCGGTGCTGGTCCATCCAGCTCTGGTTGGGTGATGTCACCACTGGTGGCACTGGAGGTGATGTCATGTGATTAGCTAATTGGCTTACTCCAGGCCTACTGAAGCGAAGAATAAGAACGATTAATCCCGGAGTTGCACTCCACCCCTCCCATGTCAGGCAGGTGGGTGCACACAGATGCATGCACACACACACACACACACATGCACACACGCACGCACACATACTCGTGCACAGGCACGCGCACCATGCCAGCAAAACTTTGGCCTCTCTCGGCTGCTCTGCGTTGCCATGGATACCCTCATCCACGGCGCCTTGTTGCCTGACGCGATGACAGCTCTAAGACGGGAAGGTGGTGGTGGAGAATGGGGATGGGGGGGCATTAAATAAGGGAGGTGTTTGTGTTTGAGGGTGTGAGGTGGCCATTTTAGTAGATGTCTGACCTGATGTGTACCGTGGGTCCTCGAAGCTTCAGAAAAGACTGGAGGTAGGAAGGGGGGGGGAATCAAAGGGATCTGCTCCCTTCCTCAGCACAGATGTTCCTGCAGTCCTTTATTAATGTGGTCTCCGATAATTATTTTACAATGAGGTGGCAGGTTTCACTGAAGTGCCAATTTGTTTTGTGAAGAGGGCATCACTGTAATTACCCGTGGAGGACTTAAACCGAATCCTGGCTCCATGTCCCCATTTTATTTGCCCGTCAGTTTCAATTGGAGTACTTAGGAGCCCCGGTCTGTGTGGTGTCCCTGAAATTCGGAGCGCGTCTGCTGTCTCAGGGGCTGTGATTCTGCCCACCTGCAAACTGAACCACACATTATCTGTGGCCTGTGCTGTTATGCTTTCTTAAGTCTGAATGCTGATCTTAATAGCTCTCGTTTTAGGGTTGTGAGGCCGGGCTTGAGGTGTAGGTTTTGGCATTGGATTCAAGATCCAGCAGGTTGTTGGCACAGGCCCATCAAACTGTCAGTTAAAATCTTGCCCTGCATGTCCTTCTGACCACCTGTAAATGCAAATTAAATACAAAACACAAATACAAATTAAGGTGCTTCAATAGGACAGTAAATACAAATAAATGAATATAATAGAAAGAGTAAATAGATATGATGACAACAATAAATATGTAAACACAAGGCAAAGTAAACATGTAGTATTATGTAAACATAATGAAAATACTGTAAAGGAGTAGCTACATCAAACAAGTGACCAATCCTGTTTGCCCGGTTTACGAACGTTAGATGAGTCGTATGTCTGGTATGTATTGGAAGTTCTGACATCCAGAGACAGTAGGATCCAGTTCTTAGGTTCTTAGGATGAGGGTTAATTTAGGTTTGGTGAAGGTAAGCTGAGACTTAATCTCTCGCTAGAGCCCGCCTGCTGCTGGAGTGAGGGCTCGCTTTCGTTCTGGTGTCACCTCGCGGGGCAGTCCCAAGCGGAAGCTCTTAGGCTAAGTCGTGTCAAGATGGCAGAGCTCAGCTAAATGTGGGCAGACAGCTGTTTCTAAAACCGGCCTCAATGTCCCCCCCAGCCCGTGTCCTCGTGTCGCATGTTCGGCGTTTAAAGTCACCTGGTTGCTGTGATCGCACGTTCCCATCATACTGCAGGTGATCTTTACCTAGAGAAGAGTCTCAAGGTCAAGAGGTCAAGCTAGCTGCCCGCAGATGGTGGGATGTGAGGATGGACTGTCAATCTGCTCTAATGGTCTCCAGCAGTGTTGGAAAATGAGACTCACCAGGGAATACCCGTACTTACTGTCATGTGTGGTATAACACACAATAAGCCTAGTGTTGAGTTAATGATGCCAATCAATCTCCAACTTCCTTTCACATATTGGGAAGACAGGAAGTACTTTGCTGCAGTTAGAAGGCGCTGGCGTGAATGTCGGCTTTATTTCATTCACCACTTAACTTGAAGCTGAGAGGTATAGTTCAGAGAAAGGTCAGCTGTGTAGTTTTCAAAACAAATGTATAAATGTCTAAATGTACCTGTATGTTTCTATGACCTTTTTGTTTTTTTCCTTTGTTTTAGTTTTCCAGTGTTGTTTTCCAGTGTTGTTTTCCAGTGTTGTTTGCCAGTGTTGTTTTCTTGTGTTCTGTGCACTAGTGGGGGTCGTTCTCCACTTGACTGGCGCTCCATGTGGCTGATCAGGTGACGTAGCACGTAGAGACCCCCACGAATGGACGCTCGTCCCACGGTCAGGTCAGATGACCGGTGAGGCGTGCACTGAGTATGCCGAGGTCTGTCACCTTCAGTGCATCTTCACGCCTTCTGCACGTTCCCTGGCCTCTCATGCATAACGAGCCACAGCCAGACTTTTCCTTACATATGGGGTAAATCGTGATGTCTAGCAGGGCTTCAGATATGACTGTGTATTAAAACTGGTGAATGTTATATGGCTCGGCGGGTTAGGACACTGTGGTTGTGATCGGAAGGTTGCCGGTTCAAATCTCAGGGTCAGCAAAGTGATTTCACCTTTGGGCCCTTAACCACAAATTTCTCCAGGGACTATCTGACCTTGCTTTCTCAATATTTGTCACTTTGGATAAAAGTGTCTGCTAAATGAATAAAATTTAAATACTTGCATTTATGATGTCACATTCCTACACTGCATTGACATTTGGACCATGAAAACATGACATCTCCCTCCGTTCTGGCTCCTTTCCTCTCCTTTCCTCTCTTCCTTTCATCTCTAATTCCCTCTCTCACACACTTGTTGTCCTCGGCCCTTTTCTCCACGTCTCCCTGGGCCCCTGATCGGCAGGGCAGCGACAGAATGTAGTTCCACGCCAGACAGTCGTGGCGGTGTGACGGAACGCCGGCTTCACCGCCCGCGTGCAGGTTTTTAAAAGCCCCTCGGGTTTGAAGACACGCTTAGTGACACATTCCGTTCTGCTCCCATTCAGATTACCGTAGTATCGTGTCGACATTACTCTGGCAGGTTGACTCCTCAGCCCTAAAGTGTAACAGGAGGATCCAATTGTCTTTATAAAATGCCGACGCTCTCCCAAACACTCGGTGCTGTCTGGGGAGTGTGCAAGGGAAGAACTAAGCAGCTTTGAGGATTAAGAGTAGAATTTGACTTTTTTGTACCAAGAATCTTTTACTTGGGGGCAATTTGCCTTGAACGGCGAAACATGGATTATCCCTTCTTAAAGTTGCCTAATCCCCATCCTGTACCTGATACTGGGCCATAACACTGTGAAGTGTCATTTATACACTCTCTTTAGATGGTGTTCAGTACTCCTGGTCAGACTCTTATTGATTTAGGGAAGGGGGCTGTTTGTGTGTGTGTGTGTGTGCGTGCGTGTGTGTGTGTGTGTGTCTGTGTGTGTTCGCACTCTGTGTATGCTTGTGTATCCGTGCACACATGCAAATTATTCCATACCTTTGGCATCCATTTCCTCTGAATACCAGCGATAACATTCCAGTGCATTCCGACGGCAGCCATTAGCTTGCCTCGCAAGCGGAGGAAAGGTAACGAGAGATTGGCTTAGTGGCTTCGCGAAGCTGAACGCTTAGTGCGTTTAGCCCATCCCGGGAAAAGAAGAAGGAGGGAGAATAGCATGGATTCAATAATGGCTGCTTAGCCTGCGTGTTGCCATGACAGCCGGACGGCTTCCCTCGGCGGATTGATGGAATTGGATTACGGCGCTCACGGTCCACGTGGGCTGGGGATGCACGGCGTTAGGGGCTGTCTGCCTCGTGTTCGAATGATTAATGGTTGTCGTAAGTAGGGCACAGTGGGTCCTCAGAAGCGGCTGGGGGGAGCCGAGTGATGCCGTGGTGCCCATATGGGGCACCGTCCATAAGCTCCAAGTCCAAGTTGGCGGCATGTTCTTGTCCTTAAACCTAAAAATTGCATTTTCATCAAAATGTCTCTTAGGAACGGCAAGATGTTGGTTCTTGTTGCAAGGTCTAGAGTAGAGGTTTCCACCCTTGGTAGCAGTCCACGGCCAGTATGGCAATATTCTGCGGAACACCAGGCCATTGAACACTGGGGGTTTGCGGAGTGGTTGGTTCATTTTAAATTAAAGTGTTTATTTTTAAATTTTATATGACCCCTCATGTTTGTGTGTTCTGTTTGCATCTGGAAAAAATGGAAACAGTTAACATAGTCTGTTACTTTTTTGCATGTCCTAGACCGGTCTGCAGACATCAAATGGTTGGAAACCCCTAGTCTTGAGCTTTCTTTGATGGTCAGCTAGTGTGTGACTAATGTAGACCCTACAAGCAGTCTTCAGTTTTGAAAAGGTGTTGACGGTTGCCTTGTACATACACAGCAGGAAGGGTTTCATCTCTTAAATGGTGAAATCGTTTGCGTACAGACGCGTCGTCTTCTATGAAATTGGAAATGGCACAGGAGTTGTGGTTTGGGTCTTTGTCAGCCTTAGGAAGGGGTGATGGACATATACTCTATGTTCGTTAATGGGGTGTGGAAGGCAAGTGAGGCCTGACAGGCGGCGGGAGGGGGTGGGCCGTGGGAACACATGCTTTGCTAATGCCGCCAATGGGGCCAACAGGTTCTCCTTCCGGTGCCACTAATGCAGGCCGACAAATCGATAATTAGCAAGGTCTCTCCCAATCAGCCGAAACGTCCTCTGCCGGGCCGCTCCTCCGCACCGATGAACGGTGACGCTGGGGGAGTGACAGGGGCGGACGGAGAGGGAGCCCAAGACGGCGCTCCAGGTGAGAGAGGGGGCTGATACAGTGAAAGCTAGCAGCGTTAGCCTGTTCGTGTCTGACCGAGGCCCACATGACCCTGACAGGAGGGCCTCCCGGCGTGCGCCGGGGAGCAGACGGGCTGAGCCGACCCGTGGCATGTTTACCAAGGATTAAGGCGGCGGGAGGAGTGACGGGAGGATGATGCAGGCATGTGTCAGGCTGTGGGCAAGTCGGAAATAAAAGTGGTGGGCTGCTGGATGTGGCCTGTCAAATGATAATAAGAAATAGGGAAGCTACTATATGTGATTAGGGCCGTGTACAGTTAAGGCTGTAGGTTCTGTTTGTAATCTGAGGAGGATGACAGGATATTGATGTGCTGCAGTAGGGAGGCCCATTTTAATATCTCAGCTTTCGATGACTGATGAGCACCGGATCCAATTGGATTTGAAGCTCCGCCTCATCCACACGGGGCTGAGCCATTAATCTTTTGACTCACACCTCGCTGGTCCCTCCTTCTCGCTCTTCCAGTCCGTGGAGGTCTGGTACAGTCCTTCTTGCAAGCACAGGGTACTTGGAGACGTGAACATATTGAGGAGTGTTTCGTCATTGGCTCCTTTGTGTCATGGCTCCGCCCCTGGGTTCTCTGCCCGGGGGCTGGCAGCCGGCTTGAGGTGGCCACCATGCATCAGATGAATTAGTAACGGCCGCGCCGGCTGCCGGCTCTGCGCAGATGGGGGGGTGGGGGGGTTGTGGAGGCGTCCTCCTCCTCCCTCATTAGGGCGCCGTGGTGGCGAAGGCTGCACACGAGCCGGCCTCACTCTTCAAGGCACCAGGCCGCCCCCTCAGGCTGCTTCTGTAGACATTAAAGGGATAAGCAGCCAAGTGTGCTGGAGTCGGAGAGCCGATTGATGGCTCTGATGACGAGCCCTCCTTCTCCCCTCAATTGGCACTTTCACCGGTGCCCCGCCCGGCGGATCCGGTGAGCCTTCAACTCATTACGCACCCCCCCGGAGTACCGGCAGCCAGGCGCCCACCCCCTTGATGTCCGCGGAAGATGGGAAGGGAGCGGCACCGACGTCGAGCTAATTTCAGGATGTTGGCGTTGGTGCCTCCGCTGTGGGGGCTGCACGGCTGCTCGTTTTCGGGCCTAAACATCGCCATTTTGAAATCATGCGCTACTGTGGAGGATTCACATGCATGTCAAATTACGAGACGGGGGGCGCCCCCCCCCCCCCCCCCAAAAAAAAAAAAAAAAAAATTGAGATAAAAAAAAAAGTTTTATTAG
>JAODLD010000016.1:2275027-2286936 GCA_026781065.1 Mormyrops boulengeri
ACTGTGTGTTCTGATACCTTTATATCACAGCCAGCATGAACTTTTCCAGCAATTTGTGCTACAGTAGCTCTCCTGTGCTATGGGACCAGACGGGCTAGCCTTCGCTCCACGCTACATCAGTGCTATGGGACCAGACGGGCTAGCCTTCGCTCCACGCTACATTAGTGAGCCTTGGGCGCCCAGGACCCCATTGCCGGTTGGCCTTGGACCACTTTTGGTGGGTACAGTAATTACTTCACATTGTGTATAATGCCACTCTGTCTATAGTAACCACTTTCTCCGTTGTCTGCATTTTATATGGAAGTATCTGTTTTACTGTCTGTCTTTAGCATCTTTTTTATTTTCCATTTCTGTTGTCATTGTTGTCATTGAGCTGATGCATAATGACAAGAAGGCTCCTATTTTATCCTATATATCCTGTTTCATTCCAGGTTGGGCCTGCTGTACATTTTCAGGGGCCCTGGGGGGGGGGGGCTACCAAGAAAATAAAAAATAATTTCACTTCCTCCACAATCCAAGCCATTTGCGGGCTCTAGGCAGCTGCCTCTTCTGCCTTTAGCGAGGCCGGCCCTGCTGGCTGAATTTTGCACGGCTGGGTCAATGCATGAACTCCTGAAAGCCTGTCTCACGGTGCCGGGGCAGCGAGATGAGAAGGAGAGCTGCAGGTGCAGTACAGATCCAGGCTAACAAACACACCTGAAATGCCTGCAGTCGTAAGTGGAGGAGAAACAGTTTCCGAGTGTAAATACTGCTCCCTGTCAGACACACACACACACACACACACACACAGACACACATCAGCGTGTTCGGTGTCCCTCCTCAGTGTGTACATGCGGTATGACCTCATACAGCATCTACAAGCTGCAGCGTTGCCTCCTCGTTCTCACAGGACCTGCTAAGACCGCGCTTCTCACTAGGGGGACCCACCATCACTCAGTGGCTCCGCCCACCTTTGGGGTTTTAGAGAGATTC
This sequence comes from Mormyrops boulengeri, assembly GCA_026781065.1. Classification (NCBI taxonomy): domain Eukaryota; kingdom Metazoa; phylum Chordata; class Actinopteri; order Osteoglossiformes; family Mormyridae; genus Mormyrops; species Mormyrops boulengeri. Next base: position 2,276,000 of record JAODLD010000016.1, read on the forward strand.
ACATGATTGTCAATGTGGATTACGATCTGTAGGAAAACTGGAGCCTGTAACCACTGATGGGATGCCAGTACATCACAGGGCATGAGGCTGGGGTACACCCTGGATGGGATGCCGGTCCATCACAGGGCACGGAACTGGGGTACACCCTGGACGGGATGCCGGTCCATCACAGGGCACGGGGCTGGGGTACACCCTAGACAGGATGCCAGGCCATCACAGGGCGCGGGGCTGGGGTACACCTTGGACGGGATGCCGGTCCATCACAGGGCACGGGGCTGGGGCACACCCTGGATGGGATGCCGGTCCATCACAGGGCACATACTCATTCACACACTAACAGTCACTAGCTGACTACCTTCTGGACTGCCGGGGGAAACCCAAACAGAATGAGGAGAACATGGACACACCATCCAGCCATGATTTGAACCCCCAACCATGGACTGAGCTGCTCTATTCTGTTCTCATATTTAATAAACTGTTAGACAGAACTGAAATTTTAACTAAAGGATTTAAGCAAAGATGATAAAAAAATATCAGTAGGTAGGTGGAAGGATTCAAATGACACACACTGCAATACAAAATAAAAAATGTAAATGATTTATGTAATTCCTAAAAATGTGGTCTATGTTTCATTTTAATGGTTGTCTTTGTTTCCTGTCCACAGCTTTTCCCTGCCTGGTTCTGACGGGGCACATTACAGCAAAATGCCAGCTGGAAACTCACACTGAACTACAAGCACACTAAAAGCTAACCTTACCCCATGCAGTCTGTGTGCGACTTACTGAGCCCGGAAGATTCTCTCAAACTCCGCAGGTCCTGTAACTGCAGGAGGTATGATATTGTGCTTGTGCCTCGAAAGTGCGACGCAGCGAGTGATGTAACCTGAAAAAAAGATGGAAGGTGAAATCACAGACACTTATTTTTTATGTTATGGGTATTTTCGAGGTATGTAACGCAGCTACATCATGTCATATGTGGTATGGTGGTTTCATAACCCCAGAGTTGGGGGTTTGAATCCTGCCTCCACTCTGGGTGTATTGGTTTGTATGTTCCCCCAGTGTCATACAGGTTCCCTCAGCCTAAAGTGAGACTAGTTGGTGTCTCTAATTTACTCATAGGCTGTGCTTTACAGTGCCATGATAGGGTCCAAGACCACAACCCCCCTAACTTAGAAAAAGCAGCTGGAAGATCGACCAATATTTTCCCATTGTCATTTTTTCAATACAGGTTTATCAGACCCTCACCCAAGTCAATCATTTTAGTCTAATCCACTGGTAGGATCCATACTGTTTGACTCACACCCATCAAGTTCACATTCACAATATTATTATAAGCTCGACCTACATCCAGGGGCATAGGAGCCAAAGGGGACAGGGGGGACGTGTCCCCCCTAACATTTAATTTGGCTTCATTCATCCACCCCCTGAGAATATAGTATTTAATTTAAGTTGTGTCCCCCTTGTCAAGTTTGGAATTTATATTATGATATTTGGTTATCAGACATCATCTCTGAATTTTGCAAATAAATGCTTCCATATGGGCTTACGCTGGTCTTCAGGATGAATATTTATGTGCCTGACCTGAGACACATACACCCATTTCACATTTAGAAATGACAAGCAACCAATTCATTAGGCCTCATAGAGGACAGATGATTTTTGTAGATCCTCTCTGTCATCAGTTTGCAACTAGTTTCTGCTTCGTTTGTAAACAATTTCATGACAGCAGACACACCTTCTGAGTGAATAGTCTGTGTGCTAGAAAAAATAAGGTCTGGAAAAGCTGGACGTGTATCAAAGAAGAATCTAAAAATTATATGTGATACTGTAATTTTATTACGCATTGCTTAGGCCGCTGACTTATAGCATAGACTTAGTATTTAAACATCACATGGTACACGGCATGGTGGTGCAGTGGTTGACACTGTCGCCTCACACCAGGGTTCGAGCCTATGACCTGGCTCCAGTTTGCATGTTCTCCCTCTGTCGTCATGGGGTCTCTTTTGGGTTCTCTGGTTTCCCCCCCACAGTCCAAAAAATGCTGAGGTTAACTGGAGTTGCCAAATTTCCCATAGGTGTACGTGTATGTGTGAGTGGTGAGTGAGTGTGTGTTGTGATGGGTTGGTGCCCCATCCTGGGTTGTTCCCTGCCTTGTGCCCTGTGATGGGTTGGTGCCCCATCCTGGGTTGTTCCCTACTTTGTGCCCTGTGATGGGATGGTGCCCCATCCTGGGTTGTTCCCTGCCTTGTGCCCTGTGATGGGTTGGTGCCCCATCCTGGGTTGTTCCCTACTTTGTGCCCTGTGATGGGTTGGTGCCCCATCCTGGGTTGTTCCCTACTTTGTGCTATTAGGCTCTGGATCCCCCTGCAACCCTGAATAGGACAAATACTTTATAGTACTGGTTACTCAGTTATACAGATATCAAATACCCCAGAAGCTACCACAGAGTGGTAATGGATACTCAATAGGTAATACCAGACAGATACTGTACTTAAAAATAAAACTGATCTAATAGTCAGTTGCAAAGCCCTCGATAGCTTATTAGGAGATAAACGCTAACGGCCACCAGCAGTGCCCAGAACAACGACATATACTGTATGTGAAGTGGAGTAACTCGATCGACCTTAAGACGTCAGGAAAAACCAGCTAAGTCCCAATTTAGAGAGCTTCCCCTCCTCACTTGCTCCCACACTAATTCAGCCCGTCGTTCTGAGGATCTCTACAGCAGACAGGCACGGAAGAATTGCGGCGCTCTTCCCGATTCCCGGAATCTGAGGTTTAAAGGGCTTATAGAGTAATGATAACACCAATAATTATTTCGTGTCTGTGCTGTTTATTTAGCATTCTTGATATAACCGGAGAGGGCAGTGAGAACTGAGCCGATTTGCCTTTGTGGCGGATTGATTAGTATTTTCAAAGAAACGTATAATTAGTTGGTGATTCACTGTCAGATTGACCACGCAGCGTCGATGGTAGCAGTTTAGGCACACACACACTTCTTTTATTTTTTACTTTTCTTGTTCCTCCAGAGTTTGTGTTTATATATATAGTGTATAGATACCTAACCAAATAAGAATTATTTCGGGCATAGCTTACCTATTATCTGTCCCAAGAGGAACAATGTTACATTACCCCGCCCCCGGCGTTAATCACGTACGGACACATGTATAACTCTATTATTACGCACTGTTACGTGTATAACACCCTTATTACGCCTTGTTACGTGTATAACTCCCTTATTACGCGGTACATGTATAACTCCCTTATTACGCGGTACATGTATAACTCCCTTATTACGCGTTGTTACATGTAAAACTCCCTTATTACGCGTTGTTACATGTATAACTCCCTTATTACGCGTTCTTACATGTATAACTCCCTTATTACGCGTTGTTACATGTATAACTCCCTTATTACGCGTTCTTACATATATAACTCCCTTATTACGCGTTGTTACATGCATAACTCCCGAGTTACATAAAGGGCTCCGCACTTCACTTCCGGCTAACGATCGACCACGGCGATCCCATGAGGGATAGTATTTTAGGTCTAGATCATTCGTCAGCAGTTAAGTTTAGTTTAAACCTCAAGCAGCATTCATTGCACTATTTACTATGCGAAATGTCAACCAGTATAAAGGGTTTGAGAAAGAAACTGTCCGTTTCTTGTGAATGTCGGCTGTCCTGTAGCCCGAACCCCAACGCAGTCTCCTAAATGTTATTCTTACCCATTTGCAGCGCTGATATCAGAGACACAGCGGACAGAAGTAGCTGATCCGCAGCCATGTTTGTACATTTGTTTGCTGATTGATTGTCATTTATTGACCTCTTTCTTCCACGTATTACTTCAATGTCGTAGATACGCCCCCTTTTGAGGTTTACGTGTCCTGACATGGCGTTCATATCCGCCACCAGAGTAAAGGGAGAGGATTATTGGAAATTTGACGAAAGGGTTTTTTTCATAGAAACGTTGATTCGTAAGTATCTCTTGATTAATATGTAATATTTGGTTTGATGTAATTGTTGCCGAGCTTTAACAAATAAAATTTGCATCGCATAGCAGCGCCTCATCAGTCTCAGGACTGATAAGAGAAACCTTTAAAGATCGTGGATGAAATAAGTACCCATCCGTCATCTTCCGGCCGTTTTTTCTTTTTGTTTCGCTGGGCGAAATAACCATGATCAACCAAGAATTCCATCTGCCCCATTAAACCCTTTCTACAGTCCCATCTTTAAGCGCTGACCTGGCGCCCTCTAGTGGATATTGGAGGTATACAACAAACCTTCTCCCAGTTACATTTGTAGTTATTTTAAGACAGATAAATGTATTTTACTCTACGTTTGCGTAGAATTTTTCAGCTCTTAAATAAATCTGGAAGTGGAAATAATCTAAGCAGTATTTTATTCACACATGATACAAAAATAATATATAAATTTAAATAAATGGCAATATGATAGTAGTACTGAATGAACGTCACTAGACAGCATGCAGAATTTTGTCTATTAAAACATGCAGACGAAGCATGACAATATAAAGCACAGTTCAGCTGGAGTTGGATGCTAATAGGATTGTTGTAGCAATGACTGCTGGTGAAAGTGCCTGTATCTGATTTACCATAAACATGCAATCTAGCTCTGCGGTGGGTGTTTCGTATATAATGAGAGGCTAGTGTTGGCATGACAGGAGAGCGTCCTGCCATAACACAAAGGAAGTGATTGAGCAGAACTGCCCATTCTTCTGTTTCCAGTTAGCGTCTAACTAGGGTTGGTGTTGCAGTTGTCCACAGTTACTGCAGCTCATGGGAAAAAGGCACGACATAGAGGGGCATGTGCAGGGGAAGAGGGGGGATTTGTAGGAGCTGGGCTAGATAATGTTCTAAGAATGATAATTACATGTGTGTGTGTGTGGAAGGGGGCGGGTGATCCCTGCCCTATAGATATTTAATGTTTAGCTGATTTGTTTATGTGTTTTATCTAAAGATTTCAATTTCTATTTTATCAGTTTGTATAGCTGAATATTTTACTGCAAGATTCTCCAATTCCAGTCCTTGGAGGGCCAGAATCCAACACAGACGGGGAATTTCCTGCTCAGACACACCTACTAAACCTGGTAATTAGCTGATTAAGGTGTTTGAGCAGGGAAACCTGCAAACTGTGCTGGATTCTGGCCTCCAGAACTGGAATCGGGAAACCCTGTTTTACTGGAACACTTTAAGTTAAGTGGGCCGGCAAGGTGGCCTCACCCCTTCAGGGTTGTAGGTTTAAATCCCGCCTCTTCTCTGTATATATGGAGCTTTGTGTGCGCTCTCTGAACTTCAGGGTTGTAGGTTTGAATCCCACCTCTTCTCTGTATATGTGGAGCATTTGTGCTCTCTCTGCACTCTGCAGGTTTGCTCTGGGCGCTGCACTTTCCTCCTGCAATCCAAAGACACGCAGTGTGGCTGATGGATATCTCTAAATCGCCCGTAGCTTGCGGAAGTGTGTATGTGAACGAGCACTGCGATGTGCTGGTGTCGCATCCAGGCCATACCTCTGCCTTGTGCTGCCTGGGATAGGTTCCAGACCCAATTCCCACCCTTTCCAAGATAGAGAATTGAAAGATGGATGAATGGAGTTTAAATACACCCGTGAAGGACATTACAGCCGACTCATACTCTGGAACAAATTCATTTTTCTTTTTTTCCCTTTTTTTGTTTTATTAACAACTCCATTTGCCGATTACGGGAGTAGATGTATAATTTAACTAGCACAGAGTTAAATATACTAATATTCTTACACTTGATTAGGGTATCAGTGCCATGGGGTTCGTCATATTTGTCCTGAACAATGTCCCATTGAAGGTTTTCTCTTTCACTTAATGAAAGGAGATGTTGCAGTGTTACTGTGCTGCTCCTTCTGATGTATTTCGCTGAACCGTAGGGATGATCTCAGCTTTAATATCAGTGGGGCCATTTTTTTCACTAACGGCATTCCGCGACAGGACAATCTGTTTCTGTAAATCACAGCGATTGACCGATTAGGTCATGAGGCCTATTACTGGAATTTTCTGTAAGGAGAATAATGACCTCATCACGTTTCCAGTAGATGTATTTCTGTTCATTTATATGCTTGAAGTACACGATGCAGACACAGGTCACTGTAATATCGATATTCTCTTTATTTTTAATCGGAGGCTTGCACATGCTATATAAAGCAGACTTATTAAAATCACTGATTTCCAGAGCTCCTTTTTTACTTGTAAAACCTTTATATTTCTAGGTACAGTGATTATGTGTCATAACAAGTTGGCTGTTACTATTTTAAATATTTCTGACAGTATTTATTGTTAATAATCCTTCACACATATACACATGCGTAACAACTGACTTGCATACAAGCATCTAATAACAAATATACATGATATAATAACCATTATGTAGTATTGTATTCAGTTATTTAATTCATATATCAATTTACTAACTTATTTAGCAAATTATATTTTATGGACCATGATCCCGGGTAAGATTTTCCTGACTTTTTTGGTGCCTGTTTCTTTATTCTTAATGACTATACTATACTATAAGATTATACTTTACTATACTATACTATACTATACTATAAGATTATACTATACTATACTATACTATACTATACTATACTATACGGCTATACTATAAGATTTGAGAAGCACAGGACCCCAGGGCACTCCTATTTGCAGACTGTCAGCAATGGAAATAATGGCATAGGCTTTGTGAGCATAGGTGGCTGGTAACCTGTCAATTTCAAAAACAGTGAGGGTCATAGACTGTTGCTGAGAAGTGAGGTCATTTTCTCAGCATCACTGCTGGGGGATGTCATGGGTCCTACCACTATGAGCATTATAGGGAATGGATAAACAAGGCCTCACTTCACAGGGGCATGGAGGGGGGGGCTGGACCGTCCAATCACAAGCTTGGCCCACCACAAGGATGAGTAAACACGACCAATCACAGACTTTAGTTCGATTGTTGTGAATAGGAAGAAAGTGAATCGATTTTGTACTCTTGCAGAGGAATACCACCCCCATCTCCACTCCAGAAACTTGTCACCCACCCGACGTCTTACAGATGGATCTGTGTCTGGTTTAAACCATTATAAGGCTATATAACCATTATAATCATGTTTAATTTATTTCTCAGGCATTTTTATCCAAAGCAATGTACATTTTGTGGGGTAAGCAGCAACTGACAGTCCCTTAACCAATCCGCATCATGGCCCCGCAGCAGGTCGTCTACCCTATAGGATTGGAACTGACAACCTTCTGATCGCAGGGGCAGTGGCCATAGTTGTTCCACTATTTCATACTGCTTGTAGTAAATTGAACTGCTGATTCAGTGCAGGGTCAGCGTCAGCCTGGGGGTGTGGGCTTGCTGTGTTACCCAGTGACCTGCTGCGATATTTATTTATCATAAAAGATTTCTGGGTGTGTAGAAATGATTGTAATATTAAACTTGTTGCTTTGCAGTTGGAACAGATTTTCAGATTTTTATATTCTGGGAATCTGCAGCTTTTAATGTTCAGTCGGATCACACAACTAGAAAATTAACCTCAAGTTTATTTACCTTGTCGTACCACCCCTTTGATGAATATGTGTAATCTGTCATTTACGGGACAAGCACGTTTTGCCTCATATACTAAATTGCCCAGGCCACTAAATAGGCCTACGTTTGAAAATACTTCAGGGTAATGTCGGCGTCTGTGTATCGAGGACTGTTCAACATGTCACCCTTACATTTATCTTTTATTTTGAAGGGAATTTTTTGTGGTTTATCTGTGAATGCAGATCTTTAAGTAAGAGGCAGGTTTTGGGTCCGTTAAGCCCATTGGGAGAAAGTGAGTCACGTGTGCGACGCATGGACAGGATGTATGTCTACTACTAGCCGATATTATATAATTAACTATATTACTGTGTTTTTGCATAGGCACGACTCCTCCGCTGGATCTCTTCAAACGTAGATGCAGCGTTTTCCTTTAACGCGGTGCCTAGCAGGCCGTGCAGTTGTTGCCTTGTGTATCTGTCAGTCATGATGTAGCTGGAAAAGGGGGTGATGTCAGCGTCTTAATGCTGGGGGAGACACATCACGGCGATCTGTTAGTGTGATCAGCCTTGGGAGATCTGCTACGATACCAGGGATCCCGCATCCTCTTTATTCTCCCGCTGCTCTCGGTCGGGCCCGATATAATCATGGACAGCGATGACGAAAATATAGAGGAAATCGTTGAAGGTAAGAGACGTGCCCAAAACTTATTTTTTTTTTACTCCCCAATAAAAGAAAAAAAATGTGTGTCGCATCCCCGGTGTCGATGTCGCCCCGGTTTTTTTTTACGCTCTTACCAACTTTTAATATGCGATTGAAGAAAATTACACCGTAAACGGACGGCAGCCCGAAGCTGGGCCCGTGCTGCTGGGAAATACTGTAAGCGCCAGGGAGTTTATTTGCGAAGGAAACCGGGGGAAGGAGCGCTGGCAGAGCCGGTAAACGTGAGCTGCGATCGCCGGACACTTTTATTATCCTAATGAACTTTAATTGTAGGCGCTGCGCAGTGTTATTCATGCCAGACGAGAAAACCAAACGTGTGCACGACTGAAGTTTACTTCCTCAGCATGCTTGGTATATTTAGCTAGCTCTTCAATTTATATATAAAAACACAGTCTATTGGGACGGCATTTGTCGATAAATAAAATGCATATTATTTACTTTTCTATTTCCGCGATTATCTTCCACTTAGATGGACCGCTTAGTTTATTTACTGCTTTGTGTTTTAAATATGCGAATCGTGTTGCAACAATGTAGTTTTGCGCGCTGGCAGCGTTTCGTGAGCGGTTACTTGTTTATGTGCCTGAAACTTTGCTTAACGCGTCTGGATCTCACGTGGCATGGACAGCATGTGTCAGATAATCATTCCCATTAGAGGTGTGCAGTATAGCCGGATGATTATTGGTTTTATACACAAATAAGCTACAACCCCCACGTTAAATATGTAGTTTTTTGTTTATCTGTATACAAAGGAGTATGCAACTGCTGTTTACGCTGACAGCATAGCAGTTAAAGGGGGGTCTGAGATCATCTATACTTATACAAACACTATAGGTCCTTATATAAGGTAAAGGACATTTGTCTAAATAAATTAACAAAACGGCGTAATAAGACGGTAAAAAAAAAATCGTGTACATTTTCTCTAATTACTGTTTGCCCAGCAATTTAGTTCTAGGCTGCCGTGTCAGTTTGTCAATTTCAAGTCCTTCGGCGATTGTTGTAAAAAGTCGGGGCTGCCTTCATATTGTATGGCGTTTCTGTGCATCTTGCGTTGAGCCCCGTCTCTGGATCCCTGTCTGATCACTGCCGTTATCCAGGCTGCTGCTTCGCGAAACACGCGGTTAAAAAGAACAGCAGCCAAAACGGCGTCCTGACTGACTTCCGGCCTGCATGTGGGAACAATAATATCAAACATATGCATTTTGTTTCTAAAGGATTTTTATCCGAAGGTGGAATTTTCCAGCGAGCGTCCTAATTTTCGGGTCTTTGATAACGGAAATTCAGAGAGTCGTTGTAAATTGGATTTCATTTATGTGTTCGGATGGAAAATGTTTCTTATTGACATTAAAGGGGAGTTTATTATAGAGACCTTCATTTGTGTAAGGATAAGACTTGGTTATTTGCATTTGTTTTCGGTTTTGTTTATTTTTATTTTAATGTCAGCGTTCTGGCTGATAAAATCCAGAAGTTCACATCCTATTATGTTTTTTAAGAATGTCATGTTCAGCTTTTTTGAATTTGTGAGCATAAAGATTTTTATCCCAGCTTTCACTTATAAGCATCTTATTTTTATACTGTTTAATATTTTTAGTTTTTTTTTTTTTAAGAAAACATTGTCGACCTTTTGGTTGTAACGTGTGACTAACAATTGTAGCCATGTCGCCCTGTTAGAAAAACAATAATATTTCAATGTAGCGTGTCTAGAGAAAAGCTTTTATACAAAATAGTTCAGGTAGTGATTTGCTAAATAGACCAATAAGGCCCGTAAAAAAACGGGCTGAGAGTGAGAGCCTACATACACCTGGCCCTGCTGGGGGGACAGAAGCGTTTGGGGTCAGGTGAAACCTTACCGGGTTCAGGACTAATCTCCCCTAAGCTCTGTGCACTGGTTTTACATTTACCATTGTAGCCTTTGGGTTAATGACTCAGCCCCTTCCAGGTTTAATTTTTCTCATGCATTTCCAAACTAACTGTGCGGCACTTAAGCAGCTATTGGCGCCGGGAAATGGTAGCTGTTTCACCGTATTCATTTGCGATTCTTTCAAATCACAGCTCAGCCCAGCAGGATTTGCTTACGTTGCAGATGTGGCACTTCTTGAATATTACCCAGCAGCCCCCACCCAGAAAGAGTCCCGTCTCTCTGAATATTACCCAGCAGCCCCCAAACAGCCCTGTCTCTCTCAATATTACCCAGCAGCCCCCAAACAGAGTCCTGTTTCTATGAATATTACCCAGCAGCCCCCACCCAGAAAGAGTCCCGTTTCTCTGAATATTACCCAGCAGCCCCCACCCAGAAAGAGTCCTGTTTCTCTGAATATTAACCAGCAGCCCCCACCCAGAAGGAGTCCCGTCTCTCTTAATATTACCCAGCAGCCCCCACCCAGAAAGAGTCCTGTTTCTCTGAATATTACCCAGAAGCCCCCAAACAGCCCTGTCTCTATGAATATTACCCAGCAGCCCCCACCCAGAAAGAGTCCAGTTTCTCTGAATATTAACCAGCAGCCCCCACCCAGAAAGAGTCCTGTTTCTCTGAATATTAACCAGCAGCCCCCACCCAGAAGGAGTCCTGTCTCTATGAATATTACCCAGAAGCCCCCAAACAGCCCTGTCTCTCTCAATATTACCCAGCAGCCCCCACACAGCGCTGTCTCTCGCGATATAAC